>CM074960.1:2506201-2527005 GCA_037577455.1 Pangasius macronema | reverse complement strand
TGACTATTCCCAAATCAGTTTATAACATAAATTAGATTAATAATCATTTAAACAAATCCAAATTTATGAGAGCTGATATTTACCAAAACCCATGTATCCATTTGTTTTTTTATTTTCCTTTCATCCTTATTTTCTTTCTGTTTATCTGAGAGAGAACGGGGAGCTGTTTTGATCGCTCTCATTATATCGATGTTGTTCCATCCTGAACGCAGCTTCGTATGTTAATTAGCGTGCGATGTCTTCACCTCCTCCTGCTCCATGTTTGGAGCAGTTCGAGAGCGTGACGATGCTAATTACGCACTTAGCTCAGAGCCAGGATCATTTTCTGAGGACGGACAACAAAACAGTGACATCTTCTGTACAGAAATGTGCGCATCAAGCATCAAACGGCCTCCATGCGGAGCCAAGTACACGACAGAACACTGTTTGTTATCTGAGCGTCGACAAATATGCACATACACTGATGGTACGTTATCGCTCGGTTAATGAACAGCGAGAGATGATTTAACGAGTGTCAAAATAGCTAATGAGCTAACTTCCAGCCCACGACTTCTGTCAGGAAAAAATAAACAATGTGCGCGACAGATGGTAAACACGCAACGTCAGAGTGAGAGGTGAAGAAGATTCAGGCAGATTTTCGTTTCACACGAGGATTTCTCTGAAAAATGTAATTATGAGTTACAGCATTAAAATAAGACAAGCTTGATGCTTTTGTTTGATAGCTGATGAAATAAAGGCAGTGTTTGCTCGTGCACTTACGTGGTAGGAAGAGCGCTCCTCTCTGTCCAGAGGCTTGGTGACGTACATCTTGCCTTTCTCCGGATCGATGTTGAACACTTCATTGGGTGGCTGATCCGCTCCCACACCCGTGATGCTGTATCTGATGTTAATGGAGCGATCTTTATCTGAACGGATCTGCAAAGGAGATGGAAAGATCCGTCACGTGGCATTTGGCTTAGTTTTGATACACTTTGGTAAACTTTCAGATCTGTCCCAACATGAGGAGTTAATCCCCATCTGCCAGCCAATCAGGAGCCAGTATTTATTCTCTATGGCCATGCTATTATTAATGAGAGGGCATGCCAGTGATAACAGGAGATAACTTGTTTTGCAGACGTTCCTGTAACGTAACTGTAAATGGATAAAAAGACATGACATTACATATTGCTGGATATATCAAGTATCCAGTCAAGTCCGGAAGTATTTGGACAGTGACAGNAGAGTTTTTGTGATTTTGCCTTTATACACCACCACAATGGATTTGAAATAAAACAATCAAGATGTGATGGAAGTGTGTAGACTTTCAGCTTTATTTTAAGACGTTCCAAAAAATATGGCATTAATCATTTAGGAATTACAGCCATTTTCAGTGTCTCATTGATTTTCATCCAAGTATTAAAATTATGGTTATATTTACAATTATGTCACTTTGTCCAAATACCTTGACACAACCATTTTGTTGATTATTTTCCAATAAATAAAATAAGAAATAAATGTACTTCCATTAATTGGATGCTTAATTAGAAATTAAAATCTTATCAGTGAATTAAAATACACAAGCACTGACTACATATGATGGGATTTACACTACAAATGTTCTGATGGCAGATTTGTAGTAAATGGTAGTAAGATGTATATTTAAATTTTAATTTTACTATTAAAGGACATTTTACTACAGTATAAATACAGTATACAAATGCATTTTGAATTTCTGTGTCTATGTTTCGTTACTGTGACCTCTGTCCTTCCACAAATGTTCAATTTCCTCACCATAACAGCAATTACATGGCTTTATTTTATTTATTTATTTATTTTTTTAAATAACCCATAACAGAACCGCTTTTATAGAAGATTAAACCACACTTTGTGACCTATCAGGTTTCATAAATCAACGTCACTGTGGTAATGTAATTTATGATATCTATGCACCATGATAATGCATAAGAGACGATAACACACAGAGTCAATATCAGGTGTAAGTCATTAAGAGACAATTAACACTACTTGAATGGTACGTGTGTGTGTGTGTGTGTGTAAGCTCTGTACCCCTTATATGAGTCAGATTGTAAGAATTTTTATGGATCCGCGAGATTGTGAGATCATTTTATACGTCCGTGCTCCTCCCGAGGCCCACAAGAGTCCATTAAGATCTTAGACAGAACACAATCAGTGCAGCAATCACACACACCTTCTGCCATCCATCATTCTGCTTCTCTCTCCCAGCTACAGATGTCATTAGCACTGTGTGCGTACACACACACACACATACACACACACACGCACACACACAGAGTGTTATGTTCTCCAGAATTGGGACTACATCACATGAGAAATTCAATATCTCCATCTGGAGGAAATAAGCAGCGTCATTTTTCTTCTGTTTCCTCAAGGACTGTCAGTCTCAAGGGATATCGCTTACGAGTGTAACGTCACACACGTACACACACACACACACACACATTCTTAGATAAAACACTCATGCAGACGTTAAGCGCTCGGCATTATTGCTGTAATTAGACAAATGATGACAGGCGGATTTAAACAGAGTTACTGAGGAAACAGACGGTGAGTTTCAGTTGAGGATAAAGTGGCACTAACACGGCTGAGTGTGAATATATTGTTAGAATATATTATTACACAACATCGTGGTTTTGGTGTAGCTGTACACACACGCGCACACACACACTCACACACACACACACACTTTAAAAAAAGACAAAGCATGGCACATGTAGGCGCTGGCTTTACTGCACTTGTGCCCCATAAAATCTCATACTATTTTATAACACTATTTAATAAACAAATATGTGTTTGAGGTGCAGCCAAAAGCTAAATAAATTACACAACGTTTCCACCGTGTGATAAATCATCCCGTCATACTCCAAACCCTGCGTCGGTGACCCAGACGTGTAGCTGTTAATAAGGTATCAGTATCAAATTTTCAAGTAGCATTGTTAACAATATTATCACAAAATTGCGTTCTTAAGTAGGTACACCAATATTTATGCAGGGAAAGTTTGTATTTGGAGATGGGTGTATGCAGAGATGGGTTAAACACATGCTTAATTTAAATTTCTGGGTGCTTCATTCAGATTATGCAAATTAGCTGCACGTAGTTCACTTTACATTCAATCCCAAAAAGATCGGGGATAGAAAATAAGGACTAGTGGGGATTTTTTCCCCTTTGTTGTCAAATATAATATTATGTAACATAAAAGCATTTTTGCAAATTCAGAAATAGGACAAAATGGATGTAAATACACACTTCTGTGATGCCATAATGTCATAATTTGTAAGAAGGCCATTAATCAGGTGGAAGAAACAGCCATCAGAGGTGTTATAGCTGCTGAACTGACACATCCAGGAAGGGAGAGAGAGAGAGAGAGAGAGAGAGAGAGAGAGAGAGAGAGAGGGTGTGTGTGAGATGTTGGTCTGGGACTGCTGTGTAATTGGGTCTCATTTCAGGGCATTTTTCCATTTAGAGCCCAAATTGGCTCCACCTGAGGCTGACACTCTCCCACTATTAGAGACCAGACGCTAATGGAGTTCTTCACTGTACCACTGCATGTAAACGCTGTCCCAGACGAGACCTGCTCCTGAACACACACGTATGGGTTTCCATTTAAACCAAGTTTTCAAATTTCAGGTTTTCCATTCAGTATTTTTATCCAAAATTTTCATTAAAAGAGCTGGATGGAAAAGCCCATGCAGCCTAACATTAACGTGGTTAGAAAAAAAAATTCTGCGGTGTTCATTTTGGACCGAAAGCAATTTCTCTTGTAGCCGCTGCTCTTCTCTGGGTTTTGCTCTTGAGTGAGAAAATCAGCACATTGAGAAATCAAACTGCTTTCAGTCAAAGTATCCTGATGTTTCTAATCTACACGTACTGATTAATACTTCCTTAACAACGTAATGGAAAAAAAAGTACAAATCATTCACTGCAACATTTTTTAATATGAAAAACCTAATTGAATATATTATTAAATTCATAAATAATAAATATAACAAATTAATACATATAGTATCTCACCTTTAGTGTTACAAGTCTTTAAACTGTGATTATTTAAGACCAAACTCAATATTTAACAAAGTCTAAAAGTATTTACGACCAAACTCAGTATTACAATAATAATAATAATAATAATAATAATAATAATAATAAAAAACACTAAAACAAAAAACATACCAATAAGTGACTTTATTTTTAATGCTATTTTTAGTTGTTTTGAACTTTTTTTCAAACGTTTTTGAAATATTATAGGGGAAAATTATTTTAATATCTAATATTTTACTTTTAGATCACATAGTTTTATCACATGATGACATTATTATTATTTTTTTTTAGAATTAATTATATATTTTTGCTATTTAGCCGTGAAGATGTAGATAACTATAACTCACTCACTCCATGTTCAAAAGGAGGAATTTCTCCACAAGGGGGTGCTATTAACGTGTGCATAGCTTTTGCTAGTTGCTATGTTTAAGTGTAAATAAAACTATAAATCCGAATAATTCTCGATAATAATAATAGTAGTAGTAGTAGTCCTGCAGTAGAGAAGAACAGCTGTGCCTGCTATCGTCAACCACGCCTTTGCTTTTCGTGTTCACGTGTGTTTCCAGAACAATTGCTTTGCGTCTGTTTTTTTTTTTTTTCAGCAAAGTGTGAGAATCTTCTGGCGCTAATTTAATAAACACTACCCAAACAGCTGAGAGGCAGAATTCAGAACGATTACACACTCAAGTAGAGAAAAAAAAAGTAATTCCCCCTCCTTCATCTCTCTCTCTCTCTCTTTCTCACCCTCAGTTTTAATGGGAGTGGAAAAGAAGCATAAAATGTAAATTAATTTAATCTGACAGTGTGCGAAGCCCAGCATAAATCCCCCTTTTTTATATCATATATTTTATGACTCAGGACACGATACATGCTCCGCATTTTCCTCTGGAGATTTCCACCCACTTTTGTATGTGCTGTATTAGTGTGCTTGTCAGAAGATTTAAAAAAACAGTGGAAGGTGCCCTAAAATAGGTTAAAATTCAGATTAAATTGTAAAATATAAATGTTTTTCATATTTCCTTTAATTACGTATCAAATAATAGTTGAGCAAAATGAGAAAATCAAGCCGTCGTTTCCACAATTTGGAGGAATCGGTTTTCTTCGGGCTTCCCAAACTTAGTAAGGATGTTGCTTACTAAAGTAGCTAGCTCACGCAAAAAGGCGACGAATAGCAAGAATGTCGCTTAGATGTGGCTGAACTATAGTCTGCTTGTACCTGTACGAAAAAATGAACGTTAGCTAGATTGCAAAAACACACTAAAATGGCTGCCAGTGTTTAGCATGGTTTAGCATCTCTATTTAAATAGCTAGCTAAATAACTATCCACAACAAAGATTCGAAGAAGTCTTACAGCAGTCTTACAGCAGTAAGCACTGGCTGGGGGCAGTCGTGGCCTAATAACCAGGTAACCCGAAGGTGAACCTGAAGGTGGTGGGTTCGAGTCTCGGGTCCGGCAGGGATTGTAGGTGGGGGAGTGAATGNTGGGTTAAATGCAGAGCACAAATTCTGAGTATGGGTCACCACACTTGGCCACAAAGTCACTTCACTTCACTTCACTCTTATATCACCTGACTTTAGTGGGCGGGGCTTTGGAGGGAGATGTGGATGGAGGGTATGGGATTGAATGGTAACTCCACCAGCAGCTAAGTCTAGTGGAAGTTAGCAAGATCACAGTTAGCACTTGTTGCATCAGTGGCTTCATATACAATACTTGGAGCTGTAGATGATGTTCCAGGAACTTATTGGAATAAATAAAAACATGTTGCACGGATGATAGAAGGGTCAGACATAAAGTACATAAAGTATTAGGAGTAATGATGAAATTAAATGTAGGAAAATCTGCTTATTTTTACCGGTTGAAAACTTAAACTGAAACTAGGACAAGAGACAAAAATCTGCTGTTAAACTTCCGCTTTATTTCACTATCGTGCTGCTTCAGTATGTGATTGGTACTTGAGCTGATTACACACACACACACACACACACACACACAAAATAAACAGGCGAGACGAATGTATGCTTTCTTCGGGGTAATGAATGATAATTGATTCAGTTTGAACAACACTAGAAGGAAAAGGCTCTCACCTCATCTCTTGCTCCTTATTAGAGAAAAGATGAAGAGCAAGAGGATGCGCAAGTGTGTGTGTGTGTGTGACTAAAACTGTGTAAATGACTTATTTGTCACTGGATTGATGCTAAATTTCCTTCGTTACTGATGTTGTGTAAGAGCTGCTGACTGATTCTATCACTCAGTGCTGTTAGATTTCAGACACACACACACACACACACACACACACACACACACACACACACACACAGATCTCAGTCAGACACTGCCAGACAATGGAGCAACATCGTATTCAGTTCAGGTCAAAATGTTCCAATTAAAAAGGTTTTCATAAACTTTCAAAAAAGCTTCCAAAAGACCTGCTGTTTTTATTACTCATTCATTCATTCATTCATTCATTCATTCGTTTATTTATTTATAAATCTTGCATAAATGACTTCAAATGCAACATCTGGGTAGGAAATGATATTTAACTGACATTTTAGCAAGTGCTAATTGTTCTCGATAGCCAGGAAAAGTTTGGATCCTAAAGAAACTTCTGGAAAAGTTAACCGGAGCTGAGAGTGAGACTCGGGAATAACGTGTTATTGGTATAAAGATGATGAGACGTGTCAAAAAAACTTGTCAAATAAAATATGAACTCATAAAAAGTGTCGACTGGAGTGTGTGCTCTTTAAATGCTGTCAGCTTCTGAGCTATTAATGTGTAGCGAAGATCAGCTATAACGCTAACATTAGCGCAGGGATCTGATCAGATTTATCATCAAAGCCTCATTATGCGGAAACACTCGCAAATAATGTTTAAAAATCCTTCAGTGAAGTAAATATAGGTTTATTTTTTTGTCGTTATGTTGCAGAATCCGACTTCCAACATTGAATCCTCCAGTCGTACTCATTTGTGAAAGTAATGCCACTCAGGCTGCAGTAAATCACACAGCAGGTGATAAACGCTTAGCTTTGCACTGACGCTCACTTCTGTTTTACACCTTTACACAGAAACGCTTCAGACTGCAGATTAAATTATAAACCTGTGAGCGTTTGGTTAGCGCTCGATGCTAGGCAGAATTAGAGTGTAATGCTCTTCCCTAACACGTCTGAGGCGATGTGCTATGCGCTAGCTGTGTGCTAGCTTGCTAAACCTTCACTTTCATTTTTACCAAGAGCGAGAAAATTTTCTACGTACATTTCGCCTAGTTGCCTGGCAACGGTGTTATTTTACTCTCCTTTAGCTTCACTTCTATCCTGCTTTGTTGTTTATTTTAGTTTTTTACTTTTCTTATGTAATGATCTTTCTTTCTTTCTTTCTTTCTTTCTTTCTTTCCACTGTATACATAGCAAGAATGTCTTCTTTCTTTCTCCTTTTTCTTTCTATCCTTTTTATTTATCATCCTTTCTTTCTTTCTTTCTTTCTTTCTTTCTTTCTTTCTTTACACTGTATACATAGCAAGAATGTCTTCTTTCTTTCTCCTTTTTCTTTCTATCCTTTTTATTTATCATCCTTTCTTTCTTTCTTTCTTTCTTTCTTTCTTTCTTTCTTTACACTGTATACATAGCAAAAATGTCTTTTTTCTTTCTCCTTTTTCTTTCTATCCTGTTTTATTTATTGTCCTTTTGTTCTTTCTTTACACTGTATACACAGCAAGAATGTCTTTTTCTTTTGCTTTTTTCTCTCCTTTCTTTGTTTTCTTTGTTTTAGTTTTCTTTCTTTCTTTCCACTGTATACATAGCAAGAATGTCTTTTTTCTTTCTCCTTTTCTTTCTATCCTGTTTTATTTATTATTGTTCTTTCTTTCTTGCTTTCTTTCTTTCTTTCTACTGTATACATAGCAAGAATGTCTTTTTCTTTTGCTTTTTTCTCTCCTTTCTTTGTTTTCTTTGTATTCTTTGTTTTAGTTTTCTCTCTCTTTCTTTCCACTGTATACATAGCAAGAATGCCTTTTTCTTTCTCCTTTTTCTTTCTATCCTGTTTTATTTATCATCCTTTCTTTCTTTCTTTCTTTCTTTCTTTCTTTCTTTCTTTCTTTCTTTCTTTCTACTGTATACATAGCAAGGATGTTTTTCTTTTGCTTTTTTCTCTCCTTTCTTTGTTTTCTTTGTATTCTTTCTTTCTTTCTTTCTTTCTTTCCACTGTATACATTTTAAGAATGCCTTTTCCTTTTGCTTTTTTTTCTCTCCTTTGTCTATCCTGCTTTGTTTACTTCCTTCTTTCTTTCTTTACACTGCAAATAGTAATGACATGTCCCTTTTCTTTCTTGAATTTGTTTCTATCCTGATTTACTTTGTTTTAGTTTTCCTATGTTCAAGAAACATAAAACTAAATCTCCACTCAAGCTTCACTGAACTTGTAGCCGCAGACAAAATCAAACCTGAAAGTAAATTTTACAGTTCTGTCAGGACTTTGGTTCATTTCACTGATAAATTAAATTTTCGATACGTGACTCGTGTATTTATTGTGTATACGGATGATATGGACTGAAATACAGACTACTGCCTGAATTAAAGATAAAATGTGTGAACGCAGAGAGAACTCAAGTGTGTAGAAAGTCAGCTTTGGCTTTGCATTCTTACTGCTTGTGTGTTTTTCAGTTTCTTTTCTCATCTTTTTCTCATTAACAGTTGGCTAACCTGTAATCTCAATCTATAATTGTATGTAAATTCCACTCCAGATGGCGACGACATGAGATTTTGGGTCTTATAACACATGTGCCATCCGTTTGCACACAATAGCAAGGTCTTTTCACAGTTGTTATTATTGGAGCTGTTAAAATGCTTTGGAAAGCGACAGATGCTTTACTGCATCCTGATGATCTAGAGCCGCAACATTTGTCACAATTTTCTCTGCAAAAAACTTCGGTGGAAACTGTTAACACAAGTGATGATGTGCACTTCGGTGGATGTGACATCACCCTTCCTGTTTCTCCAGATGGCACGAGCCACAGCTACAGCACCGATTTTATTCCTCCATCAGAACTCAAACACATAGAACATTACATCCTTATTGGCTAAAATTAGCATGGATAATAACACATAAGACATAGCAGAGTGTGCTAAGAGTTAGCCGTTAAATAATCATCAGCAAAGGCATGTTTTGTGGCTTTAGCTTGCGTCTTTAATTTTGCACTGGAGGTAATAAGCTAACGGCGCTAACAACGAAGTTTAGCAAGATTCATTACTCGAGTTGTATTAAATGTTTTTTTTTTTTTTTGAGTTGTTCAATGTCTGAAACGGAATTGCTGGTGTGATTTCTATATTATACTTTCTATCTGTGTAAATGTTATTTATTACAGATATGCATAGCTAACTCCAGTTAGCATATATAGGACAGCATGTTGCTGTGTGTGATCTGAAACCAAAAAATCCAAAATTATGAAGAATGAAAAGCAAAAAAAGGAAGGAAGTCGAACAGTAAATTACTTCCACAGTTACTCCATTAGCACAACGCTATTTCTACAGCTCGAGCACAGACTGTAAATGGAGCTCCAGTTAAACAAGTTACACCGCTAACGCTAACAATATCGCTCTTCTCTCTCTCTCTCTCTCTCTGCCTGTCTTTCTTTCTGTCCTCCATTTTTTATTCAATCATGTATCATAATCTTCAACCAACAGACAGCTTGACATTTCCCGGGTTGGGTTCTCGAGACGGCTGCACACTTCTGTCTTCTTCTATCATATTCAGATGTACACGCTCATCCTACACGATGACAAGCTTTCAGGAACGAGAGAACAAGAGAGAGAGAAAGTGAGGAAGTAGAGTTCTAGTTTGTGGAAGTATAAGAAAACCCTCATGGACAATGTGTTCTTCGTGCTCCAACGTTGACGTACTCGTCATTTTGTCGAGGATCTTTACCTACATGGTGTAGCTGGTCATGCTACAACAGGAAGTGCTACAGGAAGTCATTCTGTCTGACTGCTCAGCTCGTTTCAACTCGGCCACTGTAGCTAGTGCTACGTTCAATGAAACTCATCATTTGTTCGGCATTTTCAGGAGATTTCAGATCAACTTTCGTAACGGCTGTTGCTAAATGTTATTATGGTGGAATTTTAGTCGTTCTGAGTCTTTTCTTACTGTTTTACTAACACATCTGAGGGAAATGTTTATATTCGTGACAGATAGGATGATGTGAAACTCACGGCACAGAAAAAAAATACAAGCAACCGCAATGACGAGACGTCAACAAAACACGCTAATGGACGGAAATAGACTCAATTATTTTATAGAATCTCATATAGTGGTGTGAAAGATTAAATGATTAAAACCCTCAACTATTGGTTTGTTACGTTGGTATTCGTTTCTCTATTTAGTTTTTGGATACTTTGTTTTTGCCTTCGATATACAATACACGAACTACACAGGCACTGGAATAACAGTTTCTCCACCTACTGAGCACAATATGCTGAAATGCTGAGTCATCTTGGATTCACCCATATTCCCGGGAAGAGTCATGTGACCTAAATATATCCGATATGATTCTGTCAATATGCATCACTGAATCATAGTATCATAGTCAGTCTTATACAAAGCATATATTGTTATATATATATATAAATCTTATCTTACAAATAATCATCTCATAAAAAATATTTAGCAAATAATAAACATAAAAAATGCTCATATGGAAACCTGGCATTTGAGTGTGGTCTTAGACAATGTGTGTGTGTGTGTGTGTGTGTGTGTGTGTGTGTGTGTGTGTGTGTTTTTGTGTGTGTGTAAAGTAAATCATATGTGACTAATGAGAAACAGATGGTCATTTAGTATGCAATATTTAGTGTCTATCTATCTATCTATCTATCTATCTATCTATCTATCTATCTGTGTGTATATCAGTTTCTGTGTGTGAGTATCTGTCTGTCTCTCTGTGTATCTGTAGGTCTGCTTGTTTTTAGATAGATAGATAGATAGATAGATAGATAGATAGATAGATAGAATGGAGATTGCAGCATAATTGTAATATATGATGTACTGCACACTAAATGACCATCTGTTTCTCATTAGTCAGAAAAGCAGATGATTTATGATTTACTTTACACACACACAGACATACACGCACGCACACACACACACACACACACACACATTATGTGTCTGTCTGTCTATCTTTTATCTATACATGTCTTTTTGAGTGTACAGTATATCTGTCTGTATCAGTCTCTCTCTCTCTCTCTCTCTCTCTCTGTGTCTGTCTGTCCGTCCGTCCATAAGCCAGTCAGAGTTTACTGTTGAGAGAATAAGAGAGAAGAGAAAAAGAAAGACAGATTGTCCTCACTTCTGATTGGCTGATTGAAAGTAAATAAGGCCCAAAAGGAGAGCTGGCATTTTCATTACTGTGTAATGGTTTGCTATTAGTGTTTGTCAGTGCAGCTGATTACTCCTCTATATTTTCTCAGAATCAAATCCAAGTACTTTCCGAGTACTAAAGACAAACAACACGGCAGCTAAATCTGGTTCTCTCATGAGCAATCTGTCTGACGCACAGACAAACACAAGTGTGCTGAAAAATAAACCTTAAAAATGAAAGGTAAAATCCTGTCTGAACGGTGACGGTGCAGCCGGCGCAGTTCGGTCTTACTTTCTACAGTGGATTCTTTCCTCCATTACACTGAAACATATGTGTGTGTTGGATATGAGATCAGAGTGTGTACAAGAGAGAGAGAGAGAGCGAGAGAGAGAGAGAGGGAGAGAAAGAGCGAGAGAGAGATTAGGTTTGATTTCCACTGGATGGGTGACAACGCTAATCCATGGTTCGAGCCAAAGCTTCTCTACAGGAGCCAAGCTACACCTTCTGTTAGCGTAGCATTTCTGGCTAATGCTAATTTCTCCAAACGCTCAAGTCTCCAAGGACGCACCTGGACACGCAAAGCTGACCAAAAGACAGCTGTCACTGTGATAAACGAGCTGGATGTACCAACACACACACACACACACACACACACACACACACACACACACACAGGTTTACCTTTAGGCGTTTATGAATCTGGAGTGTAAATGACATGAGATGAATAACTGCCTATGATTTGTATTAACTTTAGCATTTTAAAAAAAGAAAGCAGTTAAAATAACTTATATAAATGCAGTTGTGTTCTCTGAATTATTAGTAAAATTCACAAAACATCCGAACAAAACAAAATGTTATCTTGTTCCAGTGACAGCTATGTCCTAGCTAGCTAAACTGCTAGCAGTGTTTTCTTGTATCCATTAAGAGCTAAGTGCTAGCTAGGTAAATTGTTAGCTAGTTTTTTTTGTTTGCTAGTTGCTTAGCCACAATGTTCTCACACTGATTTTACCCATGCTCATATTCATATGTTGAAAGCACAAACTTACAATTTCAATGCTAAGCAGTCTGTCAGCTAAGCAAAAATGCTAATATCTACATGGCTAGCTGTAGCTATAATTTCACAAAAAAAAGGTGAAATTTGAAATCTAATTGCACAAAGAACATGGGAAATGATGACAGGAGAGGATTTGTTGTTATTTGGACATCTTGGACAAGCGGAATTGGTTTCTTTATATACCTGCTCGTCCTTTTTTTTTCTGTCAGTCACTTATTTTGAAAAGATTACAGAGCTTAATATGTTTAAAGCTTTGTAAAATAATGTACAGTAACGATTTTTGGGTGACTTTCATTACTTGATAGCGATGTTAGCCTCGTAGCTCCAGTGTAAAACTGAAGCAGATGTAAGACACCCGACATTTGTTAACCTTAATCAATAGCTAGTTTATACTCCACTTTCCATATTTCTTAGTTGCCTAGCAACAGCATTCTTACATTATCTTTAACTACTTTGATTTTAACACGAAGTAGCTTGTGAAACAGGAATGACGGAGTGAAGACGCTACGTATACAACTACTGGCTAGGTGTCGATGATATGCTAATTCAGTGACATTCATGAACAGTGTAGCGTCCTGGGCGAGCTAATCGGGACTAATAGGGGAAATAGTATAATTTTATATATTCTTCTGCAGAATTATACCTTTAACAATACCGATGAAATGCCCTGAGCGAATAATTCCACAAAAAAAAAAACCTATATGCGAAAAAAAAAATGGTTCGTCGAGCCATGAGAACGTTTCATTTGAGAAAAGATGTTATTGTTATTTGAGCGCTGCTCTCTGCTCTCTGTCCTCAGTTCACACTCATCGTCTTATTTCCATCTCTATTGCCTTCTCTCTTCAGTGCAATCCCCTGTGAAGCAGCCGTGGGGCATTGTGGGTAATTACCATTAACCTACAGTTGGATCTATTATATTTACATGAGGAGCACTGGCACTGACACCGACATCTCCTTTTCTAAACGGCTCCGTAAATCAGATCAGATCTCTCAGCAGCAGACGAATATCCATTTCGCTTCATGATTCTCCTCCAGGGAATGGAGTGAATAAAACAAAATAAAGAAGGAAATAAAGTAAAAAAGCCTCATCTCGCCAGCTCCGTTGGGCCCGGGGGCTTTCTCCTTCTCGATCAGTCTCGGCATTTCCCTCCCATCTACATTTCCTCCTTCAATTATTGCCCGTTTTTTTCTCCTGACCCGCCGCCGCCACTGCTACCAGTGCGAGTGTTTATGAAATAATGCATCACATTTATTTGTGTACTTTCTCAGATAGACGCTTCAAATCTTGCACGATTTCCATATATTAGGCGAAGCAGTGCGCTCTCCGGCTGCGTTCTAATGCGATTTCTGTAAAACGATGCCGACTCTCATTAGGAGTCTCCTCGGGAGTTCTCTCTTTCGCTTCTTCAGGCCACACAGTCGAGTCACTGTAATATATTGGCGTTTTTTTAAGAGCTCTTTGGTGCCATAGGCAAAATTTTACACGCCCCTTATCCTGGCCAGACACCGGTCCTGAGGCCCACCTCCACCCACCTGCCCTACTTCTCATGTTTCATCTGAGCTGACTTCTGAAAACTAAATCTGAACACTCCCAACTGTCAAAAAATATAAAACAAAAACTCTTCTTGTTAGAAAATGATTTACAAAAACCCTCCTGGATGTGCTCATAAAACAAACAACAACAACAACATAGTACTGTAATAATATAATACAGCTACATGACAGGATTGAGTTTTTAATTAAATAAATTGATTAAATAATGAATGTAAGGTAATAATAAAAACAAAAATATAAATATAAATATTAATGGAATTAAATAATTCAATCAAATGAGCAAACAAACAAACAAATAAATAAAAAAATAAATATTTTGGTTTGTTTCTTTGTTGCACTCAGTTGTTTTTAATATACTATTAAAAGTCTTTACGTAATTATTAAATTATAAATTTTAAACACAGACCATTTTAAATCACTTCTATACTCTTAGAGTATTATATATATTTATTTATTTATTTTTGCATATTTTTTTTGAAAGTCCTGGATGAGGGACAGCATTTGATTACCAGTAGTTGAAGCTGTGTTAGTTGCTTGTTATAGAAATTGATGAGTTTCTTCAAAATATAAGGAGTGCATTAACATTAAGCTGGGATTTGCCTCGTAGCCAGGACTACAGTCAGAGCTGCTGTTATAGAAAAGTAACAGACACCTTTACATTTGCTCATCATGGAGTCTTCAGTGTCAGTGCACCGCAACAGTCAGGAAGTTTGTGCCCAAGAAGCCAACAGTGCCAGGTTGGAGATGCTGAGCTCACAATCTTCTGATCAACAGCCCAAAGCCTTCACCACTGATCCACCACTTTCCATTAAGCTCACACATCAGTGTAGGAAAGAACTGCTCTGTAAGACCTGTCGCTGTAAAACGCTCCGATGAGGGCGTGGTTGTTGTGAGGGGCGGAGTTCCAGCTTCATTTATATCCAATACAACAAAACGGGTCTGATTTATTTGATTACAATTCTATTAATTTTGCCTCAGACCAGGCTGAAAACTGTTGTGATGCTCAGATAGTCTTTGCGTAATCTGTGAACACAGACACTGTGCGCACAAAGAGCCTCAATTTTTTCATTTCATTATGCATAGTGTCAATAAGAGTGACCTAATTTACCATTACACCGCTCATCTTGTTTTCCCCCTCCAATTCTGTAGCTTTTTATTTATTCATTTATTTATTTATTTTTATCAGAAGCACTGTAAATGATCCATCTCCTAAACAAAGTTAAGTCCCTGAGCCATGACTCAGACGGAGCTTTTCTATTTCGCTTCTGACCTGGCTGGAGGGATGACAAGAGCGAGCGATAGGGATGAAAACGCAGGAGGGAAGACAGACGGTCATCACCGAGATCCACGTGAAAGAGACGTGTGCAGGTCTGACTCTGATTTCCGATCGGAGTGTGTGTATGGAATAAAGCGCTCTGTGTCACGCTCTAATAGGGAAATAATCAACGCCATAGTGGTGTGATGATGCGGAGTTACTGCTAACACCTTAAAAACTTTTTTTTATTTATTACCGAATGACACGTCATACTTTTTATCCATTTATAGTTACATTTAATGTTAGTTCCTGTTATTTTTATCTGTAAATAGCCCCTCTTTTTTTCCTCTCTTTTGATGCTAATAAGACCAAAAAAATCTTCTCATGTTAGCAAGAAACCACAAAATGCAAAGTCTCCTCTGTCCTGAAGACTTTCCCACGGTGCAAAACCAGCTTGAACGTCAATGTAGGAAATGTTTCAGCTGACACATATATATATAAAAACTAAGAAGCTAATTAAGCAACTGGTGATAAATTCCAGTGACGTGAGCATTAATAAAGGCTTAGCACAATGATATGGATATGAATTCTCACTCATCTCTCTCCGTGATAAGGCCCAGTGTAATTATTTACCAAATTTCCATCTTTTCCATTTCAAACGCCAGCACTAATTCAGAACTAATTGGAGAGATAAAGTTCAAATCCAGAGCTAACTGCAAAACAAATATAAACAGCAACCTTCAAATGGAGAAAATAACTGCGCTAATTTGATTAGAATCAGACCGTTTGTTTTTCATCCTTAACGCCGAAAGATAAATGAGAGAAGAAATGGAAGCTGTAACGAGGAAGCAATTACATTGATCAAGTTCATTTTCTTTTTCTGAGCCGGAAATTTGTTTTATGTGTCGTCGTATTGATATTGACTGGCATGCTAATGAAAAATAATTTCGACTCAGACTGGTGGGGAGTCGAAAGCTGGCCTTGCAGCCATTCGGTGCACTAATGCATCATTTGATTAAGAGCAGCTCATATTTACACAAAATAAAGAGCAGGGTCTGAGATCAAGTGTAAAATCATCGGTACAAGAGGCCTAAAAGATGGCAGTGTCTGAGAGTCATTTCTGAGCAGCTACGTGAGAGGCATTGTTCACATTCTCACCTGCGTATCTTTTACACATTAGCCGATACATCAGGTTTCCACGTCCATGTAAAATGTTTCTAGATTTAATGGCGAATATTCTGGGACGTATATAGTTTTCCCTTTAGATCTGTCATCATGCTGTCATAAGCTGTGCCTCAAACTCAACACTATGACCTTACATTTAAAACTGTTTGCTAAACTACACAGAGGATTTTCACAAAATAGACTTTTTGGTAGGTTTGAAGGTCACATGAAAGTTTTTTTATTATTATTATTCAAACACTAACCGTTATAAAGAAGTTTTAGTTTGTGAAGAGCACACCCAGAGCAGTGGGCAGCCATTTTAGCTGCGGCGCCCGGGGAGCAGTTGGGGGATCGGTGCCTTGCTCAAGGGNACCCACCACCTTCAGGTTCACCTTCAGGTTACAAGTCCGACTCTCAGACCATTAGGCCACGACTGCCCCATGTACTGCACCATGCGCACATATGTGTCACGTCAATCTTTTAAATGTGAGAATAAATGCAGGATACATGTAGCCGCAATGTTTAAAAAGCAAGCATGAACCCGGCATTGCATTGCTGTTTAGTGACATCACTGCACTGGCATCAGCAGAGACTCACTCAACTGAAGGGACGTCTAATGGAACTGGAAATAAAATTGTATTAAAACAGGAAGAATTCTTGTAATCATAAAATCATGTTGGTCAGCCTGAACTATTTGCTTTTATTAGACCATGTTTTTCCCTTTTCTTAACTGACTGATGGATGGAGCTGTTTACGGCATTTTGAACGACACTGTGTCCAAATTCTGCCATACATTTGCTGTCTTCCTGCACAGGTCATGTTGGTGAGGCAGGACGACAATAACAACAACACAGCCTCAGACAAAATGAAATCGAGAGGTTATCACTCTTATGCTATAGGCTACTATCTTGTGAATTTTTAGAGAAACGCTTTAATAGGCAGATGAGAGTCGACAACTTTCAGTCATCCAGCATACACACTAGAGGCTCATTTTGAGCGGTTTTAGACATACCTTTGATTAACTTGATTAACCTTGTATATACACTGAAAAACAAAGCATGGGGCAGCATGATGCTTGCCCCAATGGGTCTCTGTTAGTGCTTGTTGCAGTTCACAAGTTTGGCCACTAGGTGCAATAATGCTAAATGGAGCACTGAGCTCACTGCATCATAACTGCACAATATGTAGAAAAGCAAGACGGAACGTGTCAAAGAGCAACAAAATAATTGCTAACTCAAAATCAGTAATTAGTATTTAAACAGAATTTATAATACACAGAATTGTTACTGAAGACTTTATGAAGATTAGCATTTGTTAAACGGCTGATATAAATGGTGGGACTCTGCATCATTTGCGCCTATGGACGAGCTGCCACTGGGTAAGGAGCAAGTTTAACAAACATGGTGGTAAAAATAGTGAATGTCACAATTTGCTCAAGTTGTTGGAGAGCTACAAAGTCTAATCATTTCAGTTTGTAAACAGATAAACAGATACAGGCTGTCAAAGTGGCCACAGTGCTCCTCTACCACCGGCTGAGCGGAATTGTTGAGATGCATGCAAAAGAAAAATAGATTTTAGTTCAGTCTGTAGTTTTCAGATATATAGTATATATGTAAGTTTTTCTCAGGCCACTACATACGAAATGCTTAGAATTTAACCTCCGAAAAGTTGTACCTCTTAGATTTTCGACTGCACGAGAGCTCAAGCTAAATATCATACTTCCAGGAAGTACTTAAACGTTTTTATCCCTTCTTCTCTGCTTTCAGTACGCAGAGTGAGAACAGTCTTCTCTCACTGAGTGATTTTTTTTTTTTTTTTACAGAAGCTTAATAGCAGCTCTGTGTACTTTACAGATAACAGAAGGCTCATCAACAATGACTTAGCACCACCATGTGACTGGCTTTGATTAAAACCCATTTACTTAAGTATTTTATTTGCTTTTATTGCATGTCTCCAAGACATCCAAAATCTGTCTTAACACTAATAAAGTCTTAAAGTTGTGTTTATTGTTAAGTGCCGCTCAGTGATCTGTTCAGTACGTGCACTTGTGGTGATGTTCTGTCCTAGCGCTGCTATACGAGCTGTTGTGGAAATGTTTTAAAACGTTCAGTCTCAGTGAGGATAAATAAGAAATCCTGGGGGAATGTCGCGTTTATGAAAAAGCCATTTTCTAATCAAAACTAACAATACTTCAGCTTGTTATCCTCATCTTTATTTATAAATGATCTTTCTTTTTTAGTCATTTGTTCATATTTTATGTATAATTCATAAATGATCACATTTTCCCCAAACAGACCAGTCATGTGACGTGATGGACTTCTTTCAGAATATAATGGGTTCAAGATGATTACAGGAATTGTGAATCACACGTTCAGATTCTCTTCGGCTTTCAGTTTAGAAACGATAAAACACGCTCGTCGTTCAGTTTTGTTTTCCACACACGAGTAAGGCTTTTTCTCAATCACTGAGCTTCACTGTTTGGTTAACAGAGTGTCAGAGTGTCCCTAGGTTCAGTCCCTGGAACTTTTTTCTGTTTCCCTGCCTTCAAAATAAAAGCCCAATTCAGACCGGGCCCGAAAGTGCTGCTACACGATGGACCTCTCGGAAGTGTGCATGCTCTTTCTGAAACCGAAATGGCCTCAAATTGAAACCTAAAAGCAGCGTTTTTTTCCTCAGCCCTTATTCGAGTGCATCTCTGACAGTGAGGCAGGTGATATTCTGTCTAAACCTGACAGAAATGGATATTGGGGATATTCCTCCAGGACATGCTGTTATAGAAAATTGAAACTACCCTGAAGGTGATTATTTTCCTATAACAGCATGTCCTGAAGTGTTTTTTTTTCTCTCTCCCTTTTACACTACAGCAATTTGCCAATGATTACGACTCTGTTAATTAAAGTATGACACAACATAAATTTTTTCTCTATTTATAGTAACTTTTAATGTTGTTGAGATCCTGTTCTCACGTGAGCTAGAGCAGCTAAAGCTGTTCCCTCAACTGCCTCTCTTTTCTCTCTCTCTCTCCTTACGTTTAGAAGACAAATAACGCAGTTTGTCACGATAAAAGGAAACTGAAATGAGTAAACTCCTCTGTCCTGAAGACTTTCTCATGGCAGAAAACATACTGACCGTTATAACGCTCTGAAACTGGAGACTCCTTCATACAACGTTAAATAAACATCTGCTTAAAGAAAACTTTACCATACCAACGATTATATATTTTACTTTTATAAAAACTCTATTGACACCTTCTGACCAATCAGAATCAAAAATTCAACAGCACTATGGTTGATATGTTGTATTTTATTCCCCTTCTTCTTCTTCTTCTTCTTCTTCTTCTTTCTTTGGCAAGATTACGCAAAACACGTCTGAAGGGAAACGTAACATTTTTAAAACAAAACGCTTTTCCAACAGAACCTTAAACTTATGACTAGGTTTGACTTTGTCATTTTCTTTGCCTAGGCTTGAACTTGTTGTTAAAAATGGATTGGAAAAAAAAAAAGATTAAAACCGAGAACATTATTAAGATATATTACACAGAGATGTGAAATTCCCTGGGCCAAGAATTTTCTTCCATGTAGCCAAGAGGTTTATAAATGATCCACGGCTGCTTTTAAAAATACATCATCCAGGGATTTTCATATTAATGAAGAAATTTCAAATGATTAGTGTGTGTCCCAAACCGAGAACACACAACCACACGTGCACAGAAGCGTCTACACACAGTTAGTGGCTGTATTAATCCTCACCTTGTTAAATAAACACGCAGACTCTCTGTGCCAGGAAGCAGAAATCCAAACACACATCCATGCCGGTTTGGACTGAAAAGTCTACCAAGGTGTCCAGTACATGAGGGTTTATCTGATATATATATATATGATTTATAAATATATACATTTTACATTCATGTGCTTTGTTTTTAACTCATAAAACTTCTCTGCTCTACTCTACTCTTCTCTCTGTGGTACAGTAACAGTTATTTTCAAAATGCAGAAAGTTTTTTTTACCCTATAAATTCTTTAGGATACTGAGAATATAGAGACTTTCCACATTTTGAAAATCTCTGGTCTCCTGTACTGCATTACCACATGACAACAAAAAATGCTGCTGGTTTGAAACCAACAAGCAATGATGGTGGAGGTTCGAAAATGACCATTTCTCATGACATAGTGGTTCCATTGTTATACTCATGGAAATGTGAGCCTCTTCATAAAGTCTTCAGAAGGACAAGAGGGATTTAACAGTCGTGGGAACTGAACTCACAAACATTTGGTCACCAGGTCTGGTCACTGCTACTAAAATCTCTGGTCACTGCTACTAATCTCTCACAAGAAAACTTCAACAACCATGAATTGTTGACATTATCAGTTGATTGGCTGG
>CM074960.1:2483631-2500213 GCA_037577455.1 Pangasius macronema | reverse complement strand
TGCACTTTCCCCACTGTGAAAATGTTCAATTTCTGGAACAACAGGATGGTTTTCCAGCAAACGACCATTTTTTTTTTTCCTATTTAAAGTCTCACAGATATTGCTAAGTAAGAAATAAAACACTCTGTGTTGTGCTGTCATAGGAAAATAATCGCAGACATTATTTATTCAAGAATGAAACGTCAAACTTTTTATCCCTTTATAGTTAAATTTAATGTTATGATTCATTTGAGAGAGAAGTTAGTTCAAGTTATCATATACGTTAATAAATCTATACACAGTTGTTCCGTCACTTTCTCTCTTGATAAAACAAAACAATGCGGCTTCTTACTGAGAAACAGCAACACACAAAGTCCCCAGAAAGTCCCCTGTCCTGAAGACTTTTGGAAAACTAAAAAAAAAGTTAAATAAGATTACTCGGTGTGGCGGTTATGCAAAAAGTGTCATTAGACAGTTTCTCCTGGTAAACCAGTGGTCTGGATTTGCATAGTAGAACCTGATTGGCTCCTTTATGTTATGACACAATAACCCTCACCTTTATAATACCAACTCCTCTGAGATCATCAGTTTCTTGTGGAATGGTGAATGTGAAAAAAAAAACACCTCAATGACCTTTTTCACATTTTGACTGTCTTCTCATTCACATGAATTCCCCCTGAAAGGGTTTAATCATGATCATTTAGCTAGGCGATTTTACTGGAACTGCGGGTCTTCCTGAGGTACGAACAGAATGCAGCCATTGGTGCAAAATTTATAACTGAATGTCTCAGCGCTAAGAGCGGTATATACTGAAGCAGTTCCTGATTATAGGCAGGAATTTTTATTGGTTTCTTGCATTGCTAGATTGTTTTCTTCTTATATCCTGACACCTCATGTCTCAAACATGAGTGCCGGATAAGACTCTTGGTTAGTGATGGAGGAGATACGACTTTATGGACTTTCTCAAGGGTAAAACCAGTGTAGGACAGGATGGTGGTTAATGGTCTGCCTGCCTGCAGTCAACCCCTGCCTGTTCTGGGACTTGAAGTCATAATGCTTAACCACTGAGCTACCACAGCTCCCATTATGCTCTTAGGCTTCTTTCACAACTGCCATTTTCTCCTCAAGCACCAGCACACCTTTTACATGTAATCCTGTGTGAAGCTGGTATTAGGAGGGCGAACTGTGGCCACTTTTAAAAAGCATTGCTGCCAGAGAAATTTGATCACAGCAGAGCTTTTAAAGTTGTATACGTATTTAGTACGTATAATTCTTTGTAGAGTTCTTCTTGAATCTTCTACATTGAGATTAACAACTGTAGAACTTCCTAGAGTAGAAGAAGAAATGTCTTCAAGGTTCCAAAAGCCTAGTTACTTTGACTTGACGATTCTTTTGGGTACACAGCTGCTCTCCAGAACCTTTAAAATCCACAAGATATAAGAAATTTTGTTCTTATATTCAGTTCAGAATGGGACCGACTCTACTCTGGAAGCACAAACTTGGAACCCAGTTTTATTGCTAACCATATTTTACCCAAATATCACAGTACATCAGCTACCTGATTACTGATCTACCCTGTACACTTGGTGAATAAAGGCTTTTGCGAACCTACAGGGCTGGAAATAGGAGCCGAGGAGTGTGACGAGGGAACATTACAGGTTTGTCGCTGGGGGGATTTGACAAGGCCTCCTGCAAAATCGAATCTCTGTGTGGTTTTGCCTTCTGCATTCCTGAAACACCGGCTCAGTTCAAAGCCTCCCACAAAAGCCGATTGCTGTAATCTGTGCAGGCCAAGCAGCACATCGACAAATGGGTGTGACGGAGTGTTTTAACCAAGCAGAACAGAATACAGCGGGGGATTTTTTTTTTTCCTGGCCAGCCACCACTTGTAAGAAAGTGATAAGTGCCTTCAAACTGGGCTCTCAATCATACAGAGTGCTGGTGAGTAATGAAATAAGCAACATACTTAACATAAATTGGTTTTTTTTAAACACTTGAGTGAGACAGACGTCCAGGTACATTGCGCTTCAGCTCCAGTGCAAAACTAACGAAGCAACGGAAATGTAGCAAATGCTAAATACTATGTCTTGGCTGATTGCTGCATTTGGTCATGGGGGGTATTGTATACAATTTATTTTCCGGCAAACAATCTTTGGCAAGTTGACATGTGGTGCTTTGCTTCTTTTCCCACAACCAATTTCTTTTACACAACTCCAATTACACACCACTGCATTAAAAACCATATGACGTCTTAAACACTCCATTCCTTGGTGTAGATCCTGCATTTCAGATAACTGGTGTATTGTGACCGGAAAACACACCATCCACACACTCCTCAGTGCCAACGTAGTTTGTAAAGTCCAAAAAATAAATAAATAAAATACTTTAAAAAAAATGTCTTTTAAACAAAGCCAGTCAAATGGCTGTGCTAAGTCACTGCTGATGAGCCTCCATTTATCTCTAAAGTACCCAGAGCTNCAGCCAGTGAGAGCAGACTGTTCTCAAGGACGCACTGATCTGGTCAGTAAAATAGCAACGGAGTGTCTGTCTTCTTTGCTATTTAATTCTTGTCCATCATTGCTATAATAACGTGCACATTCATAAGCACAGAAATGAAATGCGCAGGAGTCTGGGAAAACAAGTCTGAATTCTTGAAAATGATTTTGACCAAAACTGAGTTTTTTTTTCCCTGCTAATTATATACTTTGACATCTTGAGTGTAAGAAAATATATTTGACCAAAATGACATTTTTATTTGGGCTGCTTTCTAACCTCACCTGTAAAGATCAGCGGTAAAAACAGTTGGTCTACATGAAGATGTTTAAAACCTAGCTAGCTAAGTTTGCTTTTCTAACATGATTAAGTTGTTGGATATTTACGTGTCGTTCCAAAATGGATATAAGCACAATCAATTCAGTTTTTAATCATATAGCGCCTGATAAACAAGAGGGTCCCTGGTGGACTAGATGAGGATGATTTCCCTTTTGAGCCTGGTTCCTCTCAAGGTTTCTTCCTCATATCTTCTCAGGGAGTTTTTCCTTGCCACCGTCGNTAAGGGATAAATTCACACTGATAAATTTAAGTATTTATAATATACATTTTGTTAATCCATTTATTTCTGTAAAGCTGATTTGCGACAATGTCCATTGTTAAAAGCGCTATACAAATAAAACTGAACTGAACTGAACTGAACTAGTGGTTAGGCCACAGCACTCTCACCGCTGTGGTCCGGGTTCAATTCCCAGCCAGGGAACCGACCCCAGCCACTGGGATTGCGTGCAACAGTGTGCCGGTCCCAAGTGCCGGTCCCAAGCCCGGAAAAATTGGCGAGGGTTGCGTCAGGAAGGGCATCCGGCGTAAAAACTGTGCCAAATCAAATATGCGGACCAATGATCCACTGTTCTGTTCAGCGACTGATAAACAACAAATGTCTGCGATGCTATATATCATCATCAAAACAGAGAAGATCGCATTCACTCTGTACAGATGACAGGTTAAATGTTTAAATGTTAAAATTGCTGATTAAAAGACATTAATAACAAAAAATTGTTAACAGAACAGAAGTGAGTGAATGACTTTGCAATTATTTCTCCACCAGAATGTTAGCATGAATAGAGATCCGTGGAGCAACGAGACAACAATGAGGCTCGCGAGTGACTTTTTCCCCTCAGCGAGAACTAATTTCCTGTTGTAAACGTATAATTCTTTAAGATTAAGTTATAAATGTAGAGATAGGTACGACATCTTTAGGTGGAAATGGAATGAAATCTTTAAATGCGATTCACACAGAACAGTGAAATATTTCAGTTCAGCAAATTTCTGTAGTTTTAAACAATTGCTTTATACAGAAAAGATATAAAGAAAAAATAAGGCTAAATGTTGACGATGTCAAGGACTTTCCCAGGCAAACAATACAACAATATACAATCACCTTACATTATAGAATTTACAAGTTAACAACGTGGTTTGGAAAGTAGAGAGACCTTAACTGACGGAGAAAATAAGGAACATCTCAAATGATTTTTTTTATGAAGGCTGTTTTTAATTTCCTTGCTGCTTGTTTGGCACAGCGTAAAATACAACCAGCAAGCCAGACAACATAAAACTGACAAGGAAATAAAACACTCATTCATCAAAAACATGATGTTATACAGGTGGACATTTCATTTATATTTATAGAAGTATATTTCCTTTTTTGTCCGCTGTGGTCCTCTATATTCCCATCACAGCCTGATGGGAATGTTCTCAGTATCATAATATTATGAATGATCATTCCTAAATAAGTCCAAAAAAACGCCATTTTCTTTTACATCAACACAAAACATCTGAAGACATTTTAGAAATGCTGACACGAGCTTTTCACATAGTCACGCATTTACTATTCAGCTTAGTTTTATGAAGTGCTTATGAATCGAGCAGGTTAGCAGGTTCTGTAGGTCATCATTTCATCTCATTTCATCTCAATTCTAACAGCGTTCATGAGTACAGGATGTTCATGAGTACAGGATGTTCCCTGCCAACTTCAATTTATGGCTGTCTAAGCAGAAGGAATCTTTCAGTGCTTTGTAAGAGTCAGTGTTAAAGCTGTAACTTCAGGTTCTCCGTCATGGGAAAGTCTTCAGGACAGGAGACTTTGTGGTCTCTCAGTAACATGCTTATAGCTACTATAACCTAAGTGTTAATAGGAACGAACTTGTTTTTCGCAGATGTTCCACAACATTAAATATTACTATAAACACATAAAAGTATGTGTCATAATTTAATAGATTAAAATTTGTAAGCTTTGGAAAATTGCTGTGGTATAAGGGGAATAAAGCACTTTAAAGCACAGAGTAACTCTGCTTCATGACACTGCTCCATTGTTGATTATTTTCCTGTAACAGCAGGATAGTTGTGTGTTTTTTCCCTCTCTGTACTCCCACAGAGTTAGCAAACACGCCCGCTCACACTACGCACAGACTAAGATCGATCATCACAGTCCAAGTCCACGAGAAGGGTGTCCGGTACCTCGTAGACTATAGAAAACATGTGAAAAGGGCCCACAAGCTTCAGGATCTGATTGTTATCGGCATCCTCTGTGTATATGAACTTGCACTGGGTTTCAGTGAGAAAACCAATTTTTTGAGCATTTGGTTTGAAAGTTTACAGAATCACATCTTTAAACGTATTGTGACCCATACTGGGAATTTGTGCTCGGCATTTAACCTATCCAAGTGCACACACACAGTAGTGAACACACACACACCCATGAACACACACCCGTAGCAGTGGGCAGCCATATTAGCTGCGGCGCCCGGGGAGCAGTTGGGGGATCGGTGCCTTGCTCAAGGGTCTCACCTCNCGAACCCACCACCTTCAGGTTCACCTTCAGGTTACAAGTCCAACTCTCAGACCATTAGGCCACGACTGCCCCCGAAGCAGTTAGCAGTATGCAAATCAGGTAATCTCATGTTTACTTATGAGCTAAGGGCAAAGATCTGTGGTTGGCCTTGTACCGTGTGTGGAAGTAGCTGATTCTTGGTTGTGTTTACTAGCGAATTGTATCAGAAACTCTAGCGAATGTTGGTGATCGCGTTTGCGAGACTTGCTAACCAATAACATCTGCGCTTCCTCAACTGATTGTAGGTTGTATTAAGTTAATGTTAATGATTTCGTTAAGTAGGACAGTTGCTGGACAAAAGCCGCATTTTCTTTAACCAGCCACTGAAATGGGATGTGTGTTTTCTGCTCCCCCTATCTATGTTTATCCACGCTTGAAGAAACTTGAAGTAACACTGACTGTATAGGCATAGCTCTGTCATTTACAGAGACAGGATGAGTTTGTTACTTTCATTACTATGATTTTATAACCTGCTAGCTAAAAGTTTAGGAAACCCAGGGTCCCTGGAGGAGTAGTGGTTAGGCCACGGGGCTCTCTCTCTCTCTCTCTCTCTCTCTCTCTCTGCTGCAGCCCGGGTTTGATTCCTGGCCTGGGAAGCCACTGGGGTTGCGTGCAACAGTGCGCTCTCAGTGCCGGTCCCAAGCCTGGATAAAATTGGGAAGGGTTGTGTCAGGAAGGGCATCTGGCATGAAAACTGTGCCAAATCAAATACACAGACCAAATATCCGCTGTGGCGACCCCTAACAGGAGCAGCAGAAAGAGGAAACAACAACAACAAAGCTCGGGAAGCCCAGAGGTAATTCATCCCTACAACAGGTAAAATAGTTTGAGTTGTTTTTATTTCACACAATCATGTTATTATTAAAGGCTTTTTTTTTTCAGTGTAGTTTCAATGTGACCATGCATTGAATCCAGTGATTACGGCTACTCAATGCAGTCACATATTTGCAAAAGATTTATTCTAGTTGCTACTGCATGATCAGATGGTAACTCCCAAATCTCTCACTCAATAGGGAAGTTCATGAGACTTGGCTGAAAAACATTTCCTAAATGAGCGGAAACTGTTCTGCTTTGCTGCAAATGCCACTGTTTTATGAGATCCATATGGATGCCATAAAAAGATGGTTACTTACGCGAGCCAGACTATTGAAGCAATGAATTAAATGTCCTTGAAATGTATTGGAGCAGTCAGGGTTATGTGGAAGCCCATTGTGCTCAGTCTGCAAGTGAATCATAAAATTTCGATATGACAATATTTAACCCTCCATTACATGCTTTGAACTCCACTACTTTCACACTCGAAGGGCTGCATTTAGTTTGAACCGTTATCTATGAGCGCATATCTACATTAACCAAAGTTTTTTTTTTTTTTTTAACATATAAGTATCGCAGAATACCCGAAGAAGACCGCAGCATTGGCTCCTGGATGAGTTCTGGGGAATGCTAAAAAGCGACTAAGAATAAATGTTCGTATCAAAACGTTCACGTTTGCAAAAAATCGATGGTGGCGTTTGAAAATTGGCCATGAAGCGTCGGCAATAGCGTATCCATTTAGCCCGAGGTGCTCTGCTTCTGTGTCTGTCGGTGTAATGTTTGGTGAAATATATTATAGAATAGATCTACATCTTTTTATGAAGAGACACAGGATGTCAACTGGATGGTTCTCAGGTTTAAGGCGGTGTTCAGTCAGCCGTCTCGCTTGACTTCCAATGTAATTATAGATACATAAACGACTTTGCGCTGCTTGTTCTTTTAAGTGCCTTTCCTAATTTGCTTCTATCAGAGTTTGTCCTCAGGTAGCTCATGTTGCTGGGTAACATGGGTAAGAGACATCTTTAAAGCACAATGGACGGAAAGGTAATAGGATGGAAATACAAGACAAATAAAACGCTTTGCCAAGATGATGGCTGTACGCGCCATGCACGAGAAATCTCATTTACAGCACGCCATTGTGAATAGGTGGCTCGTGGATGTGAGTAAATTCGGCGTGTATGCGTTATCAGTGAGCAACGATGGGAAAAAAAAAATGGCCTTCATATTCGGTCATGGCAGAAGAAGAAAAAAAAACAGCCAAGCTTCTCATGCTGAGGACAAGCTGTTCATTGGAAGGGTGTGAGCTTTTCTGTTGACGTAGCTAGAGTTTGGCTTGAGGTTAAGGCTTTATTTACCAAAGAGTGAAAGACAAAGAGAGGGGGAGAGGGAGAGAAATCAATGGCTCTCCACTGCTGGAGGACTGTGAAGATCAATGGAGAATCAAAAAAAAAAAAAAGCCTCTGAAGAAAAAAAACAAAACAACATTGATTGTTTGACTGAAGAAGAAAGAAAGCCACAAAACACACCTGTGTAGATGGAAAATGTAGTCAATCCTTCAAGTGCTGTGTTTTTTTTGAGTGTTGCCATTATGGCCTTATTCTTTTCCTCCTTGCAAACCCCCTTCAGGATGTTTACTGAAATTGTTTATGAGCTCAAAAGGAACTGTTTCACCCAAAATGAACCCCAAAATGTAGTCAATCATGCCATACATGTAATGTTTGGTTTGGTCCTATGAGGCTGATGTAGATGCACCTCCCTCAGAACCTAAATGACCGGGCTAAAAGGTAGCTAATTTAGAGTAATAATGTAATAATGTATGGTTGGCTAGTTAGCTAGTTAACTGCTTTAATAATGACTAAAGGAAACAAGTATATGACAATGTAGTACATCATTTTTGCGACATTACAAGATATCAGCATGTCATTGGTGAACGTTTCTGCTATGAGCTGTGGTGTTCTGTTCTCATATCATAAAATATATTATTTGAGTTTGGTTATTTATTATGTCTTTATTTTCTGCATGTTAGGTGACTACATGTAGTAAGCAGAAGAGTTAGATAACAGCTTTGCACTAGACTCTATTCTACTACTAAAAAAAAAATAATCAGGAACCTCTGAAGCCTGAAAGTTGAATTAAGCAGATGCGTAACCCATCTCTGAATACGCATAACTTTCCCTGTACAAACACTGACATAACTTTTGACTCTGAATATGGCTCTGTATGTATAGTACAACATTGTCTTTTTAATGCTAGTGTGTTTGTTGGAAAGTTTTGAAAATCCATTCCTGTATTTAATACAAAAACAGCAGAATTGAGCCACAAAACGCCATCAGTTTCGTAACACTGATTTGGTACGGGAGGTAGACGGAGTGATGTCACTCATTTCTCAGACAGATGACAAAACACCCCATTATGCGATGGATTGCCTTCATAGGTCATTAGGCAAGGTGGATATCAGACAGGACCAGTCAACCCTGCTATGAGAAATGGAGTCATGGATGCTTGCTTTCTCTCTGTCTCGTTGTCTCTCCATCTTCTCAGTTTGCCAGAGTATCAGCCCACATTTACTTCCATTCTCTTTGTTTACTCTTCCTTCAACTGATTTTTTTCTACCTCTTTTTCTGGGAATTTTAATGGGCTTTGTTCATTACATTTAAAAAGGGATGAACGTGGATCATTTAGATTGTATAGGATCAAATCAAGAAGTCTGATTAAGGGAAAATGATTCTGATTGACGGAGGTGTGCCTTTTGTATATGCCAGTCCCAGTGAAGGAGGTGTGGCTCTGTGTCAGTCCCAGTGAAGGAGGTGTGGCTCTGTGCCAGTCCCAGTGAAGGAGGTGTGACTATGTCAGTGCAAATGAAGGAGGTGTGGCTCTGTGCCAGTCCCAGTGAAGGAGGTGTGGCTCTGTGCCAGTCCCAGTGAAGGAGGTGTGGCTCTGTGCCAGTCCCAGTGATGGAGGTGTGGCTCAAGTTATAAACTCTATATTGTAAATCTTTTTTTCCACCACTAAGGTACTTACTCTTCCTCTCATTTATTAGGTTCCACTTAATCTCATTTGAAATATACAGTGGTATTCTTTATTTCATCATATCCTTCATTTTTTATTAAAATTTTCTCTGATTAATTATTTTAATTTGTCTTGCCTGGGTCTGCTTTTCTCTCCCACCTTAGCTATTGTGTGGAGTTGAACAGAAAATTCTGGAGTTGTTCTGGTTAGAAACAGAAGGACGCTTAGCTGTGATAAAGAGCAGCAGAACGTAAATCTGAAGATTCTCCCTGCTGTGAATCCTCAGCATCTGCACCAAGAGACAAACAATAGCGAGCTAGTCTAGTGGAGGAGCCTCAGCGTGAATCCCTGTGCGCTGGTGGGTGGCAGGACGAGACGGTGGTGCCATACAGACGCTATTAAACGAGGAAAAAGAAGACTTAAAGTCCAACACAAACCATCAGCACGGCTCACTGACTTCCTGTTTACGGGCATGTTTACACCACTGGTGTGGATCTGAGCTGGCTGCTCGTTAGGCTCCCTAAGACTCTTTTTATTCTTCTCTAACTCAGTCTGTCTTTCTTACTCTTGTTTTGCTTTATTTCTTGCGGCTTTGGACTAACCCTAGCCCCCTTGAGAGCCATTTCTCTAAGGAGTCTTCTTTGGGTTCTAACAAGGGCCCCTGGCTGGGAGTCACATCTTTTAAAAACACTCCTATTTTTTGATCGCTGTATATGTATCTCGCTGTATGCCCCTCGTTATACATCAAACGCGGAAAGCGTTTTCGACTGGCGGCCCCTTGGGACGACATAAGACCCGGAGAGAGGTACAAGCTAGAACACCACATTGCGATTAAAGTAAAAACTTGGCAAAAAAAAAAGAGAGAAATGTCAGCAAATACGTTTGTAGTTTAAGTTTTTAGAATTGTATTTAGGCTATGAGATTTATGTAGCTAATGTAGCTAACAGCTACCTGGACACCAACATGTTTTGGCTGATGAATTACACTTGACATAGTTTGACAAATTAACATTGCGGAGGTGCCAACACTGCTAACAAGAAAATGCTATATAAATGCTAGATAAATAATGCTAGGTAAAGACAGAGGGAAGTGAAAGGAGCCGCTACCAGGAGAAAAAGCGTAATATTTACATGCCACGTCCTTTCCCCTTCGGTGAATTGCCTTTCTAGTCATTGAACATTGAATGTTGAATGGCTGATAGACTGCATTTGAAGTAACAGTAACATTGCCAACATTGCTAAGGAGAGAGAGTGGGAGAGAGAGAGAGAGAGAGAGAGAGAGAGAGAGAGAGAAAGAGAGTGACAGAGAGAGAGAGAGAGAGACAGAGAGAGACAGAGAGAGAGAGAGAGAGAGAGAGAGAGAGAGAGAGAATTTTACAACAAACCTTTTTTCAGATGTGCAACAAGTAACGGTAAGAAATCCAATTTGAAAATTATTTTGTTAATGATCAAAGAGACCAGACTTTTCACAAGACGTTTTTTCTTTTCCTTCCTTCCTTCCTTCCTTCCTTCCTTCCCTCCCTCCCTCCCTCCCTCCCTCCTTCCTTCCTTCCATTCTTTCTTTCTTTTTAACCAAACTACCCCTTTAATGCCCAACACAGAAGATAGATCACTTTATTAATCTACTTAATCTACTTACTATTAATCTAATCCACATTTCTAGATAGAGAAGAAAACAACAAGAAGAAAACAAAGTTTAGCAAAGATGCGTGATCAAATAAAAAAGCAAAGCAACTCTAATCCAAAATACAGAGCAGCTGTGATGCTGGGTTTCCAGAACGAACAGATTCCTGGAGTGCAGAACTTAACAAACCAGAGTGCTTATTTATTTATGTTATTTATCCATGCAGCTTCTAAAAACTTCAAGCCTCCACCTTAATGCTTCAGCAAATCCTGCCTCGTTTATATGCTTCGCAAAACCAGTGGTTTCCCTGCCGGAATGTAATTTTGTGCAATCTGAGACACTCCTGTTGTTCGCCACCCTGACAGAGCTGGAATGTAAAGTGTGTGAGCGCTGGCACTGAATAATGATACGGCACGGGAGACACGTGGAAACGAGACGAGTCAACACACTGATGAAACACTCAGAGGGTGTAAACCGCCTCCGTCTTTTCAGGCCTCGCTGAGCTTTCTGCTCATATGGTGGAGACTGGGAACATTTGGTATCTGTGATGTCTAAACAGTGTTTCCCTCTTCTTAAAAAAAATCCAAGCTTTTTTCTCATTCTAAAGAAGACTTTCGCTGTAACGGCTCTGATGTTGAGTGACGCTGTGCACACCAACAATCCACTAACATACCAAAAGTTCATCACTAGAATTATAAAAATACAACACGAATTTACTAATGAATTTACTAACAACGACAAGCTAAGCTAGTTGGTGGAATCAATATTTCGTTCTTCACATTTCAGAGTGCAAAGGAATTTTCCTGTAGCTTAGATATTTGGCTAAATGTTAATGAAAGTGTATTTTTTCCTTCCACATGTTGAAATACCTTGAGGTAAAGTCAAGCTGTAGCAACGTGATATAGCTTGTTGCTAAGATACTTGACTAATTTGCTAGATTAATGGCTAAACAAAGGGTTAAATTCACCAGACTGAACTTTGATAATGAGCTGAAGCAGGCCTGAGAACAACGTGTATGTGTGTGTAATAAGCAGGCATACAGTAATATATTTATGTGCATGTGTGTGGGATGCTTAAGAACCCACGCCGGGAAAACACTGATTTTTTTTTTTTAGTCTCTGTCTCTGTTCCAGCACTAGACCATCACAGCACAGCCATAATCACATCACGAAGACACACACTAATCACCTCCAAAGCCTCCTTATGACAAGACCCGGCGAATGGGGCGGCTAATATATGCTAAGCTGCTTAGTGTGGGTCTTGTACCCATCCCTGAAGCCTCTGCTACAGTCGTAAATGCATTTAAATGGGGAGAACCGGGTTCTCTGGATGGCCCTCTGTTTGAATCTCTTTAGCAAATTGATGCTCAAGATGGATCATATTTGATAAAAAAACAAAAAACAAAAAAAAGACAAGATGGCAAATTCAATTAACAGGGCTTAACTGGATCTATGAGGAGACAGTGTTCCCAAATTCTGTTTTACCTGGCCCCTATGTTTCCTCAGCTCGATGTTGTCAGGACCCTAAGACATGGTTTAAAGCTGAAATGTAGATGATTTTCTCCTAGAAAATTTGAGCATGAGAACCCTAAACTTATAGGCTTTTTGGGGAAAAAAGGGTCATGGCAATATAGGATCCTCATAGTGGCCAAGGAAACCTGAGGCCCAAGAAAGCAAATGGTAGTGGACCTTGGACCCTTAAGGGTTCTTTGAGGTGTTTGCCTATAAGAAACGATTCCAAGTAGAAAACATTTTGTAAGCTAAGATCTTTAATTATCCAGTGAACCATTGGAGAACCCTTGAAAAACTCTTTTTCTAAGAGTGTGGAAACAAAGGACCCTGGAATTATAGGATGCTGGGGCCATGGGAACTGAGAGACCTATGTTTTAGGGTTAAATATTTCCAATGCCCTATGTTCCCAGGATCTTTGAGGGCAAATAAGATTAAAGCAACGTGTGACTGAAACATAGGACCTAAAATTGGTGATCCTTTAACAGAACTGAGCCAGGGTTCTTCATTTGTCCTATCAGAGATGGTTCTAATAAGAAAACTTTTTGTAAGCTAAGATCCTTAATGAATTATACAATTATAGAACATTTAAAAACACATTTTTCTAAGACCATGGAAGCAAATGTCCTTGGGACTCTTGGACATAGGATTAAGGCAATGCAGGATTAAAACATTGAAGCTGGGACTTTAGGGACCTTTTCCTAGAGAATGTGGGAACCCTGTGTGTAAAAAAACCCTGTGTTTGTGGGAACATAGGGATTCAGATCCATAGGAACCTAGGAATATAGAATCCTGGGAGCATAGAAGATACATGAACAAATAGCCATCACAGCAAAGAGCCACTAAACGTTGGACCTCTGAGAGTTTTTCAGTTGTCCCTCTGGGGGAATTTTTTTCCTGGAAGTGTAGAACCCTAAAAATATAAGAATTCAGAAGCATAGGACCCTGAGAACAAACGGTATTGGGAATATAGGACCTGGGAACATTGGCGCCAAGTGAACTGAGGGCTATGGGAACAAAGGACCACTAACCATTGGGCATTGGACCATTAAGGTTTCTCTGGTTGTCTCTCTGGGAAGAGATTCTATATAGAACCCTATACCAGAGTGTTTTCCTATGAAAAAGAGAAATCTTTCTGGAAGCTAACATCCCTTAATTATCCAATAACCCCTTAGAGAAAACCGCTATATACTGTGTGTGGAAACAAAGGATCCTGGAACTCTTGAGGGGACATCACAGGACCAAAACATAGACCAGTCATCCAGCATGACTTTACAAACAAAACAAATATGGATCAACCAAACGAAAGGTAGTGGACTTACGCTAACAAGCATCTGTGGAAAGGGACCTCGGGAGTTCTCTGGCACGTTGATTGGTGGAATGACCCAGTCTCGCTTCTGCCGCCGCAGCTCGTTGGAGCTCGGGTTCTGTCTTGGAGGAAACCTGATGACAACTTCCTGCATCCCGGTGTCCTCTTGTCCTCCTGCCATGTAATTACCTGTCATTTCCTGTAAAACAAAAAGGCAGGAGATGCACGGATGAATAATTTGAGGAGGTCAGTGGTGGAAAGTGTGTGATAAACTTCTCTCAGTACCAAGCAGATGGACGCAGTTTCTCCTCTTCATCTTGTCGTTTAAAAGCTGTAAACATCACTATAGCAGGATTTGAAATTTACACTCCTGCCATCGTTGGCCAGGGACACCGTGAACGCAGGCAGAGATCTGTCAGTTAATGCTTCTTGTTTTTTTTTCCTGTTCCAAATGTAGTCACAAATCTTGTTGTGCTGTTGGCAAACTTGTCAGAACCTTCTGGTGAAATCTGGGAGCTGTTTTGCAAACTGTCTTTCCTTTTTTTTTTGCAGAATAAGATGAGACAAACACACTAAAAATAAATCAGTATTCTTCTGTACCAATGCCATTAGATTTTGTTCAACCAGCCAGCTCAAATCCAATTTTGTCCAATAATGTCTAAATGGGTTATAACTTGTCATTGAAATGTCCCATTTTCATAAAGTCTGGGGGACATTTTCATCCTGTCCAATGCTTTTTAACTGGCAATTAACTGTACAGCTGCAAATTCACTGTATAATCACTTTACAGTCAATTTGACATTATGATTCTATTAAGTCATTAAAAAATGCTTTGGTGCTTGGACCCCAAAACTCATTGCGAATAGTGAATACATTATACACTCAGAATGAACTATTAATGCATTCTATATGGGTACAAATACTAATTGTCCTGTGTATCTGTTGTGTATCTGTTCTGTGTGTTGTGTAGTCTTGCCTACTGCTCGGTGGTGCACCATGGTCCTGGAGAAATGACGTTTAGTTCCAATGTATACAAGCTATATAAAGGAATGGCATTAAAAACCCACTTGATCTGACTTAATATGAATAAGAGACATACTATTTTTTCCCCAGGAGGGTTTACAGGTCATCTGGTTGAGATTAGATGTGTGCATAGTGCTAAGGTTCATCTTTAAGTGGGTGTGGACATTCCAGTTCAGACCACGCCCATGTTCCCGTCCCTGGGTTTTAAATCTGAATGCAGATACTGATAATGGCATTACATTACACTCCTACTTTGCACGTAAGCTAAGAGTGACTCTCAGACGCAAATCTAATTGCATTTTGGTTTTACAGTGACAATAAAGCTTCCCTTATTTTCTATTCCATGCTATTGTTTTTATTTCCAGTATATTCTTCATTTTAGATTTATTCCATAATCTTTTTTGTAGCCTGAGGAGTTCGGCAGCTACTTAAAATGCAAAGCAGGGAAAGTAGGTCAACTATGTCATTATTTATCCCAAAAAATTCATTTCCATTACAATTTATCATGTCCATTTTCTGACGTTTCCGTTTAGTTTTCTACGCGAATGTTCAGAACCGACATGAAAAACGTCTCTCTCTGTCTATCTCTCTGTCTCTCTTGCTCTGTTGTTTGGTACCAGTAGAGGTTTTATACATCGTCTCAGTAATAGGTATTCATCAGCGCCTTGGGAGTCCCAACAAGGCAGTGTGCACCACCATGAGTGAGTGTGTGTGTGTGTGTGTGTGTGTGTGTGTGTGTGTGTAGTCCCTGCTGAGTGCAGGTTAAGTACATCTACAGGTACAGATAATAGCAGTCTTACACTTTCTCCCTGAGGTGCACTGACATTCATTTGTTTTCATGGGGTCTGTTGTTGAAAACCCCAGAGTGAATAAGAATGAAGAGAGAGAGAGAGAGAGAGAGGGAGGGAGAGAGAGAGAGACAGAGACAGACAGAGAGAGAGAGAGAGTTGTGTGTATATAAGATTGGAGAGACAAGGATTTTTAAAGCATCTCATTTCATCTGAGGGATGTCATAACAAGGATCGGCAATCTCCTTCTATTTACACACATTCTGTCCTGTCGATATTTGACTACATTGATATTAAATATGTATATTAAATATTGGATATAGGGTTTTAAATTTTTTATACTCCATCTGCTTCACTTAGAAAGTCACCTCAGAGCACCCACTGAAATATATGCATAATGGAAATGAGCCATGAGTGTGATAGAGATAGGATACAGATAAGATAGAGAAGAAGAAGAAGAAGAAGAAGAAGAAGAAGAAGAAGAAGAAGAGGAAGAAGGACATATGTAACAGGACACACAGAAGCGAAAAAGTAGCGAATACTGTAAATAATGAAAGATAGAAGAACAAAAAAATAAGGCGTAAATACAAAAGAAGACAAACTAAAATAATTACATGAACAAGATGAAAAGATTGAACAAAAGCGAGAATGATACTTGAAAATAAGGACTAAAACAAACTATAGAAAAAGAACAAGAATAATAGGAAGGAAAGAACAACCAAAACTTGAAGGACAACTGGAAGAATGAGAAGGTACAAATGTAGGAACAAGGCATCAAGAACATCAACAAAAAACTGCTACAATTGAACAATAAAATAAAGCAAAAATATAAGATGGATGAATGTGAAGCAAGAACCAAATGAACAAAAACCTGGACAAGAACAACGAGTAGGAGAACAAGCAGAATTGTAATAGAACATAAAGAAGAGGAAAGAGCACAAGAGATGCAATTTTTTGCTCTGAGAACATGAGGACATGAGAGGACATGAGAGGAGCAGGACAGTGGTGAGGTGTGCTGTAGGTCAGGCGGAGGAGCTCAAAGTGGAGGTGGGACTGCATCAGGGATCGGCTCCGAGCCCCTTCCTGTTTGCTATGGTGATGGACCAGTTGTTGGAGGAGGTCAGACAGGAGTCTCCTTACACAATGATGT
>CM074960.1:2451600-2468626 GCA_037577455.1 Pangasius macronema | reverse complement strand
ATAGGTGGAGAGTGATGATTCGCTGTGGAGACCCCTGAAGGGAAAAGCCGAAAGAAGAAGAAGAAGAAGAAGAAGTTTTGCATCCCTCCGCCCTCTAGGCCCCGCAATGATAATATGGTTCCACTTGGATCTTGAATAAACGAAATACAGACTCTTCTTACCCTGCTGAAAAATCCAGCTTGACCTGACCAGCTACCAAAACACAGACAGAGATGGTCAAACTGCTAGGCCATCTTTGCCAGCTGGTAAGTGCTGCTAGAAAAGAAAATGTCTGCCAGTGATACATCATAATCAAGTAATAAGGATACTTGAAAAGAAAGTCTACCAGATTGACCATGCTGTTTTTCAAATACCCAGGACACTACACCTCTCTGCCAGCAGAGGTCATGATCTCCAGAATTCAAACATGACCTCTGCCGTTACACTTCCAATCCACTTCCTTACTCTCATTGGTGTATAAACACAAACAAAGTCTTGCCAGGCATTATGTCTGAGTGCTTATGCTGTTTGATCTTTTGCTTGTTTTCTCAGTTTATTTTCATATTAAAGCCTCTGTTTATGGATCCTACCTCTCTCTCAGAGTCTGATATGTTACACTTCTATTACCTTTTAAGCCAGTTTAGCCTTGTAGCTTCAGTCCAAAACATCTTGGCTGATTGTGTATATTACTGAAGGGCTTAACAGTGGCTTTTTGGCACTCATAAAAACTCTTGAGCCTGCTTTCATACCGGTAACACTTTTCTTTTGGCCTTCTGTCAAATTGTTTGATGCTAGTGGGCATTCCTATCTTTTAGCCTGCTTCCAGTTTCTAGGCTTTCACCGATAGCACCACATACCAACTACAGACGTATATTAAACCACTTTTTGGACCAGAAATCAGATGTGTTCCTGCTAAAAAGGAGACGATTTGCCCATTTTGACCACAAATGAAACTTTCCGTCCTATAGTGTCTACCAACATTTGTTCTTTGCATTTGATCTCAGCAGACTCTGCAGAACTGTTTTGGGTTGTTTGCCCCGCGCACTCTGAACGTCCATGGTTGCTCCATATCACTCTATTGTCACTGTAGAATGTAGAAAGACTTTATAGAAACACTTTCAGTGTTCAAAGCTGACAAAACATCTCAATTTTAATTTTCAGACATTTCGGTTAAATGGGTGGTTCTGTAGAAACGAGGCATCTACACCAAGTGTGAAAGTGTGGGGGAGTTTAAGCCCAAACAGTATGCTGCTCTCAGCACTTCCTTTGGCATTTGTTTCTTCTATTCAAGACTCTCCTCTACTCTAGCTCCTCTCTGCCTCCAACTATGGCTCCGATGTCATTTGTTTTGTCCAGGGCACTGAAGGTCAGCAGCAGGGGGGCGAACTTTACCAGACAGAGAAACAGACATGGATGGATGGAGGGCAGTAGAGAGTGAGTGAAAACAAGGAGCACAGGGACATGTCCCTAGCTTTAGAATCTATCTATCTTTCTATTTCGTAGATGCTGTCTCTGAGCATCAGATCTCCTCACGTCTGCCATGCATTCAAAAGCTGTGAACCGAGTCAGGAGTGTTAGAGCAGGAGCAGTGAGGTTTCTTTGACATCTGCCGTCACTTTAAATTGAACTCTGCCGTGTTTTCCTCCTTAGCGAGCTTCTTTAGGCAGGTGAGATCACAACAATCACACTTGGATCAATATAACCGGTTTGGTTATTTTGGTAACCGTCTTTGCGAGGTGGTCTCCAAATGAACTCTAGCACCGTTCCTTTGCAGTGAGAAGGTGATTCGACCCTGAATCAACTCGACTGCAGGAAGTGAACAAAACAAGGGTTGCATGCTTGCGTACTTGGGTTGCATCCTAAAATATCTACAACTTGGAGTCTGGGACTGGCGAGAGTGATTTACTTAGATTTCCTTAACTGTTCAGAACTTCACACAGATTTGATGGATTTGCTTAAGAGAAGTTGGTAGTTGATCGTTTCCTCCACTTGAAAAGAAAGTATTTAACTCAAGTGCCTTTCTTTGCTCTAAATGTGTCTCATATAGGACTTGTCATGAGTTGATCAGTGTCAAATTATAAAATCACCACTTACAGACTCATACCGACACGGATTCAAAGCGAAAATCCTGAAGCCATAGTAATGTTTCTCTTTTTGCACAGATCAAACATTGCACTATGGGTTTTCAGTGAGCTAATTTGCAAACTCATTTTCTCTCAATGTTACTCCTGATGAGATGCACAGCAGTATGAATAGTATTCTCAAACACCCTCCCACACACACACCCACCCACACACACACACACACAAACGCACAACTATGTGAAAGGGAATGTTTGAATTGCATTGCAAATCACAACTAAAATCAGGCTGGTTGATCATAAGGTCAAATTTAGATTCAACAAATAAAATGTCAGTAAATAGGAACAGGATACATATCTGTGATTTAGCTGTTGCAGGGCATTGACTACACTGACAATCCTGGTACCATCAAGAAAAGTGTGAAAAGCATGTCTGACGTCAATGCAAATTGGCCGCGTCTCAGTTTAGTGTCTCAGAGTGGAGGCTAGATGACAGGAATCTGGTGCTATTGATCAACATAACAACAAAAGACAGTATCATGACCGTCATTGCACAGACAGCTAGTATTTCATTGACAAAATGGTACAAGCAAAGACAGAACCCTGTAATTACTGCTACAAAGCAGAGCCAACAATCCAAATGTTTCAAAGCAGGACAATGATCAGGACTCCTGGTGTCGTTTTACCCATTTAAAGAAGTCTGAAAAATCAATGCGAGCTCACAACTTCAAGTTCATTACACATACTTTATGGCCTGACTGTATTGACGTAAAGACCATGGCTGAGTTTCCCATAATCATTTTAAAGATAATCTTAACTGGTAGAGAAAGTGTTCAAGATCATGCTTACCCTACCTTTTAACAATGATCTTTGCTTTTCCAATACTCAGCCTTGATTGATTAAGCTTAGAGTGAGGGTGGGGGCTCAAGCTTACGTCTTCTCCGGTTTCATAGAGTGCGTAGTATATGCGACCTGGACTTGGATGGGGGTTCGAGATTTCAATGGTCCACTTTTATCCAAACTGGCAGTATTCAAGTGCATCTGAGAACAAGTCAAAATTTTGTCCAATCCAGATTTTGCTGTTCTCAGCCAGCAAAATCCGTTCAGCTGCAGCACCCAAATACTACTGACCTGGAACCAGAACCCTGTAATGTCAGAGCTTAGGGGTGGCATCAGAGCTGACCATTTTCTGAAAGGCTCAACACTGGCTCTCTGGTACCCCTTTGACAAGGTAACAGCGAAAGAATCGCTGGTGATTCAGTGAAACCATTAAACCTTTCCAGGAATCTGCCATGCCATGTCGTACAGGCAGACTGCGCCTTAAACCGTGACATGACGCACCTGTTTAGGAGACAAATTAACTTTAGCAGTTTCATAAGCTTTTGCAGCTTTTTTGCCTTTGGTATTCTAGCACCAATATTGAAATTGTTTTTTTTTTTAACCTCTAGGCTCCACCTGATCCTTCAGAGCCCTGTTTTAGATGTACTCCAAAATCTATTCAGTTAAGTATTATGGTAGAGAACTGATAGAAAAAGTGGTCAAGGTGATGCTCACTCTACTATTTAACAAATATCTTTGCTTTTGGAAGACTCAGCTTTCATTCGTTAAGGTTAAGGTGGGGGCCCAAGGGGTCTACTGACACCTCCCCAGGACTCCAACATCACCAGTACTTTTTTCCAGTTTTCAAGCAAAAACTGAAAACAAGTCCAATTATCTAGTTTCATCCAATCAATTTTTCATTTCTCAGCTAGCAATATGTGTTCTGTTCCAGCACCAAAATACTGCTGGTCTGGAATCAGTGCTGGAGGTGGTGGTGGTCCAAAGAACCAGTAAACTGTTCCACGAACAGGTCATGTCACTCTAAACCGGGGTGTTAAACCTAGGCCAGGATGTGAAGCCAAACCCAGGAAGATAGCAGTATATGAGGCTTATCCAAGCTATTAGAACTTGTCCCTGGCTAGAGTTTTCTGGTTGGTGACACTACTATTGGGCTGCCAACCTGAAGCACATTTCAATGTTGTTTGCCCTGCAATGAGTTTTGATCAGCAAAACATCTCACTTTGACTACACGGCATGTCCCAAAAGTCTCCATTTTTTTCAGATAGACTTTAACAATGCCTTTGACAAAAGTAGAACATATTGAAATCATTCTCATGGCTAGATCAGAAGCTGTCGCAGGGTGTTTCGGTACAATCCGGTATGACATGCAACTACATGCATAACACGAGATGTGTTTTACCACGAGTTCATCATGAGTGGGAGAGATGACGCCGTGTGTGTTTACAAAGAAATGGCAATCATGTACAGAATGTTTTGTAAATAAAGTTACATTTTGCTAAAAAGTGATAATTTCCCCAATGTAGTTCCTTTGCATTATATACAGGAGTGGACTACAACGGGGTGTTCATGATAATAGTGACTAAGAACCAAGGTCTGGTAATTATAGAACCATGACCTGGTGTTTTGAAAAGAACTGCCTGAAAGTAGTATGGCTGAAGATCCCACCCCAAACTGGGCATTATGTAGGGCAGATCTAATGTCCCAAGCTCTGCCTCTACACGGTTTCTTCCAGAGCAGGGGCATTTTGGTACCAAAATGGATTTTGGCAGGTAAGAACCATCTGTTTTCCCAGTGGAAAAAATACAGAACCATTAACACCAGCACCGTGTCAGAAAAAAAAAAGCATTATAGGTATCTTGGGATTTGAACTGCACTTGTGTTCACATGAAATTCTGCTAAGCTGCTTTTCTACTAAAATTCCTACACGTTTGGTGTTAGATCAGACATTTGTCCTTCCATCACCTCCAGAATGTTTGGGTGGCTTTCAAGATCCGTTTTCCATCTCGAATGTCAGATGCGCAGGACGAGAGAGAGCCATTTGTGACTGATGAGTGATATCAAAACCTCCCAGAGGACCCAGGAATGGAGGTAGGAGGTTAGAGACCTCAGCTTTAGGGGTGTGTGGTAAAAAGAAAGGCAGAGACGGATGAGCTTCTAAACTGTCAGCTAATTTATCATACAGCCTCCGCGGATCTGGTGGAGTGGAGTGGTATCGACAAGTTGTAAAAGTCCAGAGTGAAAGCCACTACCTTTAAAGCCCTTAGCAAGCAATGCTAAAACAGATGGATGCCTTTGAAAGCCAGCTAACACACACATACTCGAGGAAACTAAGAGGGGGTCCTGAGGGACCTGAGAGCCTGCTGAGTGAAGACAAACCTGCCAGATGCATCACGCCAAGATCCCTGAGGAGAAAATGCACACACACACACTCACAAACACACACACACACTCCAAACCCAACCCCGTTGACAGTGTGTTGGGTATCACAATATGGATAATTACTGCAGTGCTTAAAAAAGGACAAGGCCATACGGAAAGGGTGGATAGGGAGAGTTCTGGGACAAGGAGGGGTGGAGGGGACACAAAGTAATGAAGTGAGATGAGAGGGAGAAAAAAGAGAGCAGTGGACAGAAGGAGAGTGGAGAGGAGGAGGGTAGGGGAAATAAATTAGCAGCGCCCGCACCATCCTGTGACAGGTGCTGTTAATGAGAATGTGGTAAGGAATGTTCTTGGATGGCAAAAAAAAAGAGAGAGAGAGAGAGATACTCTCTCTCTCTCTCTGTTTGTCCGGGACTAGTAGACCAGTCAGGTTCTCCTTCTCTCTTTCTCCTTGGTCCCTCTCAGTAGCGAGAAGGTCTTTAAAATTGAGCAGGTAGGAGGTAAATAGAGGGCATGAGAATGAAGTGGAATGGTCAAAATGGGAGGATGGAAGAACAGACAAACAAAAAAAAAATAACAGCTATTTGAAAAAAGTAAAAATTGTTGACGGGCATACCAGACTTCAAACAGCACAGTCCGAAGTAATACTCGTCGTCTATAGGTTTTGACATATTTTATTATCGATCGTTTTGTCTCTAACCTTTTAGTAAACTCCCGACTGGGACATAGTTGCCATAACAACATTGGCCAGAATTTAAGGCAAAACGTTTTGAGTTCAGACTTGCTTGCTTCGCTTAAAAATGTGAAAAAAACAAAGTGAAACTAATGTGTTCGTCCACCAGTACACGATAGGACACTCTTCAAATTTGGAGAGCTGAGAACTGATGGAAAACTGTGTAGAATTAAAAGACTTTTCTTTTAATAACTTCATATCATTTGTTTGAAATAGGAGAAAACAGATAAAAGCTTTGTACAACAATGAACACCCCCCCATAAAAAACCCAAAACCCCTAATCTACCTGACTTCATGTTTAGCAAAAGAGCTGCTGGAGCTCATCAATCCACTAAATGACCTAACTTTCATTTGCTGACAAAATGAAAATGTCCTAAATGTTAAATCTATCATACCTTGCTAAGCTACGTTTCCCTTGCAGACGCTAGCAGAATTTTATAAATGGAGCCAAAATGAAGTGCAGTAGTGCAATAATAACTTACAGTATTTCATAGTCTGAGCCTTCAGGCTTTAATAAGCTGGAAATATCAAACGCACATACAATATCACGTCATGCGTCATTGTGCCTGAAAGTACTACAGCCAAAGACCTGACCCCAAACTGGACATTATGTAGAGCAGACCTGATCCTGCCCCTGAGTTCTGCCTTCAAAGATTTCCTCCAGACGAGGAGCATCTCGGTAGAAGACCCAAACAGACATTACAGTTGTACAGAGACATCGTTATAGTCTACAGTAACTAAAACAAACATCTATTAGGACAGAAATTTCCTACAAATTAGAGATTCCTAAAAATTCCTGTAGGACCTTCAGATTCTTATTGGGAAATAACTGGACATGTCATAGATCAGTCATGGGTCAACTGTCACGATATTGTTTTTATCAGCACGTAGAAATCACAAATTACCACTAACAACCATTACAAAACCAACAGGAACCACCTGTATTAACCTGCTATGTTAGCCAGAAGACTAATGAAGGGACAGTCGATGATTTCCCCAGAGGCGAAGATCGACTTCTACTGTAGTCCAGTCAGAAAGCGCTCAAGGCCAAGTTTCTCCTCCTGGGATTTTGAGAAAAGACTAAAGCCAGCCAGCCTTCAAACTACAACAGCTCCATGAGCAAGNAGCAAGGATGAGAGCTGAACCTTGCAGGTGTCTTAGATTGATACCACTTAGCAGAACAATGGTAGGTAGTCTTAATTACTTTCAGCCTAGTAATCACACAAAACCATCATCAAAACCGAGCACTCAGATCATAAAAAGCCACCTATTAAGGTATGTCAGGGCTGAAAGTTCTTTCGTCTCTGGATGAACAGCGTGATTATTCATATAGCACTAGCTGGCTAGCACATGCATGCAGGTGTGCACAAAAGCTAGCCAACTTGGCACGGCATGATTCATCTCCACCAGGATTGGTGCTTCGCTGCCAGCTGGCTTTGCTGGCTTTAGTAAATTAAAAACCTGTGTTGAGAAGCTTTAAAAGCGGCTAGAAGAGCATCGCTCCGCGGCATTACGATCATTTTCCAACACAAAACTCCCAAAAGCTCTTGATAATCTGTTTAGCTAATCCCACTGCGGCTTAAGAGCCGTCAAAGGTGTGGAGCGAGAAGTTTCCAGAATCCGAAGAAGCGAGTTTCGGGTTTGGATGAACTCCTGTCTGTCACGTCTCGGAAAAAAAAAGGAGGAGGCATCAAAACGTTTACCCTCGTCAGACGCTAATGCTCCGGAGCACACCTGTCGAGGAGAAAGTGCGACAAGAAACAAGTTTAACAAGTGCACCTTCTCATGTTGGAGGAGTGATACTTTCTGGGATTGGCATGAGGAATGCTTAATGCTGCAATTCGCTGAAAATCTTTGAAGCTGGCAGAGTCGGTGGGTTTAGTGGACACTTTGTGTGGAAAAATGATAAGCCAAAGCTCAAACATGAGGATGGGTACAGGTGTCAGTGTGATCAAGGGACCTAGATATGATTTTTACGGAACAGTAATAACATCGACGGGCTGACAACTCTGTGCATTCCTGATGCCTGGAAATTGTGACGAAGTGTCAGAGTGAGTGACAGAAAAAAGGAGGGGAGAAAGAGAGAGAGAGAGAGAGAGAGACACACACAGATTCAAAACAGAGACAGACAGAGAGCGAAAGAAATGGATTTAAGTTGGACTCAGCAGGGTTTAGCGTTAACGTGTACGTGCAAAACCTGACACGTGAGAAAGAATCCAAATCACAAACCTGAAGAAACAATCCGACATCCAGTGTAGCATTTCCACACGTTTATTTATCATATAGAAACACAGCGCATGCTTCAGTTTTCACGTGAATCATTCTTTTTCACGTGTGATCACGTTTACCTGAGTGCAGTGCGGTTTCAGGTCATAACATGGCGGAATGCACCTTCACGTGTTTGTGCTTACATGGGAAATGAAAAGGACATCAATCATGTACATTTTTTTAAGTGAAATATTTGTTTACTCTTTAGTGCAGTGCAGAGCCCTAAAATGGAGCAGTTTTAAAGGGGGGAAAAAACCCACTAACAGCAAGGACATCTCCTAATGAATTCACTAATGAACCTCGCATTTATCTGAAACCGCAAGCCCACAGCGGCGAGCTGAATCCGGCTTAACGCCGGCACAGCTAAACCCTTCATCTACCTCGCAATTAGCATTTAAGAGTAAATGAATCAGAGCAGACTCAGCTGGACACATTGGATTGAGTCGTTCTCTTGCTGACTGCTTGGGTTAACACGCGACACAAAGACGCAGCGAGGAACCGCCGCTGGCTAAAAACGGCTAATGCGACCGCACAAAAGACAGAAAAAACCTGTAAGAGCCACTTTATGCATGTCAACGGAAATGATTTGTGGAAACTTCGGAAGCTTTCAAACGCACATTCACGAAATCCGAAGAAGGAGTGAATAATGGGTGTTCAGCATGCCACAATGGAGTAGAGTAAATACCGGATTGTACTGAAACAAAGCGTTGTTCAAATTCACCTTCTGGGCCTTGGCATCCCATCTGCCCCACTGTAGCAATATATAAATAAGGTAGTCCTTTATTATCACTACCCAGCCGTCTTAAACCCTTTATTAATATGACTAAAAAGTGATTACTGTACTGGAAATATATAACCTACATTTCTATAAAACGCTGGCTTAAGCTCCATACCTTGGGAAGACTCAGAGCAAATCTAAAAAAAAAACATCATTTGAAGACAACTGGTCATACTTTTCACAATATCTTGAAAGCTAATCCCTCTTTCCAGGCAATTCTTTTTAAAAATATATACATAAAATTTGTTATCCTCACCATAGTCACATTTCCCCCAACGTTTTACTGTTCAAACACCAAAGGTGAAACCAAACGCTCTGGTTTTTGGCCTGTTTATTCTTTTCCAGCACTTTTAGTTGCTCCAAAACTCACAAACCTTGGCACAGAAACTAGGAATGGTGGTTATCGGGTTCTGGCAAAAGCTTGGATCTGGGCTCAGTAGTGTCTTCCTTTGACATTTTTAAAATTTTTGGGCATCCAGCTCCACCAACATGCACCAAATTTGGTAGGAGAATGGGTCTTTTCTTTAAGACCAACAAAATTCACAATCACATCCATTAACTCCACCCAACAGGAAGCTAGCCATTTTGTATTGTATTGACTAGTACCAAACGTTTTAACACACCTCCTAAGGGAATCATCAGATTCAAATTTTGCAAAGGAATTGCTGATATTTTGCACCTTCTTCCCATGGCAAAGTGATCACTTAACGTCACACAGCACTAACAGGAAGTGTAACTCCACTGTATAGTCACGTGTATGTTCAGTGATGCAGCATAATAACAACCACGCACCAACACTGGCTCATGAAACAGACAATGCTGCACCCTTGGTGCTTGGGCCCTCCAATCGCTGCTCGCAGCTATATTTTGTCATTGTTTGTCATTTATATCTTCTGTGTATTTTTTCCCCACATATATATCACATTATACTGGCATTATTATGAATCTGAAAAGGGAAGTGGTGGTGTGGTCAAATAATATTGGCCCAGGTAAAAAGAAAATTTGATTTTAGAGCACGGTCTCTCAAAGGTACGTGCCAGTGGCAAGTTTTATTTCTTTTCCTGGATATACGCAGTGCATAACAGTTGTAATGTGATGAACCTCCCAGTTTGCCTCTCTTTCTACTTAATACACACACACACACACACACACACACACACACAGATGGAGCAATCCTCTTGAGGCTTCGGTGTGTATTGGTGCGTAGGTGGATGCTAATGGCAGCATATTTGCAGAGTGAGGTCATGTGGTGCATTGATGTGGTGGAAAGACAGAAATTTGGTCAACATGGTTCCACAATTTCTCCTGGATTACCAAATGGCATGCAACATTCTGATTGGTCGCTGATAGAATAATGGGCGTGATTAACTCTTGTAACTTCATTGATTTCATTGTAAAGATTATGAATTGTACAGCAAGAGCATGATTTGGAAGAGAGATCGATAGGCTCCCGTGTGGCATGGATGTCTCGAGTCGAAGATAGTCTCACGATTTCAAATATCAATTTACACATCTCAGTTTGCATAAAAGAGTTAAGATCGAGGTTAAGGTCAGGGGCAGGGTTACTATATTTGGTAGAAAAAAATGAAATCCAATCACACCCTCGGTTTTGGGATATTTTTGCACTCAAACAGGTTCCCAAAGATTTGCCCCATTGTTGAAAGATCGCAACCGTGTCCTTCAGATGCTAGCCAATCAGATGCGTCTATTAGCTTGTTTGTAAAAATAGGGACCTTAGCGCTTTCCTGCTATCACTCTCTGTGAGCAATGGTTCCAAAAACTGGAACCTAGTGGATAGACTCTATCCTGGATTGTACTGGAAGAACCAATGGTGCAGACCTGGCCATGACTGAAATGGAAAAGAGATTAAATTCAGCCCACCCTCAACAGCGTGGGCATGTCACAGTGGGATGTCACTAATTGTTCCGGGTAGAGGAGGTAGCTGGCCAGAAAAGGTGCTAAGTGAAAGGCAGTGAGTGGCGTTAACCAAAAACAATTATGAACCATCTCCATTGCCTACTGTGTTTTCTCCCTGAGGCGTCACACCCACATGCTACACTTCTCTCATTCGTCTGCTGAATAAAAATAATTGCACCTGTTTTTCATCTCCTACAAGTGCACACATAAGCCGGAGCCATTGTTCTTGACTCGAGTTTATCCTCTACATAGCAGAGTAGTTGTTCTGCAAAAAAAAAAGCCGTAACAATAGAAATATTTTTTCCGAGGAAAAACTTGAGAACAGAGCATCGTTAGCATCAGCAGATTCATTAGATTCTTCTTAGGTTGGCATTTTCAGCGAGGTTTATACAATCGTAGCACAAAGGAGAAACAATAGAAAGGAAGCGCTTGCTGCTGAAGCAATGGAAAGCCCTGTTGGGAGCTGAAGCTTCATGATTTCACTGAACCAGACAGATGTTGGCATACGATAAAACCAGCATGCAACAGCAATTAATTAAAGCCCTGATGAAAACAGGAGCACGAGACAAAGCAGAACAAATTGGACTGAAAGGAAAAGCGTCACGCCAGGACTCGTTCAAACAAAAGTCAGATTGGAGGAAAGGGGGAGTCGGGAGGGGGCGAGGGGTTCTGCTGGTTTTGACTGCAATGCTTCACCTCTTTTCTAAGTGAGATAACAGTGTTTTATATTTTGATTTGTATTCAGGCTGGGCTTTTAAAGTCTGCTGCCAGTCCACTCGACGACTTCAGAACCATCTTCGGCCCTGTCCACATCTACACTGGCACTTTTGAAACCATACACACTTCTATGACACGAGATCTCTTTTTCGTATTATTATTATGGTATGCCATATACACCATGTAAAATATGCACATACATACTTGCATGTCCATAAGTATTTGCTCAGTGACACGATTTTGGGAATTTTGCCTCTCTACACCACCATGATGGATCTGAAATGAAGCAGTCGAGATGTGACGTGATGTGAAGTGCAGACTTGCAGCTTTAATTCATGTTTCTACTTGTGGACCTTATTGTACACTCTAAATTTGGAGTTTGGATATTCATTCAAAGAAACCGCAAAAGTAATATGCGGCAGCTGGGGGCGTGGTCAAGCATCAGCTGTGGACGGACAGGAGGCGGGTTGAACCAGCATGATGTGACGCGTGATGATTCTCACCTGTATCTTATTACCGCCAGTCTACTTATTTATGTCTCCATGTGCGTTCAGCCAGAGAGAGAGAGAGAGAGAGAGAGAGAGAGAGAGATAGTGAAAGTGAGTGAGTGAGTGCAACATAGTTGGCGGAGGCTGCGAGACACGCACGCACAAACGCACGCTGCGAAGCGTGAACTCGAACTTGATGGAGCAAAAGCTGCGATTCCGCGATGGCCCCGTTTCGATTGAATTGTTTTGGGTTTGTTGAGTATTTGAAAGTGCTCTGAAAAGCATGGGCTGAATAAACGCGAGCACGGAGCTCAGCAAAAAATCCTGCCTGTCTCCCAAGTCTTCCCTCACACTCTCACACTCCGGGGTGCTACACTGACCTATTAAGAAGCTCGACCAGTGGTCGTCTTGCGATCGACTGGTCGATTGAGATTGCCTGTCCACCTGAAGAGCATTTATAATAACACACTTGTTCTAATACACTATTGTTTCTACAGTAACAACTGACATGGCGACTTGTACAGCAGACTCTTCATCACAAGTATTCTAATCTGACAGGAAACGTTAGCTGAACCATACCATATCACGATAGCTTGGTGCTACTGGGTAAACAAACTCCTCAGGAATGCTAACTAGTGCCCAGTATGTAGTGAATCATAGCTACTGTATGAGTCCAAAAAAAAATGGCTGCCACGTGAACGCAGTGTCACACAACAGTTTGAAAAGACTATGAAGAGATTTTCCCACTTTACAAGTGTGAGACCATTTTGACCATATGCTCTATCATAAGCACGTTGTTCCAACGCTCTGACACACCGGGAGACCTCGCACAGGGCGGGAAGCTGACAAAACGTTGTCATTAGCATCCTCCCACGCACACTCACACACACACACACACACACACACACACACACGCTTCATTCATCTCACCATCTCCTCTGAGGTCTCGACGATCTCTCTGAGACTGTGAATAAGTAAGATGACGGTGGATTGTAAACAGCCAACATTTCGATCTTCTGCTTTCTTTCTTTTGATGGGGTACAAGCCTGCTGATGTATGAACATCGCCAAATATGCCAGGTCCAATTGTATTAATTGAATGAATCTGTTGATGCTAATGACTGAAGTAGCCTTGCTATTCCCGTGCTGTTCTGTAGCAAGGGAATATAGCTTGTTACTGCATTTATTTGTTTATTTTTGGGAAGCCGACTAAACTCAAATGTTGTCAAGAACAATCTAGCTGTGTTCTCTGTGTACTGTGTGGACATGATTGCTAACAAGGAGCAATTATTGCGATTCAGGATGCCTAGCATGTAGGTGTGACGTCTCGGGGGAAACGCAGTAGGTAACATGGATGATCCGTTGTTGTTGTTTTTTGTTTCTTATTAATGCCACTCACTGCTTTTCACTTAGCACATTTTCTAGCTAAAGACCTGCTATACCTTAGAACAATTAGTGACATCCCACTGTGTTATACACACACACACACACACACCATTGAAGATAAGCTAAGGCTAATCTCCTGTGGAAGAAACATCACGCTCACTGCCATAACTACAGGAATTCTATGATTTCATATGGTCTAATTTGTAAGCTACTTCTAGCAGCTACATCTCTGCTGCTAACCCTAATTCCACCACAGTGCTGTTGAGTTCTGGGTTCTGATTGGTCGGATGTTGACTCGTTTAATAAACATCTCCACTGTCAGCATTTAAATCGGTAACATTCCAGACCCTTCGGCACAGAGGAGTTGAAGCTTTGCGGTTTTTCCGTAGCATGACAAGCTACGTTTTTTTGTCATATTAAGTTTAAGAAAGGAAAGAGAGAGAGAGAGAGAGAGAGAGAGAGAGAGAGAGGCTGGTGAGAGAACGAGTGTTTAACAGAGCGATGGTGTAAGTGAGAACAGGAGCCAACTTATAATCGGATAAAAAGTGTGACGTGTTGTTGTTTGTTAGCACTGACAGTTTACTGTGGTATAAGAGGAATAAAACACGCTGGGACACTCTTTTTCTAAAAATTAAAAAATAAGATATAGTTATAAGTGAACTGAGAGTTAGTAGTAACTAGTAACTAGTTACTTAGTTAGTTAGTTAGCTAGTTAGTTTTGATGGGTTTGAACAGATGCCTATACGAAAATATACTAAAACCCATGGTGCTGGTTCGTATGGTTATTATAGCGTGACGTTTTTCCTTCGTTCTAAGCACTACACTTTCTCATAACATTTTTTTACACGAGCTGGAGTGAATTCTCGTGCGTTTCCGACGATGACACGGCGTTGTCTTGGCGCATGCTGTGAGATGGGCAGAGGACATGTGGCTTAGACGACAAACCTCACAGCCAGCCGACTGGCACTGCGGGCATCTGGGCTGGCGGCCCGATCTCAGCGTGCAGGGACTGAAATTTGTTTTATAAAGGGCAGTGTGGTGCTGCTGCATTGCAGTGCACAGGAGCCAAATCACATACACACACATACAGTTTTATCTTAGTGTCTTCTAAATTGTTAACCAACTTCATCTATTTGTGTGTGTGTGTGTGTGTATGTGTGTGTGTGTGTGTGTGTGTTTCCAGTTCCTGTTCTGTTGAATGCTCTGAAGATGAGAAATATGATGACGTCATCAAGACACACTCACTACGTTACTATTTATATATTTTCATGTAACCTAAAACCTAGACCTCTAACTTTAATATATGAAGGAGGTGTGGCCTCTGTGTCTCTCAGTCTTAGTGAAGGAGGCGTGGCCTCTGTGTCTCTCAGTCTTAATGAAGGAGTGGCCTCTGTGCCTCTCAGTCTTAATAAAGGAGGCGTGGCCTCTGTGTCTCTCAGTCTTAATAAAGGAGGTGTGGCCTCTGTGTCTCTCAGTCTTAGTGAAGGAGGCGTGGTCTCTGTGTCTCTCAGTCTTAGTGAAGGAGGCGTGGCCTCTGTGTCTCTCAGTCTTAGTGAAGGAGGCGTGGCCTCTGTGTCTCTCAGTCTTAATGAAGGAGGCGTGGCCTCTGTGTCTCTCAGTCTTAATGAAGGAGGTGTGGCCTCTGTGTCTCTCAGTCTTAATAAAGGAGGCGTGGCCTCTGTGTCTCTCAGTCTTAGTGAAGGAGGCGTGGCCTCTGTGTCTCTCAGTCTTAATAAAGGAGGTGTGGCCTCTGTGCCTCTCAGTCTTAATGAAGGCGTGGCCTCTGTGCATCTCAGTCTTAATAAAGGAGGCGTGGCCTCTGTGCCTCTCAGTCTTAGTGAAGGAGGCGTGGCCTCTGTGCCTCTCAGTCTTAATAAAGGAGGTGTGGCCTCTGTGTCTCTCAGTCTTAATAAAGGAGGTGTGGCCTCTGTGTCTCTCAGTCTTAGTGAAGGAGGCGTGGCCTCTGTGTCTCTCAGTCTTAATAAAGGAGGAGTGGCCTCTGTGTCTCTCAGTCTTAATTAAGGAGGCGTGGCCTCTGTGCCTCTCAGTCTTAATAAAGGAGGTGTGGCCTCTGTGTCTCTCAGTCTTAATGAAGGAGGCGTGGCCTCTGTGTCTCTCAGTCTTAATGAAGGATTAACACTTGAAGAAAGAGATGCAAAGGGACACAGGTTCTCCATCTCTGTCTCATAGCTGCCTTAAAAATGAATGATAAAGCACACGTGTGTAGGAGAAGTGGAATGTGTGTGCGTGTGTGTGTGTGTGTGTGTAAGAAAAGAAAAATGGAGTGTAAGGGAAGAATTGGATGCAATTAAAAGATGGGGTCAGGGAGCGGCGAGCAGTGATTAATACGCCTCTCTGGTAAAGAGCTTTCACAGAAGGAGAGAGGGATAATAGAGGCAGGGCAGCTCCACAGGGACGCACTCCTCCGCCTGCCTCTCTTTTCACTTCATTCTCCGGTTTTCTCTCAGTCTCTCTCTTGTCTTCATGCATCTCAACTGCAGTCACTAATGAGCTCTGTATCACCTCTTATTACAGCTAGGGGGCAGGAGTGAGCACTGAACACCGCAGAATGCCACAGACCGTCCGAGAGCACAGAAACACACACACACACACACACACACGCTCGTACAATCCCAGCTTAGGAAGTTTGTAAAACTGCCCCAATGTTAGTTTTTTCAGATTGATTTATTTTTGATGAACTATTCATTAATAATGAGTAATAACAAAATAATAATAAATAATTCTTAGTTAATTCACTTCGCTGTAATGTGACATCCTAAAGGCTCCAGATCCCGTATTTTAGTCATGTATAATTCCACAGTGGCTCACAGCCGATACAGAATCCACCCCGAGTGCTGTGCGCTGAGGGTTAAGGGTCTTTTGTGTTTACCCCACAGTGTTTCTCTGACAGTTCTGGGATTTGAACTCATAACCTCCCGGTCTCTAGCGCAGAACCTTAACCGCCGAGCTCCTCCTGCACACAGCGGGTTTTTGAGTGGCCAGAAGTTGAACGGTCAGGTAAAATCAATACACACTGTCCAAAAGGATGCAGGCGAACCGTTCCGTGAGCAGGTCAGGCACTGAGAAAAAACTGTGTATAAATCATGCATGATTTAAGAGAAGTTCGAAACCGGTTGGCTGACAGTGAAGTGCTTCATTGGAAATACAGGATCAATCTGGCCGGAATAACAGACACCAAATCAACAAATAAAAAAAAAAAACTCCGTCTAGATCTAGAACAACAATCACTGAACTCATCTCTAAACCAAGCTGCAGTCACTAAAAGTCACTGAACTGCTGCTTAACATAATCAGATATTCGTAACTAAACATAAACATAATCATAACTAATTCCACCTTCAAAACTCTTTCTGCAAAATGCCACTTGTGAAGTGAAGGGAAGTGACTTTGTGGCCAAGTGTGGTGACCCATACTCGGAATTTGTGCTCTGCATTTAACCCAT
>CM074960.1:2412245-2423219 GCA_037577455.1 Pangasius macronema | reverse complement strand
AGAGAGTATGCACTACAGGAGAGTGAGTGTGCATTACAGCAGACAGTATGCACTACAGGAGAGGAGTGTGCACTACATGAGAGAGTATGAACTACAGGACAGAGTGTGCACTACAGGAGAGAGTGTGCACTACAGGAGAGTGAGTGTGCACTACAGGAGAGAGTATGCACTACAGGTGAGAGTATGCACTACAGCAGACAATTTGCACTACAGGAGAGGAGTGTGCACTACAGGAGAGAGTATGCACTACAGGAGAGTGAGTGTGCATTACAGCAGACAGTATGCACTACAGGAGAGGAGTGTGCACTACAGGAGAGAGTGTGCACTACAGGAGAGAGTATGAACTACAGGAGAGAGTATGCACTACAGGAGAGTGAGTGTGCACTACAGGAGAGAGTATGCACTACAGGAGAGTGAGTGTGCACTACAGGAGAGAGTACGCACTACAGGTGAGAGAGAGTGTGCACTACAGGTGAGAGTGTGCACTACAGGTGAGAGTATGCACTACAGGAGAGTGAGTGTGCACTACAGGTGAGAGAGAGTGTGCACTACAGGAGAGACTACGCACTACAGGAGAGAGAGTGCGCACTACAGGAGAGAGATTAACATACAGCCTTAACATAATAAGTAATCTCTCTCTCCCTTTCACTCTTTTTGTATCTCTCTTTCTTCTCTCTCTCTCTCTCTCTCTCTCTCTACATTTACATTTACATTTATGGCATTTGGCAGACGCCCTTATCCAGAGCGACTTACAATCTCTCGCTCTGTGTGTTTCTCTCACTTTGTCTCTCTTTCTTTCCTTGTTTTTATCAGTGTCCCTGTCTTTCTCTCTCTCTGGTCTTCTGCGACATGTTTTTTTCCCCCCTGTGACTGCATCTTAAATGTCATACACTACGTGTAGGGCACTATGTAGGGTGTATATGCTGCCTATGCCTTACCACAAATAGAACACATGTAGTAATAGTGAAATGCATGTTAGCATGTTAGCATGTAAACTGTGTGTTAACTGTGTGTTAGCTGTGTGTTAGCTGTGTGTTAACTGTGTGTTAGCTGTGTGTTAGCTGTGTGTGCTGGAGGTTTTATTTGCTTTAAAGAGAACCGGTGCTGTAATTTATTGTCTAATGAACCAAAACAATAGCAAAATTCCCTCATTTTCAGCTTGTGTATGAGGTTTATAAATACTTTAATTTCATAACGTCTCTGAGCTTTAGTGCAGTTTTCACCAACATGACTGCATATTGAGTGTTTTCTCTACACTGTGCAGCTGTACACACACACACACACACACACACACACACACACACACACACACACACACACACACACATCATCACAACACTTTCCTAACTAACACACACAGTTACATGCTGCTGAGTGACGCTCTGTAAAACACACACGTCAGACTGCTTTATTTATCCATTAACTAGCTTTGAAATGAAAACCTCCATCTCTCTGCCTCTCCGCCTCTCCGTGAGAGGCAGAGAGGCGGAGAGGCGGAGCGAGCGGGAGGCAGTGCCGGCGAGACTCAGTTGTACCGCAGCCGCCTTTGGCTACAGAGCTTGTGTGCTCTTCACCACACATCACTCATTACAACTCATTACAACTCATTACAACTCTGTGGAGCTGCGTCTACTGATAAACTGACAGGATGGAGTGCAGTCGGGGAAAGAAAAACAAAAACGATGAACGGGTGCATGAGATCCACCTGGAAAAAAAAACGCCTGATGGGAAAGAAGAGGAAAGAGGGAGAGAGCGAGAGAGCGAGAGAGACAAAGAGGCAGAGAGGAAGTATTTTCTCTTTATTAGCAAAATAGTAAAAAAGAGAAGTAATAAATGTCATGTTCTCAAAGAAAGAAAGAAAGAAAGAAAGAAAGAAAGAAAGAAAGAAAGAAAGAAAGAACAGATGCGTGGATGAATGAAAAATTAAGAAATAAGCAAGCACATGAATAAACACAAGAAAGAAAAAGAAAAAAAGAAAGAAAGAAAGAAAGAAAGAAAGAAAGAAAGAAAGGATTGATTGAATGAATGAATGAAAAATTAAGAAATAAAGAAGACAAAAAAATGCAAAGAAAGAAAGAACAGATGCATGGATAAATGAGTGAATAAATGAAAGAATAAATGAAAGAAAGAAAGAAAGAAAGAAAGAAAGAAAGAAAGAAAGAAAGAAAGAAAGAAAGAAAGAAAGAACAGATTCATGGATAAATTAGTGAATAAATAAAAAATTAAGAAATAAGGAAGCACATGAATAAGCACAAGAAAGAAAGAAAGTAAGAAAGAAAGAAAGAAAGAACAGATGCATGGATGAATGAGTGAATAAATGAAAAATTAAGAAATAAGCAAGCACATGAATAAACACAATAAAGAAAAAGAAAGAAAGAAAGGATTGATTGAATGAATGAAAAATGAAGAAATAAAGAAGACAATAAATGCAAAGAAATAAAGAACAGATGCATGGATAAATGAATGAATAAATGAATGAATAAAAGAAAGAAAGAAAGAAAAAAAGAAAGAAAGAAAGAAAGAAAGAAAGAAAGAAAGAAAGAAAGAAAGAAAGAATTTATTGAAAAATTAATAAACACAAAGAAAGAAAGAAAGAAAAAAAAACAGATTCATGGATAAATGAGTGAATAAATGAATGAATAAATAAATAAAAAATTAAGAAACAAGGAAGCACATGAATAAACACAAGAAAGAAAGAAAGAAAGAAAGAAAGAAAGAAAGAAAGAAAGAAAGAACATGAACTTTATTTTTCCCCTGATTTAGCAGTGTGTGATGATTTTGACCAAAACTTCCTGTTTCGATTCTTGTTTCAGACGCACGTTGTTTACATCCTGCAATTGACTGTGTGGTGATTCGTATGGCACACACACACTGTGTGTGTGTGTGTGTGTGTGTGTGTGTGTTCAAAGCGTGTGTGCTCCTGCACCCGTCTCTAAACGTTGAGCATCAGACAAAGTGCTGATGCAGAGGAGATGCTAAAGAAGTCTTCCCATCTGTCAAGCTCAAGATAAATACACAGGGCACGAGCTACGAGATCGTCTGAAGCTCAAGGCTGAAAATAGTGTGTGCATGTGTGTGTGTGTGTGTGTGTGTGTGTGTGTGTGTGTGTGTGTGTGTGTGTATGTGTGTGTGTGTTTACTGCTCGAACAGCTTATTTTAATGAGGATCTCTGGAGGAGACAGGTGCGTGTTCAGCCGTTCCTCTCCGAGCTCAGCAGCAAGCCGTTTCTTCTCCATGAGTAATTAATCCTGTCATTAGTACACTAACGGCTACAGCGAGAAGCAAAGCACATCGACAAGCACAACACTGACCTAAAACATGCAACGGAAAAATCACCCGCATTAATTAACACCGCTCTTCTCTCTTGTCTCCACCTGTCTAACATCCTAAAGTCTTCTTTCACAGCTAACGGATATATTCGACATTTATACTCCGCAAAACATTCGGAAAAAAGTTCGGATTTAACGTTACAAAAATAACATCTGCAAACATGTTAAAATGTTAGCATTAGCATTCAATCACCAAAAAAACCTAATACGTTATCGTTTCTATGGTAACAACTCACACAGGGATAAAACCTACAATCACTGATAAGCTTTCTGTTACGAGAAGTTCATGTAACATTTACGGAAGGAGTCTCCAGTGTCAGAGCTTTGTGACAATCGATTAAAGTTTTCCGATAACTTCCGTTATTATCGTCGTTGATAAATCGCTGTGGTACAAGAGGAATAAAACACTTCAGGGTAAGGCTGGTATTGGAAAACAATCAACTTCCTGGTGTAACTCCACTTCATCATACGATCTCATCGTTGATTACTTTCCTCTAACGGCATGACACGGAGCGTTTTATTCTTCTTGTACCACAGCAACGATTATAATTTTATCGTTAATTAAACAAAATGCCATAGAACTTCTTTACATCTTCTTCTACACGTCATCTAGATGTCATCCATCTTCCCTCCTACTTTCAGTGATGAATTACAGAGTCTTGTTCGTGGCACAAACGCATCACATCAGTCATTGATCACCGTTGAAACATAAGCAGCTCCTGAGAACATTCTGGTATTTTAGGGCTCAGCTGGACATGATGTTCTCTCAACTTCCTGGTTATGAGATCCTAACATAAATCATCAACTAAACATCTCTAACAATATACACCATCAGCCTTAACATTAAAACCACCTGCGTAATATTGTGGAGGTCCCACTTGTGCCACCAAAAAAGCTCTGACCCATTGAGGCATGGACTCCACAAGACCTCTGAAGGTGCGCTGTGGTATCTGGCATCAAGACGTTAGCAGCAGATGCTTTAAATCCTGTAAGTTGTGAGATGGGGCCGCCATGGATCGGACTTGTTTGTCCAACACATCCCATAGATGCTCGACTGGATGGAGATCTGGGGAATTTGGAGGCCAAGTCAACACTTTGAACACTTTGTCATGTTCCTCAAACCATTTCGGAACAATTTTTTGCAGTGTTGTAGGGCACATTATCCTGCTGAAATTAGGGAATACCATAGCCATGAAGGGGAGTACTTGGTCTACAACAATGTTTAGGTAGGTGGTACGTGTCAAGGTAACATCCACTTGAACATCCAAGAACATTGCCCAGAGCATCACGCTTTTGGTGGTGGACAGGGGTCAGCATGGGTACTCTGACTGGTCAGCAAGCTGCAATGCACTGTGTGGTTTGACACCTTTCTATCATAGCCATGAACTTTTTCAGCAATTTGTTCTACAGTAGCTCTTCTGTGGGATTGGACCAGACTATTGGGCTAGTCTTCGCTCCCCACAAGCATCAATGAGCCTTGGGTGCCCATGACCCTGTCGCCGGTTCACCAGATGTCCTTCCTGGGACCACTTTTGGTAGGTAGTAACCACTGCATACCAAGAACACCCCACAAGACCTGCCGTCTTGGAGATGGTCTGACCCAGTTGTCTAACCATCGCAATTTGGCCCTTGTCAGAGTCGCTTTTCCTTTCGCTTGCCCATTTTTCCTGCTTGCAACACATCAACTTTGAGAACTGACTGTTCACTTGCTGCCTAATATATCCTGATATATATGATAAATATGGCTGATTGGTGTATTTTACATTTCCAATCTCAGTGCAAACATATGGATATCTCTCAGCAAATAAAACTAAAAAAAATAGTGTAATAAAACAGATCTACACCTGCGGTTGCTTAGGAGACGCCCGGACCTCTTTATTCATCAGCCTTGCTATCAGCCGCACTGTGAGAAAGCCTTGAATGTGTATAGATTCCACTTTTTCTGCTTACAGAGGTTTCATTAGTGTTTTCGCAGGAATAGAATGAACGTGGATGAAAGAGAGCAGACCAAGGAATTCAGCTATATGGCTAGCGTAGGAGAAGATAGGTCCACAGGTGAACCTTTGACAGATAAGACTGAATAAGCGATCCGGTTAGATGTAGATATTTGACCTTGTTGTTGAGAAAAACTGCTGTAACTCTGTTATGGTGGGAAAAAAAAAAAAGTTGCTCAAGGCAACATTTGTCAGATTAATGGGCTCCATTTCACCATGGAGGACAATAATTAAAGAGACTTCTGTAGAAACTTTTTTTTACATACACACACACACACACACACAAAAGAAGACATGTTGCTCTGTTCCAGGTTTTTGCACTTTAAATTAGCGACCACGCCGGACTATTTTCTTCACCCGAGTGAAGCAGAAATCAGGAGATTATGTGCAGAGCTGTGTGATGTGATTATGGAGGGAATGAAGAACAGCTGGGGTGAAACTCACTGTACTGAACATCACTCATTATTCAAACACAAGCTTTACACAAAGACCTCGTTCACCTTGAAAGTCTTGCCCAAGTGTTTTCCATTCAACAGATACACGTTCATTTCAATCCACACCAGCTTTATGGCTTTCATCCATCCTGCTGGATGTTCTGTGTGTGTTATGTCTAGTATCTGTTTTTGTGTTATGTCTATTTTCTGTTCTTTTCTCAACAGAGATCCTTTCAAATCACTCCTGTGAATAAAATCACTATCTACTACAACGGTACGACCGTGTTTCTTTAATACTGTTGTACTTTAGGAGAAAAGGGTTCCTCAAGGGTTCCTTGGCTAATTTTACTTGGAACGGTTTGTTCAAGGGAAAGCCTCAGTATGAGCTTCAGTGGAGTGAATGCAAAAATCCTAACCAGAGTCCACAGCAGGGGTTAAAACACAGGCAGGTAAAGTTGAGTAAGTAATAACGCGCAATAACCCGAGCTGTTACACAAACACATTTCCACACCAGGGTGTTGTGATTCACAAAGCAGCCGATTATTTTCATACAACACCATGACCCAAAGTGTGTTATTCACTTCATACCACAGCCATTTGCCAATGATTATAATTTTCCTTTTGTTACGGATGACACACATCATTTTCAACTGGTAATAGTTGGCATTTAAACGGAACTAAACAGCGTAAATGGAATAGTTACGTACAATGTCGTCTGCGAGACAGGTTATCGCTTACGTTATAGCAGCTCTGAACATTGTTCATTCATCAGCCTGTCTTTTTTCTCTTTCTTAAGTTCTCTCCGTTTGTCATGCGACTGAGAAACCAGAAATAACAAACTGCTCTGTTCTGAAGTCTCTCCCATGTCAAGAAACTTACTTCCCATTTAACAACACCAAATCAGACCAGCTAGAACCAGCCAGAACAACTGGGACCAGCCTGACCAGTTAGAACCAGACTGAACAGCTAGAACCATCCTGACCTGATAGAACCAGACTGAACAGCTAGAACCATCCTGACCTGATAGAACCAGCGTGACCAATTGGAATAAGCTGGACGAGCTAGAACCAGCCTGGTTAACTGGACCCAGACTAGCTAGAACCAGTCTAAACTGCTAGATCAAGAGACAAACCAATGACAGTACCAATGTGGCATTTGTAACCATGGGAACCACTACACAAAGAGGGAAATGGTGGTAAATTGTGACTGCTCAAAAATGGAAATGCTGTAACATCTCACCAATTAGTGAATGTGATGTTGTTGAGATGGAAAGCGTGCACAGCATGTTGAGTTCGGGCAAAACTGTAACCAGTACAGTAGCAGATCCACTAACAATTCACAAACGCTGCTCTCAAACTTGGAAAGTTTTTAAGTTTTCAAGCTTTTTTTTTTTCCCATCTCTGTTGTGCAACAGCGGGGGTTTTCTTCAACACAAACGCTGCTCTGGGTGCCATCATTATCTACCACTGCGCTAAAAAAGCCAGGAGAGGAATCGCTGCGGAGGAAAGAAAAGAGGGAGAGAAAGAGCGAGAGGAAGCGCTGTGTGTGATTTCCCTCAACGGCACTGCGGCTTTGAAGAGTGAAGCGTGGTGATGGTGGTGAACCACGTGTGTGTGTGTGTGTGTGTGTGTGTGTGTGTGTGTGTGTGTGTGTGTGTGTGTGTGTGTGGTTCAGCCCTCAGCTCGGCAGCTCAGACTAGCAGTGTAGACTCAGAGCTAATGGGGCACTGCCGCTAAACAAGTGCACTCTGACTACTGACACTCAGAGGGAGCCATGCAAGTTTTATTTTAGCTTCTTACTAGAGTTTAGTACGCTTTTTTGTTTTCAATTTTTCGTTCAAGAATTCGACTTTTAATGCACTCTTCTTTACTTCCACTTGCCGGTTCTCTTTGATCGAATCCTTGCCTCCATCTTTAGGGCCACTCCATCACTTACATCATCAAGTAGCGTTCTGATCTTAGTTATAACCTCTTGGGCTTCCACTTGATCATTAGTAAGTCACATGACCGTAACATGTCTGCAGGCTATACATGCGCAAGGAGCTCAATAACTTACATAAAACCCCCAGAGTCACTGATTCTCTGACAGTTCCTTTTAAATAGCATCTATATTTTATTGCTCGATATAAATTTAGCCAGTACTTAGGTTTTTTGGTTTCAATACGAGATGATAGAAACGCATGAGCACTTCCTGGAGCGTCTAAAAAAAAAAATGAACACATGAACACCATCTTTACCAACAGGTTCATCTGGACAGGATGTATTTATATTACTATTATTATTATTATTATTTCTACTGCTAATAAACAACATAATCACAGCCAGTAACCACATTTTGAATGTAGATACGCTTCTGTAAAATGCTTATTATGAGACCAAGATCAAATTATTATAAGACTAATAAACCAATGACTTCATTTCACTCAGTTTAACACCAATATAGAATAACACCAACCTTAATTTATCAATTTAGAAATGGGTCAATTTAGCCTATAATTATTTATAATTTTCAAATGATCTTATAACGAGAAATGTTAGACACATTCACCAGTAGCCTTTACGATGTTTTCACATGCTAAAATATTTTTTGAAAAATAAAGCCAGCTACATTAGCTACGTATAACATTAGCATTTAGGGTTTATGTGCTAACAAGAAGGAGATTAGCTGAATAATTACTTTTGCTATGTTAGCATATAGATCTCGTTTCCATGTGTATCGGCTGAACGAAGCCCATTCTGACAGCTGAAATCACATATTGGGACAAACAACACATGGATGGATGGATAGAGGGATGGATGGAGGGATGGATGTTGGCAAGGACCTGTCGAATGGATTGATTTCTGATTGGACGTGTCGGCCGGGAGGCGGGTTGTCGCTGTCGGCGGCAGGCTGATTAGCGAGATTGAGCGATAGATTACGATAGTTTAGCAATCTCGTACTCAATTCGTACTGTTTAATTAAACAGTCCTATGCTCGGACATCGAAACATCCACACACACACACACACACACACACACACACGCATCTCTACGTCAATATGCACCTGACTAGAGGAAAACGGTGCAATTACAGACTTGCCAAACCAGAAGAGGGATGATGCATAGCCCCAGGGAAGGTGGAACATTTTCAATATCGTCCTTTCTCTAATCACTCGTCTAAGTTAAAAACTGCAGTGCTCATATACACAGAGATTTACAGTAACCACCAATTATTTTCTGATTATTTTCACCTTAATGTTAATGTCCGCTGTTAGCTAAGATAGATTTCATTCCGCATTAATGATCTAAAACTGTCTCCATTCACCGTGACGGAAAATGTTACAACGTCTTCTATATGAAACGTACAAAATGGAGTAATACAGACAAATGCGGTTTGTTTGATGGGTTCACATCGGCACACACACTCCTTCGCAAAGATCCTTTAAGCTCTGTGTGTGTGAGAGAGAGTGTGTGTGTGTGTGCGTGTGTGTGTGTGTACTGTGCACTAGCAACCCTTCTTCCTGCTCTCTCTGGACTTCTCTCTCTCTCTCTCTTTCTTTCTCTCTCCGTCTCGCCCCTCATTATCTCCTCACTGACTGGCCAAACGTTTCTTCTCTGCTCTGTCGAACACGCCGAGTCGAAAACAAAAGCCTCAGACTAACAAAGAGAGCAAAGCCACTAAAGAAAACATCAATACCTACTCCAGGGAAATGACTGATTATGGCTGACCCTCACTCATTCACGCACTCACACACACACACACACACACACACACACACACACACGGGGATGTACAGTACACATTTTCCTGTGATGTTAAGTGTTGATGAGGTATGAAATCTTTATTTGTGAATAATACAACATATGATCTACATGTATTTCAAGCTGCTCTCAGGTCAGACATCTTTTATAAGTGAGTAGCTTTATCACCGTGACCATAACAGTATCTCAGATAGCGCTGCGCTTAAAATACCACAAACTACACAGTATGTTCAGGATACACGTCGGGAATAAAACACTCGGTGTCAGGCTACTACTGGAAAATAATAAACGACTGCATGGTGTGATGAAGCGGAGACGTTTCCTACCATCCTGAAGTCGTTTATTTCACTAGAACACCATGTCGTCGAGTGTTTTATTCCTCTCCTACAGCGGCAATTTGCCGACACTAAAGAATGACACTTTTTTTATCCATTTATAGCTACATTTAACACTGTAGGACATCCACGAAACCCGTCTGAGAATCTTATCACCAAATCTTCCAATTGGATATTTTTCGGCATTATACTGATGCTCACCTCTAACAGGAAGTGATGTTACTCAGCAACAACATTCAGTGCTAACTGCATACAGGATGGTTTGATGGTGTATTGTTGTATTCTGGTATATAATCCTTATAAACCTGATGCATTGTGTGACCTTGTTCTCACCTTTCGATTTTTTTTTTTTACTATAAAAGATGTAAACTATTTACATTAGTGTAAGGTTTGAGTAAGGGGCGGAGTTAGCACCTGTACAAGCTCTAAGTACAACTTCAGTCATATGAAGTCATTCATTCTTGAGAATTCACACACACTTTGGTCATGCGGAGTGTATAGAGCTGAAACGGAGGGCGGTGAGTGAGTGACTTGGTGCTTTAGAAACACTGAGATTTCTGCAAATGCAGGGTTTTTTGCGATTGTAATGCTTCGGGCTCAGAACGGTGAGGCTTTCTGGGAAACATTTGCCTGATGGGGCATTGTGTTTTAATGAAACATCATCAGAAGAACACAGTGGGCTATGTGTGTGTGTGTGTGTGTGTGTGTGTGTGTGTGTGTGTGTGAAAAGTTTCTCCTCATCGTCTCTACAAAAGGAACTTTAATTATTCTCCTCCACGCTGAAATGGAGCCCATTATTCTGACAAACGCTGCCTTGAATAGTGATCTCCCCCCCACCTCAGATGTCATAAACCCGAAAAAGCGCCGAAGTCGAAGCTGAAATCTGCGTCGCTCCGTGTGCGGAAACGCGCCGGCCTGCAGGAAAGCCTTTGTTTTACTGTAAATATGGCCTCGATGTGTCACTCACTGCACTGCGCTGTTATTATACTGCACATGTGATTATAACAAAGCCACAAAAAAATGACTCGTATACAAACTCATATCATAATACACATGATTATCATACTTCCTCTTCTTCTTCTTCTTTCGGCTTTTCCCTTCAGGGGTCTCCACAGCGAATCATCACTCTCCACCTATCCCTA
>CM074960.1:2365484-2381394 GCA_037577455.1 Pangasius macronema | reverse complement strand
GTCACGTGACAAAAGAACGAACGACTCGAAAGACTCGAGAGATGAACTGATCAATTCTCTCTCCGGCTCAGACTGCATTGGTTAAGCTCATGGGGCGGTCACGTGATGAACGAATGCATCAGACCCGAAGACCCGAACCCGGTGAACTAACTCCAGTACAGAGCCTATGGGATGTTGCGCATGCGCGTCTCGGGGAGTGATTCGTTCTTCCCGAGTCACATTAAAGATTCCTTCAAAATGAACGAATCGTTCAAGAACGACCCATCACTAATCCTGATAGCATCAGGACAGAGACTCGACCCTGAAGCATCATTAAAACAACGCACTTGCGATTTATTAGAAGCAGCTAGCTCTTCGCATGTTGGTTAGCCACAGCACTGGAAAAGGGCGGGCATTCCAAACAAAAACCCTGGACACAAATGCAACACAACACCAAGAAACACGCAACGTAATCTGACACTAAAGCCTAGTTCACAACATGTCTCAGCGACTACACCCATCAGCTCTGGGACACTGTCCATCGATTTGATTTTCTCAGTCAGTGAATAAGACTCCGATATTTTCAGGCATGTTTGAATTTTTCGGTGATGAACTGCATTGCGTGAAGCCCTCTGTGACTGTTAGCGAGCACAGTGATGAGAAACAGCCAAGACGCAAAGCAGAGTCTGAGAGGAAATCAAATTCATCTGCTGTCACGCGCAGCAGCTCCCTGAATCCAGTTTATCTTCCATCTCTTTGTTGCGAAAGAGCGAGAGCACGATAATTAATAATCCTTCTACAAAATGATTGTAAGGAACTGCAAAAAACAAACAAACAAACAAACACAACGTCATCATTCTTGACATCGTCATTATACTGTAGCTCCTGTTCTCTTTGCTGAACAGACAATTCTCACTTTCTGCATCTTCCCAACCAATTCTTCCTTTTCCTCTTATCGCACTTTTTCTTGTTTCTGTACAAAAAGCTCATGAGAGACAGCTGTCGTATTTCTTTTGGTGAAAACGCAGGATTTGGGGATCAGGTGCGCTTCAGTGGCTGAAAGATAGTGTAATGTGTGAGCCTCGTCTGATTCGAGCGATGTAGTGTGAGCGGGTCAGTGTTTCTGAGATATTGAAAGTTGTGCACTTAAAATCTAACACAAAACTCGATTAAACACAACCATACTACAAACAGCACTGAGGCTGATGGCTAGGCAAATGATCGCTGGCTCACAGAAGAGTGCAGCGATGCTACGATATTAAACCACACCGAAAATCTGAGGTCGGGGCTTTGGTTGTACTTCTTCTGAGCATCATAATGTAGAACATATCTGATGTGTGTGCAGAAAAACGTCCACCAATCCGAGTCTGGCAGCTCCGACTGTGAATTCTTACTGTTCCAGGATTGTCAGCGTGACCCACAGCAGCTCAGGAGTATTTTTTTTTTTTCATTTTTCTTGACTTAATAAATGCATTATTGTTCATTTCTGACAAAATAAAAAAAAGTCCAACCAGTGTAGCTTTAAGCCAGTTTCTTTAACAGAAAGAAAGTGTGTGTGTGTGTGAGAGAGAGAGTGAGAGAGAGAGAGAGAGAGAGGGAGTAAATGGAAGCACAAGTTCTTAAAAGCATCTCAGTTCGATCCAGATCCTTCCTCTTAAATAAAGACAAAGTGGGACCGGAGATAAGGCGGGATTCATTCGTCTTGTTCAGACCTCTCGGCTCAGTGTCCTTTTCTCCTCTGTCTGTTCGTCACTCACTCTTTTTTTTCCTCCTCCTCTAACCCGTCCTTCCCTTTGTCTTTAGCCTTTTGTTCGCACAACTGGAAGTGTGTTAGACTTTTAATGAACCTTTACTTTACAGGATTCCAGCCGAGTCGCTGTTTTTCTTCCTGATCGAGAGGTGAAGCGAGGCCTGGTGCTCACACTATTACATTTAAAGTGTATTAACTGACCCTCTTGGATCTGTGTTAAAGGAAAAAAAAAAAAGGGACACCGAGTGTACACATGTGTTTGAGATTACTGGGAGAAAAAAAAGACAAAGATGTGAGAGGCGATGATGGTGTAGACGTGCAGCGTGCCGAACGCTTCAACTGGTGGTCACGTTACGTGTAGCTGCAGGGAATAAAAGCTAACGAAGCAAACAACCAGATTTACAGAAAATACATTTATGAAGCAAAAAGTCAAGCTTCTATATAGACGTCAGAGCAGAAAAGGGTGTACACACACACACGCAGCTTCCAACAGAAACCTAAAAGCGAGTGAATAAAGGAAAAGAAGAGCAGGGAATTTTGTATTCTTTTCTCCGATTTTGCTGCTGTTTTTAATAAAAATAAAAAAATAAAAGAAAATCTCAGACAGACTTGGAAGGAAAGCAGCAGACAGAGAGACAAGGGTTTGGCTCTCCGTGTACAAGACTGATCACGTCCAGTAACATCTGGATCCATCATCACAGTGAAGAGTGTGTGTGTGTGTGCGCGAGTGTGTGTGTGTGTGTGTGAGAGAGGGAAAGAGGGAGACTTAATATCTCGAGGATGACAGAAAAACGTAGTATCTTTGACACGGTAGGACCAGTTTGGCAAGGTGTGTGTCATCCGAGGTGTGTTTACTGCAAACACTGATGTGTTCAGTGAAATTTTCTTCTTTCCTAATACAGCTAAGGAGCATTCGAAATATTTTCTGTAGACATCCTGATATTCGGTCTCCCAAAAATGAATCATGCTAATTTACACTTAATCTCATCACCTAAACCTCTGCAATTTTAGCAGTTATTATTTAAGATTACTCGTCACGCTCTACAAGATGATCCTGATAAAACGTGCGTCCTCCATGTCATGTCACATGACCTACGAATGAAAGGAAATGACTCAATGTAATTACATCATCATCCATCCTGATCAATGATCGTACGCAAACCGAACCGATCCCTCGCTACAGCAGTAGCAGGATCACGCGTACAGAAATGATGCTTTAAAAGGCAAAGAATGGAGGAGATAAGATGAAGTAATAAGGATATACAGAGCTGTAATTCATTCATCATCATCAAATCACGCTTCCTTTAGTTTTGTTTATGATTCGTCATTGCCACTACTGGGTTTAGAGCTGTCCTGTAAATATGCCGAAATCCAGGACTAAAACTAAACAATGAAACGTTTGACTATGTTTTTTACGTAAGATGGAACAGTGTGTGTGTTTGACGGTTGTACTGGAATTTAAAAAAAATAAATAAGAAAGACAAATTGAATATATAAAGTCATAAAACGTAAAAAGTATGTTCAGATACTTTTGTACACCCTGACTTCCTAAGTTTAATATTTACTATTCATTTCCTCAGGGATATGTTCCTGCTGTGTAAATCTTGCTACACACTTGTGTGTGTGTGTGTGTGTGTGTGTGTGTGTGTGTGGGGTGGTGGTGGTGGCGGTGTGTGAAGCAGCGCGTGCTGATGAGCTTTAGTGTTTATGAGGCGCGACACAGCTGTCGATAATCTGGTGTTGTTTTACGTGTCTCTAATCCCAGAATACAGATGAGTCCATTACAGTCCAGAGCATGAACACGACGCATTTAAAGTAATGGGCTTCTGTTTCATCACACTAACCTCAAACGAAATTGGACACTGACACACACACGTACGTGCACGCACGCACACACACACACACACGCGCACACCTAAAGCCTGATTATGAAACAGAAGCGCGAGGCTTTTAAGCAAATGGTGGCCGTGTTTGATTACTGAAATAGCGCAGTTGAAAGTAAATGCAATCATCGGCGAGGCCATTAAAACCTTGTCATTAAAGGGATTAGAGCCAAAGCAATTAGACACTCCGGTATCGCTACCGGCAACCAGGAGGCTAATATAAAACACGCCTGAGAGAATGCATGAGGTAAGCAGAATGTTAGCATGTGTGTGTGTGTGTGTGTGTGTGTGTGTTAAAATGCAACAATTTCTGTACTGGAGAGAAAAGAAACAAGAAACACGAGCCAAGGAAGCAAAATCGGCCATGCTTTATGGGAAGGAGGGCGGGGCCTAGTCTCTCTTCCCTGTCAATCACAGCAACCTCTGTGAGCTCATGTATGTGGAAGAGGGCAGATAGCGCTTCCTTCAGAGTGTGTGACGCTGCCCTGCGACGCAGCATGAGCAGCCTGCATGCGGTTGGCTGGCTTCACGTGTCTCAGAGGAAGCACGTGTTAACCTTCACCCTCCTCGGCTGGTAGCTGCTGTGTAATAGAGGGATGTTGGAAAAACAAGAGACAAAATACACACAAAAAAAAGAGAGAAAATGTAGCTCAGGAGACAGAAAAAGAAAAAGAGGATTCAGAATGAGACAGATAAGACAGGAAGAGAAGAGATAGGATATAAGGAGAAAGACAATGAAGAATGAGGATAAGAAAATGGATAAGAAAAGAAGAGGAAGAGGAAGAAAAGAAGTTAAAGAGGGGAGATTAAGGGGCACCGAGTGATACAACTCGAAGAGACAAAAAGGAAAACTTTAAAGAAGACAGTGAGGAAATAAAAACAGAGAAAGAGAAGAAAAAGAGAAATTAAACAAAGGTCAAAAGAAGAGAAGCAAAGGAGGAATAGAAAATTAAAAAAAAAGAGTCAGACGAAGGAGAAGACAGAAACAGAAGAGATAGAAGGAAGATGAATGAAAATGTGAAAGACAGGAATAAGAGGCTAAAAATCAAAGGAAGAAGAAGAAGAAGAAGAAGAAGAAGAAGAAAGAGGAATGGAGAGAGAACAAGAAGCAGAAAAAGAAGGTGGTGAAAAGGAAGAAAAGACAAAAGAGGGAGAAGCTTATGAGGTTTATCCGAGGCAAAACAGAAAGAAGAGAATGACGAAGAAAGACGAGGAATAAATAATTTAGAGAAAAGAAATGCAAAAAATGCGTAGGGGAGGAGGGAAAGGAAAAAAAAAAGAAGGAGAAGAGACAAAGGCACATTCAGACAAAAACAGTAGAGGGTGAGGAGGATGTTGACGAATGGAAAATAGTAAATAGATGCAGGATGGAAAGAAGGACAAGAAATGCATGGTGAAAAGAAAGAAGAGAAATGAAGAGACAGAAGAGGCTAAAACAAAGTGTCTAGTGTTTCCAAAACATGAATTTTTTAAAGCTGACTAATGTGCGTGTGCGTGTGTGTGTGTGTGTGTGTGTGTGTGTGTGTGTGTGTGTGTGCGTGTCGAGTGTGACTTGAGGGTGTAAGTAAGACCTCGATTTAGTTCCAAAGACAGCTTGCTAACGGAAAAGAGACAGAAAGAAAAGGCAGAAGAAAAATGCCTCCAAAGACGACGTTCCTTCCATTCCTGCGGAAAAAGACGGATATTTGGATTTCCATGAATAAACACTAGCTGGATTCTTTCACTTCTTCCATCCAGATTTTCAATAAATACAGGAAACTCCTAGTCTTCCATCCTTCTCTTTGTCTTTCTTTATCTATTCATCGTATGAAAACATATGTAGAGATGTACAGAGGAAGGATTCGGGTTGGACACACAGTACTAACACACGACATGCTTCTCTGCTCACATCTCCGTTTATCATCTGGTATTTACTCACGAAAATAATTCAACCGACTGACTTACGTAGAAGATTTCGATTCAATACACACACGGTCACGCCCGGTGGCGCTAGCAGACACGCTGAGAAAAACGAGTGCAGTTTTACTAATTTGTGCTGTAATTTGTACCAAAGCTAAAATCGAATTAAAGCTAAACTGAGTTTCCTTAAAAAACATGTTAGCGTACATGTCTGAACTTGATTAGCGGTGGCTAAGTGTAGCTTAAACATAGAAATAACTGGATTTGTGTCGTTGTGGCACATATATCATAAACACTCGAATATGACTTTCTCTCAAAACTCCTGTCAGTTTAGCTCTTGGTTAGCCAGCTAGCTTTGTAAGCAGTGAATATTTTTCCTTAGAGATACAGTCAGGTTAGCACATGGTTAGCAAGTTAGCTTCATAAGCAGTACATATGTATGAACATCTCCTCAGGAATAGGTATATATATATATAAATAAGGGAAATGTACTAGTGGAAATCACAGAGAGAAGGATGGAAGATGAATATTTTTCCTCAGAGATACAGTCAGTTAGCATATGGTTAGCAAGTTAGCTTCATAAGCAGTAAATATTTATGAACATCTCCTCAGGAATAGGTATATATATATATATATAAATAAGGGAAATGTATGAGTGGAAATCACAGAGAGAAGGATGGAAAATGAATATTTTTCCTTAGAGATACAGTCAGGTTAGCACATGGTTAGCAAGTTAGCTTCATAAGCAGTAAATATTTATGAACATCTCCTCAGGAATAGGTATATATATATATGTGGTGTATATATATATATAAGGGAAATGTACTAGTGGAAATCACAGAGAGAAGGATAGAAAAAGAATATTTTTGTTCTCCTGCTTTTCTTTGTCTCGTTTCCACAGGAGTCACTTTAATCCAGAGGCATACGATGCTCTTAATCCCACACTGGCTCATCGAGCTCACTCTAGCAGCAAATTGGACAACACGGCAAGTGCTAATATACCTACATCATCTCCATTCCTCATTCTCATTCTCATTCTCTTTTTCTCTCCACATTGAATATATGATGAGAGGCATCATCTGCAGCTGGACGTCTCTTCTCCTCCCCACTTAGTGTCTGATTAAAATTTCTTCTCACCGTCCCAAAATGCTCATTAGCTCGACCAGAGCCGCGGCCGTGTGCGCCGGAATAAATTACAGCAATTTGTGTATACTCAGAAAGGAGACTGACTTCCCTCAAAGATCCTGACTCTGCTGATATTGCTGATAAAGATGTCCAGACTGGGAAATAACACCAAATAAGCATCCCATGGCTAGCAAGCTCATGTAACAAAGATAAATAAGAGCCCTGTAGATTTATATGTACCTGTATGTGCCATGTTGCTTCTGGTGAAAAATGGGCTTGAGACCAAAAATTTAATTTTCATCTTATCCCTAATGTATTTAATCAGCCGAAACACATTGCTTTTCTAAATTGGGTCTTTAATATAGCACTGGAGCTATTAGCAGAAGCGGACAAATCACTAACAGAGCAGATTACGTGTCTAGGTTATAGAGTGCTATCAAGTTTTTTATTTATAGTAGCTGTCATTACAAGTAGGGTAAGTGTATAGCTGACATATCATCACAATTCTTAGCTGAAATGTTAGCCAAATCTTACTGCCATTTTCTCAAGTTGCACAAACATGACATGGTAAGTCAGAGCCAGCATCTGGAGTGGATGAAGACCTGGATACCCCATTTTCTTGCAATTTGCTCATTTGCCAATTCCTATCCATTAGCTAGCTCAACAACAGCTACATACCGGGAAGCTATAGGCTAGCAGTTTGGCTCCTCCAAGACACATGATGCTAACCAACTGCATCTTTTTTGAACTGCTGCCAAAGCTACATCACAGGGCAGCTGAAAACCCAGACGAAGGTGCTGTCTGCCCTCTTCCACATACATGTCCTCACAGAAACCCACGCTTTATTAGTGCAGTGGTAGCTCAGTGGTTAGGACGTTGGGATATTGCTCGGAAGGTCATGAGTTCGAGCCCCAGCACCGCCAAGCTGCCACTGCTGGGCCCTTGACCAAGGCCCTTGACCAAGGCCCTTAACCCTCAACTGCTGAGTTGTATAAATAAGATAAATGTAAGTCACTCTGGATAAGGGTATCTACCAAATGCTATAAATGTAAATTAGTGTCATTTTGATTGATGTGGAAAAAATAATGCAGTAATGCCATCCCTCCCACCCAGACAGCATAGCTGTGGTATTGGCATTGGAGCATGGAGAATGCTTTCAACACATAAATGATTACTATTCAACTGACTTTGTGTTTTCTATGCAACTTAAACATAAGGACTAAGACTTTACGGTGTATTAATGCAATGTATTAAGCTAGCTTGGCATACTTTCTCATTAAATTCTGCTTACTGCATAAATTATACAATGTGACATAGAATTAAGCTGAGCAGTTCAGGGCTAAGGTCCATGCTCAAGGACCCAACAGTGGTTGCTTGGTGGTATTGGGATTCAAACTCACAACTTTCTAGCATTAGCCCAGAGCCATAATTCATTCTTCAGAGTCACCACAGCATCACTGCCCAATACACCAACTTACCTAACCTGCACTAGGTACCTTGTGCATAACCTTGTTATAACCTTGGTATAATTGGATTTTCAGGTAATCAAAGCATGGGATTGCGCAAGCACGTTGAACATGAACAAATGAATTATGATTTGTCCAAAGCAGGAAAACTGCATGCCAAAACTCATATATTGACCCAGGACATGTACGGCGATTTTTGGATAAGCCATAATTATGACACCCTGTAACTAGACCATCACTTTGTGGCTGCATTATGGTCTAGCTCAGTACCAACACTTTCATCGCAGGAGATTTTCCATCAACACTTGGGAATGAATCAGATATTTGAAGGGACATGTTCAGATCGATGTGTGTGTATATATGTCTATGTCTCCATTCGTTGTTATAATGTGATCTAGCACTGGGCTAACACCTCAGCCGCGGGAGATTTCCCATCAACACCTGGGAAAGAATCAATGTTTTTGAGTCGACACTTTTAGATAGATGGGCCAGCATCGAAATAGGTGACAATATAGAAATAAAACCATGGTCAGGCTGTTCTCACCTCAGCCTAGGGGCGAGATATGCAGTTTCCCAGTGAGTGACATAAAGGACAACTTTTCAGCCTGGACCAACTTTGTGTTTTCTGTCATGCCAGAGCTGAGGGGTACTGAAGGTCAGAAGAAAAAGGAGAGCAAAAATAAAAAATGGACAGACTGTACATTGGCGTGTGCTACAGGAAATGAAGTTTAATCACTAAGTATCTGATTGAATGAAGCTTTTTTGGAAGATCTGCTGGAGAGAAAAATTTCAAAACCAATTCAACAGTCCAAGGTTAGAAAAAAAAAAACTGCTGCATGTCTGGTGTCACACCCACGTTCATAGGTGTGTAATGCCAGTAATGATTATGTGCTGCTTTTCATCAGTGATAACTGAACATTCATTATGCAGCCCATATTTTTGACCTTGGCTGAAAGCTTACGTTGGCTGTGCATATAGAATTCAATCAGGCTGAAGGAATTTGTTTAGATTTTTTGCTCAGAGGAATAGCATTTAGCGTCAGTGAAAAGTCCTGGCTAATGCCGGTGCCAACATCACGTTATCGCCCTTTCGGCTGCTCCCATTAGGGGTCGCCACAGCAGATGCCTATTTGATTTGGCACAGTTTTTACGCCGGATGCCCTTCCTGACGCAACCCTCCCCAATTTTTCCGGGCTTGGGACCGGCACTGAGAGCGCAACCCTAGTGGCTGGGGTCGGTTCCCAACATCACGTCATCCGATTGTTAAATCAGCTCACTTGTGTGTTTATAACACGTCTGAAATGATGTCAGTAAATCTTTCTTCCGTCATTCTGTTTCAAAATGTTAGTTCACAACGCCCATCCAACCAGTCGCCTTAAAACGTCCAACATGGCCGTGTTTGCACAAAGAACGTACAAAGACTTGGACTGTCAAAAGACAAATATGCACCTCTTTCCATTGGATAGAAATATCGTTGGCTTGATCTCAGCCGGTTTGCTAACGATTGTATTATTAGGTTGCATATGAATGTAGTTACTGTCCAAGTACTAGTACTGTATCTGCAACATGATTGTGCAATAATGATACTTATGGTTAATTAAAATATACAGAAATATTTGGAAATATGTAGGGTCGGTATTGTGGCACAGTCGATAGCTGTTGCCACGTCACAGCTCCTGAGTCCTGAGCTTGGGTTATTGTCTATATGGAGTTTCTGGGGTTCTCACTGTGTTCCTGCAGGTTTCTTCCAGGTTCTCTGGTTTCCTCCAGCTCTTCAGCACCAGGGCAGTAGGTGGATTGGGTACAGTAAAATTGCACCTAGTCATGAATGGATTGGTGTGCCATCCATCCTGAGCATATCCTGGGAACACTGGGCACGAGGTGTGAACACACCCTGGATAGGACACCAGTCCATCTCAGGGCAACATACACATGCACATTTACAACTAAAGGCAATTTAGAACAGCCAGTCCACCTACTGGCATGTTTTTGGGAAGTGGGAGGAAACTGGAGAATCTGGAGGACTGGGATTCCTGGCTGGCACAAGATTGCTGTACATGTGAGCATTAATTTCCTTTATAACAGTTAAGAGTACTGTCACACCGGTGGTGCAGCTGGACAGACTATCACTGTTCCCCTACCCATTGTGTAAATTCTTGGTTATACTGCTGCATTTGCATGAGCAAATGTTGTTTAATAGTGTATTACGGACCATTTTAATACTTCCTCCAGCTGAATGAAATGAGTCAGTAGGCCATATCTGGCCTTGAGTATGACACGTGGGATGAACACTGGCTTTCTGCCAGAATTCTTCTACGATTGTGTCAAAACTATAAGGGAGTAGTATGAAGGTAAAACAGTACGCAAGTGAGCTGTTCGTTCTTCAGAACCTTCTTAGAAACATCTGGGGAGTAAATTAGCTTGAATCGATCTTGTTCCAAGCTTGGCTAGTCACTTTCAAACATCTCTGTGCACGTTTGTACGTGGTCAAAACATTAGCATCTAGCTTGTTGCCAGGTTTAAACGTGGCTAAGGCCAAGTCCATGCTAACGCAGGTAAAACGACATGTTTTATCATCTTCATGCACAACATAACATGATCTTCAACTAGTGGATAAATCTGAAATTGATGTTGTGGATGATGGAAAGCATAGCTTATTGAAAATTGTCGAATGAGCTCCAAAATTCCAAGATGGTGTAACTTATCGCGATGCAGTTTTTTTTTGTTTGGTTTTTTTGCATTAGCTATTGTAATTAGCATTAGCTATATGCGGTTTTCTGCTGTTTTTTGGTGTTTCACTGTGGACAGGACTTTAAGTTCTGACTTAAAATGCTAATGTGACCAAAACAAAATGAACCATTTTAGCATTTTTAGGCCTAAGAGTTTGTAAAACAAAGGTGATGGGATAAGGAACAAACCATATGCACGTTCCCAGATGCAAATACAATCAATCTTAACCACAAAAGTTAAGTAGACTGTGAGCACTGGAGCTTATTTCTTTATCCCAAAGACAATCAATAACTGCTAAAGGCAGCAGTCAAGCACACCAATAAAGGCCAACGTTGTAAACACTCTGTCATGCCTGTTATTTCAATATCTGTCAGGCGATCGATGTACATGTTTTTTTTTACAATTTTGCAAAGAGGAAACAGTTCAGAAAAGCTGGATTGCTGCGCAGTAATAATTAATATCCATCAAGCTCTTTGGCCAGTGATGGGATCTGACTTAGTGCTCTCCCTCGCTTTTTCCTCTCCAGAGGTCCACAACGCCTTTGTGCAGTCTTTGACCCACTTTGGCTGCAGGTCTTCAGTCGTGTGTGTGTGTGTGTGTGTGTGTGTGTGTGTGTGTGTGTGTGTGTGTGTCTGCAGGGAATTGGGGTCAGTCAGGACTGGCTCTATTGATGGAGGATCCCGGAGCTATAATTTTACTTACTCTCCAACCATCAGCTGCTTTTCCTCTCTCATACAGAGGAGACAATACGTCTCTCCTAAAACTTTTCACTTCCCCTTCGGCGTGTACAGCAATACCACGACGGCCTTAAGCACTAGCACTAAAAATAAACACGGAGGGAATTGAAAATTAATCAAAAAAAAAAAAAAAAAAAAAAAGAAGTTTAATAGCATCCAGCTATCTATGCTCAACCAGACGGCAATCCTGAAAATCTCTTCTCTGAATATTACTCTTCAAATAAGCGGCCGGAAATATTTCCCAAGCGACCCACAGACTAATATTCAGAAAGTAATTTTGATAACCTGACGTTGAAGTGAGAGTCGCTCCTGACAGCCACGTAGCAAGACAAGCTACCAAGCTACAAGCGAACAGGACAGACAGCAGGTTAAACACTGTATTAAAAAAAACATTTTTTTAAATAAATGTAGCACATCTTTAATAACTGCTAAGATATTTACTCACCATTACTGTAATTCCATCAATTAATGCATTTAGCAAAGCCACTTCTAGCTAGCGGTATAGCAGCACAAGCTAGGAAGCTAGGAAGCTAGGAAGCTTGCAGTTCTGCATTGGGAAAAAGTTTCTAAGCTAACTGAAGTAATAAATGAATGTTAGCTAAATAAATCCACGTCCCGGCACTAAGATCATTTTCAAACATTACGAAGCTCCAGTGTTTTGCTGTAGTTGCTAAAGTGACATGAAAGATGTTCCCAATGTCCTATTCGCACACTTGTCTTGGGATATTAAATGCGTTTGTTCCTACGGAAGCTGTTTCGAGAGCGTAAAGGTGCGTGCGATCACGTGACAGCGCATTTTATTTGTGCTTCTTTAACGCTACGTAGCTACCGCTTACCATTACATGATTACGGAGACAGGGTGGTGTGACGATCCCAACCCAAAGCTGATTCATTTCCAATCAAGCGTGTATGGAAGGAAGTGTTTTATTCCTTTTTACACCGCAGGAATTTGCCAACAATTACATTATAGCAAACGCATTGTAATTTTTATCCATTTAAAGTTACATGATTGTGGAACGTCTGTAAGACGAGTTAGGTTCCTGCTCTGGCTGGACGTTATAGCAGCGATAAACAGACGTTCCCTCACCATCCTCTCATCTTCCTCTCTCTTTAAGTTAATAAGACCAAAAAAATTCCGCTCTGTGCGGAAGATGCTAGAAAACTTAACGTTACAGCTTTACCTCTGATTGTTTCTGCCGTACAATCCCTGTGTGTGAGCTGTTACTGTAGAAGCGCTAACGTATTAGCACGAGCGCTTTAATATAAAGCTGCGCTACTGTCAGAGGGGCTGTTGTGGAAAATTAATCAACACCCCATTAGCTTTACTAGCATGCTGGCTAACATTAGGTCAACTACTGTATTTTATGTGTAACACAAGTGAATTGTTTTACTGTGTAATTATAACAACAAGTCCTACTTATTAACTTACATTGATTAGTTTGATAGAGAACTTGGCAGTCACTAGCTAATGCTAGCTAGCTTAGCCTAATGAAAGAAAGCTTATCTTTCTGTCATTTAAACCAGTAATCTTTTGTGTTTGTGGACATGTGTCCATGATATCCTCAATTTATAAAAAAAAATAATTGTTTAATTAATTCATGAGCATCATGAGAGCAGCACATGGCATTGAAAATAAATAAATAAACAAAAGGGTTAGCTTTTAGCTTCAAACAAGCCTTTCATCCTCCCTCAGGCGCGACTGTACTTACTAAAGTTTGCACCCAATAACTGTAAAAATAAGTTAAAAAAGTATGTTTTTTTTGCATCGATTTCTTCCTCTTATTGCTGACATTAATTGTGTCCCAGAGTCCATCGCATTGTTTTTTTTTTTTTAAAACTCGGCAGCATTTTCCAGAGAGGGCCATTAACCTCAGCTTTGAAATATCAAGCAAATTAGCGTTGGCTCAGGACAAAGGCAAGCGCACCCGGCCTTTGTGTCACACTCGTCTTCCTTATCATTAGCCTTTAGCAAGGAAACACGGCAATTATTTGACATCAGAGGGCCAGAGAGCTGTTCGGCTAAACAACAAGCGACTCATTACAGCATTTTTCTTGAAAAATAATTAGACAACGAGGGCTGAATTTGCTGCTGGACGGCAGCTCGGGGCAGACAGAATGACTGAACACGCACAAGCTGCTTTCCAGGCTTGACCTCAGCTTGTGCGTTCGATCCAGTGGGAGGATTTCAGCGTCTTCAATCACAGATTCGTGGTTTCTCTTTTCTCTCTTATTTTTTTTCACCCTAGAAAAATGACAGACGAGCCAGTTGCCATATTACAAATAATATTTGATAGTTGCGTGGATGTTTCGAACTCTCTAATACGACACCCTGGAAGCCCCGCCCCCTTCCCCTCATCTCATCTCATCTCATCTCATGTCGGTAATGTTCCAGCAGGTACGCTCATCTCCACACGACTGTCTCATTGAAAGTAAATGGAGAATGTTTTTAATTTTGCTAATGAGATATAACTATCAGTTTATGCTCAACTTCAGCTATCATTAGGTCAGTAAATTATATCTATCAAGGGAAACATTTTAGCCAAGAACGTTCAGGAATGCCACGCTGGTTCATTATCCGAGAGTGCCAAGCACTACGCGCCAGTCAGCATAGACAAACAGGTAAATAGAGAAAATGTCTTCCATGTGGAAATCCATGTGACACACTCCGGAAGCCCCGCCCCCTTCCTCCATCTCATCTCATCTCATCTCATCTTGGTAATGTTTCAGCTGCTATGGCATTTCAGCTCGAAATGACTTTCTTAGTTTTGGAAATATTTCATGTTTGAGACCAGAGATTTATAAAATGACGCTAAAGAAAGCGTGCTGACTTTTTTTTTTTTATGTTTTTTTAGCTTATTGCATCGTTACAGCTCAGAGACACAAACAGAAAAGCGCTGAAATATCTTCAGTCTACGTAGAAAATTAAAATTAAAAATGAGTCAGTATTTTAATTAAAACTATAACTTTTCTGTGGAAAAAAAATAATTTCCTGTTTTAGTGCGTGAGCCAAAAAAAAGAAAAGCAAAAATGAAAACAAAATGAACTAATTTTCCTGTTTATTTTTCAAATGAATGATTTTAGAATCTTTTTTCCATTAAATTATTTACAAAAAGTAAATTTTTTTAAATCAATTTTTTAAAAATATAGAATTGAATCTTTAAATATAGCATTGATGATAGACAAGTTTTTTTTTGTAATTTTTGGTGTGTTAAAACCAAGTTTTTTATTTATTTATTTATTTATTTATTTATTTATTTATTTATTTATTTTTAATGAAACATGAATGAACGTAACATACTGCATACACACCATCTTCAAATACACACATACTGTTTCTTCCTCACACATTGCCTATATAGCCAGTGTGTGTGTGTGTGTGTGTGTGTGTGTGTGTGTGTGTGTGTAGGACCTGTTTACTTCCATATATTTTTTCGCAGTTGCTCAGCCACTAACGTTACGCTACAAACCACAGTTAAAGACGTCACTGACATCGTATCAGCAATTTCTGAGAAACATTATAGATTTTCTTTAAAAAGAGGCTCATGATGGCGTTGAAAAGGTCGAGGATTTGTGATGATTCGTTCGTGAATGAGTCGACTCTGTGACTCGCTATTCTGAAGAGCCGTAGCATATCCCGCGGCGCTTTTGCTAATAATTCATCAGAACTCTGTGTTTACGAATCTCTAGTACTGTTAAATGCGTGAACAAAATTTCAGAGCCAAGAGCCAATTCCAGTAAAACTGTTTCAAATCAAAACAACTGAAGTAACTGGTAGTAAGAGACCGATATCGTCAGCTCAGCTTGGAAAAAAAAAAAGATTATTAACCCATTCTAGACATCTTCACTCATTTCAAGCTTGATAATGTTCCTAATTTTAAGCATTTCTATAACTAGAAAGAAGGAAATTTACCTAAAGCTAATAGAATAAAACAAAATACAGCTGGAAATATGTAAAAGCTTTGAAAAACTGGCTGAATAATCAGCGTAAGATGCATTTTAGATGCATTTCCGCACATTCAACAACACTTGTTATGGTCTAATTGTTGGCAGTGTGATAAATAAGCAAAGATTTTCAAATAAACTCGATCCGCTCTGTCTAAAGATAGATCCGATCTTCACGTGATAAACTAGCGACCAACACCGAGATCTGCAAAACATTTACAGTTTACAGCATGTGGAGTAAATCGTGTGCAGGACTCAATCACGACTCTCGGTTACTGACAGTGACTAAGACATCTGACATTTCGCTGTCACTTCAAAGTGTGTGTGTGTGTGCGTGTGTGTGTGTGTGTGTGTGTGTGTGTGTGTGTGTGTGTGTGTGTTAAAGGCATGACTCATAAAT
>CM074960.1:2312880-2330464 GCA_037577455.1 Pangasius macronema | reverse complement strand
GATTTTCCCATTTCCTTCTGTAAATTACTGTAAACACACACACACACACACACACACACACACACACACACACACACACACACACACACTTCAATGATTGTGTCTGAATGACTGGCTATGTTTTCTGGTGAATTTTTGGCTATCAATGTACACAAATATAGCTCCGAAATACAACATGCACTAGCAGATTTGAAAAACGTTATTAAATCTAACTCAAGCTAAAAATGTATTTGAGCGATTTGCTGTATAAAGACTTATTTTATTCACATTGTTATTATTTTTTTCTATTATTTAAGTCCAAATGATTTAGAAGACTCTGATTTGGAAGGGGCGTGGCTTTTGCTTAGCCAATTAGACTCACTTGAATAGAATAACACACTCCGGCCTTACACGGCGAGTGTGGACTGGCGAGAATGAAACTGAGTTGAAGTGAATTATTCTCAGTTCAGGATTCAGGATTCACTCCAAAGCTTCCCGGTGAAGGACATCAGCAATCCGAGTTGATGGAGAGGCAAAGAGCCCAGATGTTGGAGCAGGAAAGATTAACGACCCCTCACAGCTCAGACTTCTAATTCACACACACACACACACACACACACACGAATGCACACACACGCCGTTTTGTTTTAATCACATCCCTCAGTCGTGACACCGTCAGCTTTAACAACTTTTATCTTTTATCCTGAAAGTAAAAAAATTTTTTTTTAAAAAATAAAAAAAAAAAAAATCCCCCAAAGCCGTTCTTCCAAGCAGCAGAGCTCTGGCCTTGCCGATGGACTGGAGCAGAGCGGCGGCGCTAGCAGAAGGAAGCGGTGATTAAATTGCTTTTAATGCCTAATTACAGCAGTGGGTTTGAAATGCGCAGTGAGAAAGAGCCGAGAGGTGAGACGAGAGGATTTTCCTCCAGTCTGCCACCTGTCAGAAGTAATAACCACTTCCTTCGTTCTTTTGTGCAAAAAAAATGAGGGAAAAAAAAAAAAAAAAACAGCGGCACAAATACTCTCATTTATCTGATCTCATTTGCGTCGCGTAGACGGTGTGTGGGACGGCTGTGATGCCACTCGGCGTTCGGGGAGTTCATCATGGCTGATTTAACCCTCCTGTTCACCGCGTAAGGACCGTCCCACTGACCCACACCGGCCCTGTAGCTTTTACACCAGCACTACTGTCATCTTCTCTCAACTTTCCTTTCACCTTGTCTCTCTCGGCTCAGGAATGACCCCAAATTTATTCATAACACATGCTCAAGAGAATTTACACACACACACACACACACACACACACACACAATCTGGTATTCTGCACAAGCAGACTCGCTAAAGTGAACCTCGACCGATCGGCTTCAAACCGCATGACCATCGACGAGTTACTGCGGATTCGTTTACGGATTACGCCGTCGAGTCGATATCTTTTATTTATTCACGCTACATACACATTTAATGAAACATTCGTAAGAAGCCCAAAATAACCTGAGAAATCTAGACACATAGGACTAGCTGATCCATTAGGACAAAAGTAATGGCACCCTTTATTCATAAAGAGAGGGGTGGATGAATTACTTTAAGTCCTTAAAGTCTTTAGATAGAAAGATTTATGGATTTCATGGAACACTTGGTTATTATTATTATTAACCTCTTATTTTATTACTATTATACACTACTACTACTAATAATAATAATAATAACAATAAATACATAAATATATACAAGCTCCATGTTTGCAATGCTTGACTGGAAGTGTATATTCTTCAAAATGTTTCTTGGTAAAATTTTAAATATTTTTTTAAACATATTTTGATGTATATGTAAATAATACATTACTATTAATAAATTAATAATCATACCTACATACTGTATATTTATTTGTCTTTTATATGTACACGTATGTTGACATACAGTAAATATATTTTGAATTACAGTGCTAAGACTGAAGATCATACTTTATATAGTACAGAGTATTCCATAAGTCAAGCATATGTATATGATCTGTATAAATATAGATATATGGATTGACTCTGTGATGCTGGACGTATGAATTTAATTTTCCATATATGGAGCGGAAGAGGAATTACACCGTTTTACATTCTTACTTGAAAGCTAATATTGTCCTCTAGACTGAACTCAACAAAATGTCAAGTAAGGCCCGGAAGGCGCAGTTAAAAATAAACGTCCTCTGGAGTGGACAAAAAATGATAAAAATTGTCTGTCTCTTGGGAAGTTATTATCATTCCATATTTTACTAACAACATAAAAGATTGGCTGATGAAAATAGACGAGCAGTCAGGGTCGTTAAACTGTGACAAGTTCATTGTGAAAGTCCTGACTGATGGAGAGAGAGAGATAGAGACAGAGAGAGAGAGAGGCAGAGAGAGAGAGAGAGAGAGATGGACAGAACTGCGACGTCTCTGTAAGTAACTGATGATGTCATACAAATGAGCTCCTTAAATCCCAGAGGTCACGACCCTGACAGCCGTGTCAGTTCCTATTCCGCCCGTAATGACCGGCTCTACTCAATCGGACAGGCATAATCGAGTTAATATGATTTGGGAGATTGCGTTTTTCCGATTAGCTCCACTTCGTTAGCCAGTGGAATAAATACATTAAGGCTATCAGAAGGTGCTAACGCTTCCTGTCCGGCCCTCTCCGTCTGGCACGAGTGTGAAATCGGTTGGAGGTTTTGACATTGCGTGCGGCGCCTAAATGAAGTGCTGTGGAAAATAAGACAAATTAATTTAGCATTCTGAATGGACAGAGAGGTGACGGGCGCGTGGGGGAATGTCTCTATCAGTTAGCGTGATTCGTTTAATTTTAAAGGAACACTGTGTTCCCGTTAGCACAAATGTAGTCACTCGACCAAGACATGTCTGCTTCTTTAGTTTTGCACCTTGCACCTTAATTAATAGACAAACTACGTTGTTGGCGTGTCATTTAACCGATAACTCACAACTAACTCAAGCTGGGTAAGAGCACATTAACTGTAATCAAATATAACGTTATGCTAACATCTCAGTTAGCAAAGCAGCTTCCATATGATGTCAGTGAGATGTTATTAGTGCTCACTATGCTGATACTGGCTAAGTGTGTGTTTGTGTGTGTGTGTGTGTGTGTGTGTGTGTGTGTGTGTGTGTGTGTGTGTTGGTCCAAAATACCAGCATTTATATTTAAAGTTTATGCTAGTATGAATTTATACCAAACTAACAGCTGGAGAAGAAAGTGATTCGACTTAAAAGTGGAGTCATGACTGTGTGTAGCTCTCTAGTTCTTGTGTCCATGTTTATATCAGTGTGTTATGCAGCGTCAGAAACCACATCAGTGAGTAACAAAGCTAATTTACGGCTTAGACTATGCTAATAAGGTTGCTACACACTTATTTTACTTGTTAGCTACATGGTGTAAAACTAAAGAAGACGCATCATGGGACAAACGAAAAGGTGACCTCATACACCATGACTGTAATATTGCTTACTAGTTTATCGGCTCAAACTACGAAGATAGCTAGCCCAATAAGGCTAACTGGCTTAAGCTATGGGGTTAAGAGTTAGCTAATTCATTATAAGCACAGACATATATGAACCCAAGTATGACTGTTAGCTTCAAGACAAACAATTCACTCACATTTGTAGACACTGTCCTTGGTCAGAGTGACTGTTTGGTCTGCCATGTTTGTCAACACTGAGACGGATACATGTGATTTTGGCCTGAAATTTGGTAGACAGACAGACACACAGACAGACACCCAGACAGACAGACAGATGACAAACAAACAGACAGACAGACAGATGACAAACAGACAGACAGACAGACAGACAGACAGACAGACAGATGACAAACAAACAGACAGATGACAAACAGACAGACAGACAGACAGACAGATGACAGACAGGCAGACAGACAGATGACAGACAGATGACAGACAGGCAGACAGACAGTCAGACAGACAGACAGACAGATGACAAACAGACAGACAGACAGATGACAAACAGACAGACAGACAGATGACAAACAGACAGACAAGCAGACAGATGACAGACATACAGATAGACACTCAGACAGACAGACAGACAGACAAGCAGACAGATGAAAGACAGACAGACATACACTCAGACAGACAGACAGACAAGCAGACAGATGACAGACAGACACTCAGACAGACAGACAGACAGACAGACAAGCAGACAGATGAAAGACAGACAGACATACACTCAGACAGACAGACAGACAGACAGACAAGCAGACAGATGACAGACAGACAGACATACACTCAGACAGACAGACAGATGACAGACAGACGAGCAGATGACAGCTAGGCTAATGTATATCTTACGAATGGAGACGTAAAAATACTAACCATAACATTATCCTTCATAACTTTTTCTGCAAGAGAGAAAGAGAGAGAGAGAGTGAGAGAGAGAGAGACAGAGAGAGAGAGATACACCGAGCTACAGGGAGCCTCCAAATTGCTGCTGATGAAATTTATTGCAAATAAGTGTTGCTTCAATTTAACACAACACATCTGCACACCTCTGTAGTAAACGCTCCCCTGTCCACATCACTTAAACTCTGCGCTCTCTCCTCCACCCAGAGACGAAGAGCAGGACATAAAAAAGAAAGCGAGAGAGAAGGAAAAAGAGAGAGCGAGAGAAAGAGTTCATCCAAACGCGGTGTATCGTTCGAAGGCCTTTCTGAATCCAATTAGATTTACAACACTGAGGCGGAAAGAAGCCATTAAACGCTCGATGATGAAGCCACACGATTTCATTAGCTCACTGACAAAAGGGCCGAACTTTATTTAAACGCCCCGGACGTGCCGTTTTCCGGCCTCTTGCTTTTCACTGCGGCTGCTTTAGTGGGGTTTGTTATACATTACAGCTTGCAGGACTCTTCGAGTAAACATGATCAGAACACAACGTGGCAGAACAATCCTGTTTTTAGGTTTAGCTATCATTATTCATTATTCATTATTCATTAATCATTAATCATTATGTTAGCCTACGTTCATTTTAGCAAAGCCGTATTTTCTCAACTCCATGCGAATGAGCCATGCTTCATGCAGTGACAAATCTAGACGATTGGCTCGTATGTATCCTCAGAACAATCCTACGCTGCATGTGGTCCGCCTTTTCTTCAGTTCCCCACTCACAGCTTCAGTTCCTCCCAAACAAGAAATGGAAGAAAAACCTATAACCATGGTTTAATCTTATCTTGTCATAAATGATCTCTCATTAAGCGACATTATGTAGAAAAAATAAAGCTTGGAAGGAAGATCGTCGGTGCCTCCGATGAGTGCTAGATAGCTACGACAGCTAGCTTGCTTTGCTAATTTGAGAGCCGAACAATTAGCTTTAGAAGCTGTATAAATAGCTATTACCATTTCTCATCAGAAGAGAAAGACATGGATAGGCCACGCCCACAAATGACAATTGTAGCACAGCCTCAAGAGAAACTACACGCACCACAAGCGACGTTTTTCTTGCTAGTCTGAAATGAAGGTTATTTTGGCATATCCTAGCCGTGTGTGTTTGAGATGAACTGGCATCCCATCCAAGGCGTATTCCCGCCTCAGTATTCCCGGGATGGACTCCACCATAACCCTGACCTGGATAAAGCACTTACTGAAGATCAATGAATACATTCATAGTTCTTTTAATAAGTGCCAGAGTCTTAGACAAGCCAGAACGCTAAGCTTTTATTTTTTTTTTTTCCACACCAATTTGGGTCTCATCCATAAATTCACAAACTGACACAGTCGTGTCTGAACAGCGTTAGACGCTCATCGCATAGCTAAACGTTTTGGAAAAGAAATAAAAGGTGATGAGCATTGCAGATGAAAAGGAAGAAAGTGACATTTAAGAGCGCCTTTTTTTTTTTTACATCGTTTAAATGTCAGATCGTGCAAATAAATGTCAATTGCAATCAGTGAAGCTTTTCGTTGTAATTATTAAATGTAGCTCCGATTGACAAGTAATAGAAAATCTCAATGACGAAAGTTTCTCATCACGGCACTGACACGTCGTACGCTTCCTAGCTATAATGCTGAGCGTCGTATTCACGTTTTGAGTCATATTTTTGAGTCCCTGAGGCGAATGAGATATCATTTCCCACCATACACTGCTGATTTCTTCCTTTTTCTTTTGGTGAAAGAGATCTTCCTCCACCTCCATTCAGTGAGTGTTTCAAACCTTCGTTCATGAATCAAATTCCATCCCTCTTTCATTCATCGGGTCAGTCATTGAGTCAGAGGACGTGTTTGTTACTTCCTGCGATTCCCTCATTCTGGAAAAGTCTCATTCCAGCGTAAAATTATTGGCATGACACAAAAAAAAAATCAATAATAAAATTAAAAATGTGCATCAATTTGTGCTTCCCTTCAGATGAGAGAAGATGGAGAAACACATTTCCAATTAAGTTCAGTGAAATTCCATTAAACGTCTTACTTCAAAACAAGAAATTCTTAGCTGTGAATTTATTTTGTCTTGTTTTGATAAGATTGTCATAATGGTTGTTGTATTTGTCATGTAATTTTCCAGTAATAATAAAGCTGCCAGCATGAATCTGGCAGATGTGCAAAAAGCTACTGACTCCTATTGCTATGCTACAGTTCGATAAAAAGATTAATAAATTAGGTTCAATTATTTATCTGTGTGTATTTTGGAAAATATAATCAACTTAGTTCATTAGAAAATATGTGTGTGTACAAACAGACATACCTACGAGAGCTGGATTAAGGAAATAAAGAAGTTAAAATGAATGAATCACTGAACAAGTCAGTGAACAAGTCAGTGAATGAATCAGTGAATGAATCACTGAACAAGTCAGTGAATGAATCATTGAATGACTCACTGAACAAGTCAGTGAATGAATCAGTGAATGAATCACAGAACAAGTCAGTGAATGAATCAGTGAATGAATCACAGAACAAGTCAGTGAACGAATCATTGAATGAATCACTGAATAAGTCAGTGAATGAATCAGTGAATGAATCACAGAACAAGTCAGTGAATGAATCATTGAATGAATCACTGAATAAGTCAGTGAACAAATCAGTGAATGAATCAGTGAACACGTCAGCGAATGAATCAGTGAATGAATCACTGAATAAGTGAGTGAACAAATCAGTGAATGGATCGCTGAACAAGTCAGTGAATGAATCAGTGAATGAATCACTGAATAAGTCAGTGAACAAGTCAGTGAAAAAACCATTGCAGGAATCAGTGAACATCAGTGAACGAATCAGTGAATGAACTAGTGAACAAGTCAGCAAACAAGTCATTGAACAAGTCAGTGAACGAATCAGTGAACGAATCATTGAATGAATCACTGAACAAGTCATTGAACAAGTCAGTGAACGAATCAGTGAATGAATCAGTGAATGAATCATTGAATGAATCACTGAACAAGTCATTGAACAAGTCAGTGAACGAATCAGTGAATGAACTAGTGAACAAGTCAGTAAACAAGTGAGTGAACAAATCATTGAACAAATCGTAGGATGACTCAGTTACATATCAGTCAATGAATCAGTAAACAAATCAGTGAACTAATTAGTTACCTAATTTATAAAGGAAGCAGTGAACGAATCAGTGAACAAATCAGTGAATGAATCATAGAATGAATCAGTGAACAAATCATCCAAATACTCATCACTCTTTATGTTAATGAATTCAAATGACTCATCACTAAAGAGACTCGAGGGAATTATTCTCTACTACTGACCAGTGTATCGCGTCCCCTGGCCCCGCCCATTCCACTCACTCTCCCGTTTCCTGCTGTAAATCATCAGCTCTTTTCACTGCTGGTGTGCGCTCAGGCATCCTCTGGCCTCTGTGTGTGTGTGTGTGTGTGTGTGTTATAATTATGCAGACGGCACAGATCTCAGTGTGTGAGCTGAAAGACACTAGCACACTCCTGTGAAGTGTCCACTCTGAAAATACAACCCAATCATCCTGACTACAAATTCTGTTTGAAAGCAGAGAACTCAGAGAGAGAGAGAGAGAGAGAGAGAGAGAGAGAGAGAGAGAGAACTCAGAGAGAGAGAGAGAGAGAGAGAGAGAGAACTCAGAAAGAGAGAGAGAGAGAGAGAGAGAGAGAGAGAGAACTCAGAGAGAGAGAGAGAGAGAGAGAGAGAGAGAGAACTCAGAGAGAGAGAGAGAACTCAGAGAGAGAGAGAGAGAGAACTCAGAGAGAGAGAGAGAGAGAGAGAGAGAGAGAGAGAGAGAGAGAGAGAACTCAGAGAGAGAGAGAGAACTCAGAGAGAGAGAGAGAGAGAGAGAGAGAGAGAGAGAGAGAGGGCTTAAGAGGAAGCGAGAGCTACATGAAGCTGTTGGTGGAGGTAATGGAGCATCTCTGTATCTCTCCTCCCCTCGTTCCCTCCTCTCCTCCTCTCTTTCTCTCCTCCTGAGCTCCTGAGATAAGCTCCATTATTTTATGATGCTCGGGTGAGCTGAGCTCAGCACTGGCTCTCTCCCAATCCTCGCCCAGTTTCATCAAATCGGCAGTCTGAGCCAAGCGAGCACTTAACGGCGCGGCTAAATTAACGGGAATAAATAAAATAACGCTGTTATAAACAGAGGCGTGCGTGGTATGCTAAAGGGGAAGAGAAGACAGTTTCATTCACACGGCTTTAATAGCATGCCTGCGTTTAGACACAAAATACACTAATGCCAGTGTTAAATCTCTTAAAGTAACAGTGCAACCAAAAAAACCATCAGATTCAGGTTTAAAGTTTGTGCATTTGATTTATATATTAAACTCTTGAACATGGACGTGCTGTCTTATGTAATGTTTCATGTCTAAATACTGTTCCTGAGCCAAAGGATGTGTTTTGAGTTGAAGTGTTTTTTTTGTTGTTGCTCATGATTCAATTCATTTGGATTCATTTATGATTTGATTATAAAATGATTCTCAGTGAATCCTGATGCATCTCCATTGACTGTTGTGTCGCTGTACAGCATTGGGCCTTGGTATGGCCGTGTTTTTGAAGAATCTCCAGGATGGGATACTGTACCTCAGCTCCAAGGTGTGTAGCAGTGTTAAGTGTGTAGCAGTGTTAAGTCTCTTGCTCACAGGTTCTCTGTTTAGCCACGACAGCCGGCTAACGCTACGTCTGTGAAGTGAAGTGACTTTGTGGCCAAGTGTGGTGACCCATACTCAGAATTTGTGCTCTGCATTTAACCCATCCAAGNGAGCGCTGGTCATTCACTCCCCCCACCTACAATCCCTGCCGGACCCGAGACTCGAACCCACCACCTTCAGGTTCACCATCGGGTTACAAGTCCGACTCTCGGACCATTAGGCCACAACTGCGCCCACCTGATGTGATTTCTTATATTGTGTTACTGAAGTACTTCATCTTATCCTTGCAAATTACAAAGGTCTTGTCTAGGTTTCTTTTCCTTCCACAAACTACTTGCCTTATCAGATGTAGCTACAAAGCCTCTGGAATCACCAGAATAAAAAAATATATATAATAATAATTAAAAGTCTGTTAAAAAATTGTGTTAATAATCAATTCTTAACAGCTTCATCAGTTATTTCCCCCAAACTTAGTGTTATGAGTGTGTGTCCATAACCGATTAGCTTCCTAATTTTTCCTCAAGCCATCTGATAGAAAAAACATACAGCTCACAACTCATCAGCAGCTTCTTCTATAGGATTAGAGTCTGTCACACACACACGCACACACACTCACACACTCACACACACACACACACACACACACACACACACACACACACACACACACACACACACACGATGCTCACGAACGCATCCGAGTTTCACCACACCGCTCTGTAGGTCACGATGTACACACACGTAAATTAATCACACCCACATCTCCACCAAATGGAGAGAAGAGAAAGAAAAAACTGAGAGGGAGAAAAAAGACGAATGAGGAGACCGAGAAGAAGAGAAGATAAAAGAGATTAGAACATGCAAGCTAAGACTCTCATTAAACAAGAACGCTGGTGCATGTGAGGTTCTTAAGTCTTGAATAAAGAAAAGAAGAAAAGAAGAAAGGAAACAATAAAGCGATGGAGAGAAGAAATGAGAAAAAGAAGCGCGAGAGTGAGAGAATTAAAAAAAAAAAGGGAGCTTCTAAACGGAGTGGTATTTGATTGACGGGTTTAACTCTGAGTGGACAAACTGCACGGTAACAGATCTGACATTTCCACAGGGGACACACACATGCATACACACACACACACACACACACACACACACACACACACACACACACACACACACACATTCTCACAAGGGAATAACCGAAACCACAAAACCATATTGGGATGTAATATGTTTCCATGCTTATTAACACAAACACACCAACATGAACCCTAATAAGATACAGTCACAGTGTGTGTGTGTGTGTGTGTGAGTGTGGTGAGTGTGTGTGTGTGTGTGTGTGTGTGTGTGTGTGTCCTGGAGCTAGAACCCAGCTGGTCCAACTGTGTGTCCACCTGATGCTCCAGACACTCGAACCCCCTCTGAGTCCCCCTGGGGCTCTGTGTGTGTATGTGTGTGTGTATGTGTGTGTGTGTGTGTGTGTGTGTGTGTGTGTGTGTGTGTGTGTACACAGCCGGAGCCAGTTTGGATTCCCCTGCGTCACTGCTCTACGGCCGATGCTGCCAAAGCAAGTAAAATATGAAAACGATTAAAACAGTGCTGTTGAATTCTGGATTGTGATTGGTCAGGAGGTATTGATTAGTTTTCCAGAACAGCAGCTCTGACAGTAGTGCAAATGTAAATCACAGGTTTATGTTATGTTTATGTCATTCTACGACGTTATCGTTTCTATAGCAACGGCTCATTCACAGGGGCTCGGGGTCGCTAACGCTAACTCCACTTCGTCACACCCCGTCGTGGATTATTTTCCTACAGCAGCACGCCACACTGTGATTCATTACTCACGCAGCAGGACATACAGGAGATCTTTATCTTCTGCACTTCTCCTCACAAGTCTTTGCTTTTCGTTTTATTTCATTTCGTGCGAAACTCATCGGAAACAAATTCAACGCTAAATCATAAAGACGCGCTTGCTCTCGCGCTCCTTCCTCTTCCCGGCGGCTTTTATTTTCCAGCCATCGTTTTTTTTTCCATCTCTCCCTGTCCTCACACCCGCAACGGTGAGAAATCATTCCTCAGAGTGTCGAGAGTGTATTTCCATTCTGGCAAAGTCACCCAGAACACACACACACACACACACACACACACACACACACACACACACACACACACTCCCGTACCTGACGGTCATATGGTTAAATGTCACACCTCCTAAATATAACCCTGGAGATGAATGAGCCGCTGGAGCTGCGTCGAGAAACCCCACGATGGTGACCCTATTTTACACACACACACACTCACGCGCACACGCACGCACACACACGTACACACACACGCACACACACACACACTCAGCAGCCTCTTTGCTAGAGAAAGAGAGAGAAAGAGTGAAATTTGAGAGACAGACCAAAGTGAGATGGAGACAAAGAGGAAGGATATGTCCAGAGAAAGAGAAAAAAAAGTGATAGAGTGAGAGGAAAATTAAAAGATGGACAGAGTGGAGAGTGAAATAGAGGAGAAGAAGAGACAGATGGGGAGAAAGCAAGAAGGAAGAGAGGAAGGAGAAAGTCAAAAATAGCAAAAAAAAAATAAAGAGGCAGGAGTAAGAGCTGGAAGAAAAAAAAAGGAGAGGAGGAGGAGGAGGGGTGGAAAGGGGAAAAAATGCAGAAAGAGAGCATGAGATGGGAGGAAAAGGAGAAAAGACAAAGAAAGACAGAGAAATGAGGTGTAAAGAGGGCAATGGAAAGAGTGAGAGAGGAAAAGAGAAAGCTGCCGGGAGAAAGGAGAGAAACAGCTTGAAGAGAAAGTAAAAGAGAGAAAGAGGGAGGAAGAGGACAGATGTAGAAAGAGAAAACAGAAAGAAAGAGTGAGAGGGGAAAGAAAGAAGAGGGAGCAATGGAGATGGAGATGGAGAAAGACAGGCAGAGAAAAGGTGGTAGAGAGAGAGAAAGAGAGAGAGAAAGAGAGAGAGAGATAAAGCAAAATAAACAGAAGCAATGAGAGAGGGAATGCAAGAGAGGAAGAGAAAGAAAGAGGAAAAAGAAAGAGAGGGAAGATAAATAGGACAAGAGCAGGAGATTAGGGGAGCGAGAGAGAGATGGAGAAAAAGAGAAATAGACATGGAAAATGAAGAGAGAGAAAGCAGAAATATAGAAAGTAGAGAAAGAAAAGACGTGTGGAGAGAGTAACATCAAGGGAAATGAACAGAAGGAGTGAGAGAGAGAGAGTGAGAGAGACTCTCTCAATTTCTCCCTCCTCTATTTTTTATTTGTTCCTTCCTCGCTAAGTTTTTTCTCTGTCACTCACTCCCAGAGAGAGGAAGAAAGATGGGAGACAGAAAGAGAAATCGAGGGAGAGCGAGAGACTTAAAGAGGAAGGAAAGAGCGATACAGATGGACGGAGAGAAGAAGAGAAGAAGAGAGAGATGGATGTGGCAGAGGGGATGTAGGTCACGTTACAGTTTTCTCCGCAGGTCTGCGTCCTGTTTACGTGTTAAACTGTTCCGAGGAAACTCGCGACTTTCTCAGAGAGCTACGTCAGACTCCGATCTCGGATTGAAGCTCACGTGTTCACGTGTTTTCTTCTCCAGCGAGGAGCAGATACGTGCTCGATCAGCTTATCCTGGTCACGTTTAACCATGGTCGCGTTTTCTTTCCAGGAGAGAGCACCGAGTTACCAAAATTATTGAATTAATTCGACAAAACAGTGAAGTAAAACTGTTAGCGATTAGCCTACGTCCCAGTTTTGTCATCAAAGTGTGATAAAATAACCTAGAGCCCACACACACGCTATGATTTCATGTCCGTGTTGTTAATGCTACGTTCGACTAGTGGTTATAACTCGTAATTCCCAACTTCCGACCAGGAACAAGCAAAGAATTCATAGCATCAGCAGTAAGTAGCATCTCTTACCTTTAAACAAATTATACTGTATATACAAGCATACGGATCAATTAACATACTGCATCCATAACACTGACTACACAGTTCACTAATCACAGCTAGCTGGCTAGCATGTTGCTAACCAAAGACAAAAATGGAGGCATCAATGTTTCCATGCTAACTCGGTAGCTTGAATATACGGCATCAAAAATGTATTCCAATGCAGCATAACCATCAGAGGCGAAATGCCAACTAATAGCATGTGCTGGATCAAGTGCTATTTTATTAGCCACTATTTAACTTTAAGAAAAATCCGACAGCCTTGAAGGTGTGACGCAGGTGAGGAACCCGACTCTGAACACGTGTAACTTTCCTTGCGTAAATATTGACGTAAGCTTCAGACTTAATTCGCAGACTCAGTGTGATTTTCTGCCGATTTTATATGAAGTTTCACCTCATACACCTGAGCCGACTCTGACTCGACGCGCACCGAGGCCCCCCCGGAGCCATATTTAACTCAGACACATTCACATTTAATCAAAATGCCCAACATCTCTCTCTCTCTCTCTCTCTCTCACTCTCACTCTCTCCTTCACCTCTTCTTTTTTCTTTGAATATTCAATGTGTATCTGGAGGAGATGTTCATCCTTGACCGATTCGTCAATGTAGCATAAGCTCAGATGGAACTGATCGTATCTGGAGTTCATATTTTATTCCTGCATAATTCAGCATGTTTAAAAAAAATAAATAAATGCAACAGAAATCGAAGAAGGACAGAAAAATATCATCTATCCTTCCTCCTTATCGCTTCACTCGCTGGCATGTAGGGCTTAGCAGCGTGATGGTATAGTATTGATACTGTGATAGATGGGATATAACTGTGGAATTTAAAAATAATAATAATAATAATAATAATAATAATAATAATAATAATCATCTATCTGTCTGTCTATCTATTAAATTTTATGTATTTTATTTTCTAATTCTATAAGCAGCTTTACAGAAATTTGGATAGAAAATTTTTACATTTAAATTTTAAATTTATTTCTAATGAGCGAGCCAGAGGCTTCCTGAGACGACGCGATGAAGAAACCGATGAAGACCCGCTCCTGAAGACCCGCTCCTGAAGACCCCCTCCTGAAGACCCGCTCCTGAAGACCCCCTCCTGAAGACCCGCTCCTGAAGAACCCCTCCTGAAGACCCCGTCCTGAAGACCTGCTCCTGAAGAACCCCTCCTGAAGAACCCCTCCTGAAGACCAGCTCCTGAAGACCCGCTCCTGAAGACCAGCTCCTGAAGACCCCCTCCTCATTGGTTGGTACCAGACAGTGTGACAGTGTGATAGTATAAATAATTTCTCTTTTATAACTTTTATAGTATAAAGTCAAAACAGTGCTAATGGTGCTAATAGTGCTAACAGGACCTCGAGTGTGAGCACCATTAGACATTTAAGTGTAAGTCATATAAGTCATGCAGAAAGCTTGTAGAAAGCAGTCAGGGAGGAATATCTTTACATAAAGAAAGAGATAAAAATCAAACAAACAAAAGTAATGTTAATTACCATGGTACTGGAATTTTTTTTTTATTTCATTTTATTTTGTTTTTCCTTGGAAATGTAATCAGAGCATAAATATAACTTGACATTTTTGACTAACACACAAACATGCATGTCTAGTTCTATATGTCTGTGCATTGACAAACACTCAACACTCTCTCTCTGTCTGTGTGTGTGTGTGTGTGTGTGTGTGTTCCTTGCTCTGGTGTTTCCACTTCATTTGTATCTCTGTGTGAACCATCCATCAAAACATACAACTACTAAACCCCCATTCTACTCTCTGCTTATGTCTGTGTGTGTGTGTGTGTGTGTGTGTGTGTGTGTGTGTGTGTGTGTGTGTGTGTGTGTGTGTTAGAGAGAGAGAGAGAGCGAGAGAGAGAGAGGGTGTAACCAAGGAAAAGGTCATGCAAGGTAAATCAATACAGAGGATTGATTTGTGTGAGCTACAAAAGTAACGCTAACATTGCTAACTAAACTCATGTAAGTGATTGAGCAACTTCAAACTAAAGGACGTGTGTGTGTGTGTGTGCGTGTGTGTGCGTGTGTGTGTGTGTATGTATATGTGCGTTAGTGTGCATGTGTGTGTTCTTGTACGTTGTCTTATACTTTATTATTATCAGACCCCAGGGGAGTGAAAAGCAGAGCTTTATTGTCTTTTACTCTACTCCCACACACACACACACACACACACACACACACTGACTAAATTTGATACATTTCAAAATTGACAAAATAATATAATATGAAACTGTCCACATTTTTGAAGCAAATATCCTTTGCTTTATTCTGAACTGAAATAGTCTGTACATTTCCCCCATACACAAACTGCTAATAAACCCATTCAGCTTTAATGTAAAGTCCTTGTCTGTCTTATTACCACTACGACACCCTGTATTAAAAATCGAGGGACAAAAAAAAAAAGTTAGCAACCTGATATTCCAGCTTTCACCTCTGGGGATTTTCGCGTTTTTTTTTTTTTCCCCGCTCTCCCTGGAGTCTCAGCATATGGAGGAGAAATGCATGAACGAATCTGAGGAGGAAGGGAAAGCATGACTGTGACTATAATGAGAGAGAGAGAGAAATAAGAAAGATACTGTGTGAAAGAGAGAGAGAGAGAGAGAGAGAGAGAGAGAGACTCCAATCCAACACCCTGCGAACCCAACTCCACCTTCACCGCCCACATCCCTGGCTGCTGAAGATTTTTCTTTGAAGACAAGATGGTGGCCATTAGCAGACAATTTTCCTCGCCATATACAACCAACCTGCTCCTACGCACAGGACAATGTTATCTTCATTCTTCCATCCTCACTTCCATCCCCTTCATCTCCCCTACACCAATCTCTGCATCTCCTCAGCTACATCAGCATTTCCCACCACGTTCAAGAAGATCCATAATGATGAGATCAATGATTACTAATGTGAGATGGGGGAAGTAAAAAACAGAGGAAATACACAGTATAAAAATACATCATTAAATATTAATGATTAAAAAGAGTCCAGAGGAGTTATAAGTCATTCAAACACTTATTTACAGGATTCTGCATAGCTCTTAGCCAGTCCAATTTACAGAAGTGATGGCGCCCAACATGGGGCACAAACCAACAATCCTGAGATTAAGAGTCTTATGTTCTACCACTTAATCCCAAAACATACTTTCACCTACTTAAGAACTACAGGCCATTTCTCTCAAAACAACGAAGAGTGATAATGCATAGTCCCGATATAATCCTTTCACAAATGTAAAAACTGTAGTGAGAGTATATACAAGGTTTTACGGTAACCACCAGGTGACAGGTTGGAAAAATGCCACTTGTCTGTACTGCTTAAGATGTAGACACTAAAAAAGTTTACATGCACACTTTCTTCCCAGCAGAAAACAAGAACATGTGCATGTATCATAAAACCCTGTAAATATATATATATATATGTATATACACTCACCATCCACTTTAATAGGATCTCTGTGACTTTATCCATTTGAATATTTCAGAAACGTCTGATCTCCTGGGAGTTTCACACACAACAGTCTCTAGATTTTACACAGAATTGTGCAAAAAACCAAAAAACATTGAGTGAGCTTGAGAGAGGTCAGAGGAAAGATTGGTTCTAGCCACCAGGAAGGACATAGTAACTCAAATAATCACTCTTTACAATCGTGGTAAGCAGAAAAGCATCTCAGTATGCACAAAACATTGAACCTTAATTGCACAGGTGGTCATAGAGTGAATATCAATTCCAGTTTTTATATGTCAGATCTGACACATTGTTATAAGTCTTTTGGCTGAAAAAGTTCGTCTTTCTGTGGCGTCAATAATAAATGTAACTAATATTCTACTTGTCTAAAGTTAGCTAGGTTAAACATTCTGTATATCGATAGGTTTTATTTCACATGAATAAACTCGAAACATTCTCCATTTACCTTGCTGGAAAGCGAGGCTACATCTTTCAAGCAAGAAAATTAAGACAAAATGAAAGATGATGTGAATGATTAATAATGTGAGATGGGGGAAGGTGGTGGGACTCTCACTCATTTTGATTGATATGTTGATTGGCTCGTCTGTCATTAATATTGGAGGAAAACAAGAAACCTGCTCTTTTGGTGTGTTTTTGACTGATACCTTGTAGAAGCAAACTGTGGAATTCCTTATGCAAAATCCATAAAGGTTGGCATGTCTGTGAAAATAACCTGTCTTCAATCATTTTTTCGTTTACAGATTGGTGTGCTGGATCACATCCAATCTGTTTACAAAAGAAGCCACTCTGCTAAAACTGTCCTGGATGGTTGATGACAACGTGCAATCTGTAAGAACTGTTGTCAAGTCCTCTGGACTCATATTTCTGATATAGTACACCATCAGATTTTCATAGCCACCTCATCCAATGTTTGTATCACAGCATTTACATTTATGGCATTTGGCAGACGCCGTTATCCAGAGTGACTTGCGTTTATCTCATTTATATAACAGAGCAGTTGAGGGTTAAGGGCCTTGCTCAAGGGCCCACCAGTGGCAGCTTGGCGGTGCTGGGATTTGAACTCTCAACCTTCCGATCAGGAGGCCAATGTCTTAACCACTGAGCTACCACT
>CM074960.1:2283837-2294340 GCA_037577455.1 Pangasius macronema | reverse complement strand
AGAGAACCCATCCTCATATGGGTTTACACTGTGTGTGTGTGTGTGTGTGTGTGTGTGTGTGTGTGTGTGTGTGTGTAGTCCATAGAGAACAGCTGAAGCGTCTTCACGGCAGTGTGAAGCATTGCCGGTGGACAGGTCCAGAGTGAAGGGGGGGAGATCTGGATCACCAGCAGCTCAGGAGTGTAGCCAATGTGAGAGCTGTTACTACAGTAACAATAACGAATTAGAGCGAGTGCATTAATATAAACAAATATCATCAACACCTTCTGACCAATCAGAAGCGAGTATTCACCGGCGCTGTGGTGTAATAACAGTTAGAAGACGTGTTCAGTTGTATAGTGCTGAGACTCACCTGTGTGTGTAGTTAAACACCACTACGACCGAAATTGAATTTATTATCTTTAATGTAAATGCTTTAGTAAAGACTAATAAAGCATTCATTTAAAGTGTATGTCATGAAGGTTAGTGAACAATCTCTCTCACACACACACACACACACACACACACACACACACACACACACCCATGGTGAGTGTGTGTAGAGTGTAATGAGGACTGGCAGGGGCTTGTCTCCTCCTGTTAAACCCTAACGAAGTCTGTCACTCTGCTTTGCCGGCTTCATCGTTCTCTACATTAAATCACATTTCATTACATCACTCGACACGCCATTCAGCAAACGCGACGAGAGCGCGGTCTCGCTACAGCGGCTGAATCCTAAACGCCACCGCCGAACGAGCGAATACGCTTTCCATAAATTATTCCTGACCAAGAACCACGAGAAATGTTTATTTAATCAGTTAACGAAAAGCTAATTCTCCATTAGTCCATATTTTGTAAAATAATCCGGGGGCCAAGTCCATTATTGCGGGAAAAAAAACAAAAAAACGCCTCCCTGTTTGACATGAAGTGCACTTCGTAGGGCGCAGAAGCAATTATTCTCGCCTCATCCTCATTCCAGGTCACCCGTCCTGCCCCTTTATTGCCATCCACTCATCTTCTTCCAGTTCTCTCCATCCATCCCTCGTTCGTTAATAACCTGCTGGCGAACTCTGCACTAACCTTCGCACCCTCATCAGGAGATCTTTTCATTTGAAAGCTTTTTAATGAACCAATTTCCAATCAAAACATAGTGCTAATTATGAACGCTGGGGGAAGAAATAACGAGACGGATCAGCACGGCTCTTGCACCATCAGACTTCTGGAACATTCTTACACATTCTTACTGAAGCCAAAAAAGCTACGTATACTTTGTATATAAAATACCACATGTCATTGGCCAACATATACAGTACATATCATTAGTAGCAATATTACGCTATGTTCGATTAGCTAACTGGAAACTGGCCATTTTCTCTCTTTTCTTTTTCCCCAAACATAAATGCATTGCTCAAAAAAAAAAAAAAACGTCCACAAGGAAGAAGAAGAGAGCGAGTCTTACGCTAGCAAGGTGCCAAAATTTTAATTATGCCAAAAAAAACCTGTATGACCCAGTTGGATAGCGAGCTTGCTAATTAATCCTACATAGTATAATTAAAAAAAATCACAATGATTACCCAAAAGATTATTAACTCTAATTTACTGGGTTTTTTAAAATATTTTTTTTTTTAAATGTGAAGTACACTGAAGACACAGTAGTGTTCATAAACCAACATCGGCCCATGGGTCGTATCCCAATCCAAGCACTCTCTTCACTATGTAGGGCACATATACAGGCTCATCAATATCTGTCCATTGTGGCTACGTCCCAAACTATATGCCCTGTTCACTATATAGGCCATATGAACATCAATCAATACAAACAACATTAATTCACTATATAACACATTAAACATCATTAGAAATGAATTAACTCTGGATGTGTCCCAAACTGCACAATCTATCCACTACATAGGCTGCATATACATCATTACAACATCTAACTATCATCATTCCACTGAGGATGTATCCTGAACCAGACACTCGATTCACTATACAGGGCACATAAACATCATTACAAATGTCTCCTCATAATCAGGTCACTGTGGACAAACTACACACTCAAATTCGCTATTTAGGGTGCATAGACTTCATTACAAATGTCTAAACACTAAACACTATTTATGCACTAAATAGGCCAGATGAACATCAATACAAACATCAGCAAGTCACCGTGGATGTGTTCCAAACAACACACCCTACTCACTACTACACAGGGCTCGTAAACCACATTACTGATGTGGACATGTTCCAAATTCACTATACAGGGCACATAAACATTATAAAGGTCTCATCATCAGGCCACCATGGACATGTCCCAAACCACATATCCACTATACAGGCTCCATAAACATCATTACATACATCTACATTATCATCAGTACACTAAGGATGTGTCCCAAACCAGACACTCTATTCATTATGTAGGGCACATAAAAGTCATTATAAATGCTCATAATCAGGCCACCATGGACATGTCCCAAACCACATATCCACTATATAGGCTCCATAAACATCATGACATACATCTACATTATCATCAGTACACTAAGGATGTGTCCCAAACCAGACACTCTATTCATTATGTAGGGCACATAAAAGTCATTATAAATGCCACTGTGGACGTGTGCCAAACCAAACACTCTATTCACTATATAGGGCACATACATTATCATTACAAATGTCTAATTATCATCATGGCATTGAGGACGTGTCCCAAACACACTCTATTCACTACATAGGACACAAGCATCATTATAATCATCTCACCATCATCGAATTGTTGCGGCTGTGTTCCAAACCACACACTATTCACTATCCATTCACTATATGAGTGATATTTTCAGGCAGAACAGTGCATTCTGGGTATTCTGTATCAGCAATAGTACATGGACACATGCAATTGTGATGCATTAGGGGTCCTTTGGTGTGTGTGTGTGTGTGTGTGTGTGTGTGTGTAAAAGAAATGAGAAAACAGCATGCAGGTTGGACTCTATTACTATCTGAAAAGGACATGTGTAAATTATAGCGAATGTACGGAGGGAAGACACAGTGTGTGTGTGTGTGTGTGTGTGTGTGTGTGTGTGTGTGTGTGTGTCCGTCCCAGCGTGAATGATCAGGCAGCCTGAGCAGAGGATCACATGAGTGTGAAATCTCTGCTGATACACAGAACAGTCCTGCAGACAGAGAGATAAGAAAGATGGATACAAGACGGCAAGGGGAAAGAGAGAGAGAGAGAGAGAGAGACAGAGAGTTAGAGAAAGGGAAAGAGAGACAAAAGAGTGAGACACTAAAAAGAGAGGGATATGAAAATGAGAGAGAGAAGAAAACAGAGACAAAGTGAAAGCGACACAGAGACAGAAAGAGAGGGAGAGATAAGACATGGCAAGAGAGAGAGAGAGAGAGAGAGAGAGAGAGAGAGAGAGAGAGAGAGAGAGATGGAGGAGAGAGTGATGGATTGGAGTAGAAGTGGCGAAGACATGATCGATGAGCAGATAAAACAAAGCAGGAGCTGTGAAGAAAAAATAGAGAGTGAAGACAAATAGGGGGGGAAAATTGGCATTTTTTTTTTTAACGTCTCGCCGTCTGATTTAGTCAAATCAACCCAATCGAGTCCATTTCACTTCACATAATTATCCTCCAGGAAGGTCAGACTCAGTACTCCAGACAGGGTGCTCCAGACTCCATCCTACAGACACAGTTATCCAGATTCAATACTCCAGACTCTGTACTTCCGACATGGTACTCCAGACACAGTACTCCAGACTCAGTACTCCAGACAGGGTGCTCCAGACTCCATCCTACAGACACAGTTATCCAGACTCAGTACTCTAGACACAGTACTCCAGACACAGTACTCCAGACACAGTTCTCCAGACTCAGTACTCCAGACACAGTACTCCAGACACAGTTCTCCAGACACAGTACTCCAGACACAGTACTCCAGACACAGTTCTCCAGACACAGTTCTCCAGACACAGTTCTCCAGACACAGCACTTCAGACACCAGACTCATTACTCCAGACACATTACTCTAGACACAGAACTTCAGACACAGTATGTCAGAGTCAGTACTCCAGAGACAGCACTCCAGACTCAGTACTTCCGACATGGTACTCCAGACTCAGTACTCTAGACACAGCACTTCTGACACCAGACACAGCACTCCAGACTCAGTACTCCAGACTCAGTACTCCAGCACTTATTAACCTAACCTGTACCTATGAATTTGTAGCGTATGTAAGGTTCTTACACTAAACCTGTTTCATTCATTCATCAATAATTCAGTACTAAAGAACGACCTGCTCTTTAGACCCCTGTGGAGCTGAGCCTGCTGATCAGAAGGTTGTGAGCTCGAATCTCAGGAAAAAAAAACAGCTGCCGAATGAATAAATAGGTCGATTCCCTGCAGTAAACACAGTGCACTGTGGATATGTCCCTAAACAAACACCACACACACACACACACACACACACACACACACACACACACACACACACACGTCTTTCAATGTCTATGATTACATCCTGAGAGTAAAGAACTGCTCTAAATAAGAAACGGTTTCTTACATCACACTTTAATGCAGGAAATACAGTCAAAGTAGTGGTAAAGAAAGAAAGATATAAAAATACATAAATACACACACACACACACACACACACACACGCACACACACTTGGATCACTGAACCAGAACCTTAAGCTTGTTTAAAAAATTCCAACAACAAGATAAACCAGCTGCTGAATGGATAAATCTGTATTTTCTCACAGTAAACGTTCTGACTCAGATATTTACTTTCCACCGTGGACATGTCCCAAACCACACACACACACACACACACACACACACACACACACATTCTCACCTTCCTCTGCATGTGATATGCATGCTCTTCATAAATAACGGCTCTGGAAAACTCTAAAGACATAAATAAACGAGACAGTAACCAAAAAAACGAGTGAATTAAATTCATTCTCAAGATGTGATTCATCAGAACTGCAATTGGAATCGACTGAGAACAATCCGGAAAATGCTATTACCCTCCAGGAATAAAAAGGAATTGTAAACGACAGACGAGTCGACTGGAATGAGGGAAAACTCGAGAGAGAGAGAAAGAGAGAGAGAGAGAGAGTGTGAGAGAGAGAAAGAGATAATCACATAAACACAAACACACACACACACACAAATGCACACACAACGTAATTCAAACACTAATAAGAGGAGAAGTTTAGCTTCTACATTTCACTGACCAGCTCGATTAAGCTTTCCGTTCATCACTGTCACTAATACAGAGCGGAAAACTACACACACACACACACACACACACACACACACACACACACACACACACACACACACACCTCGATGGGAGTTCCAACACAGTGCAGTCAGATCTCACACTTTTCTGACACAGAAGACTTAGTGCAAAATATGTGCGTGCGTGTGTGTGTGTGTGTGTGTGTGTGTGTGTGTGTGTGTGTGAGAGGGAGAGACTTTAGGTCAATACCTCTCACACTCTGACCACGGCTAAACCCACTGAGGCTACAATTCGGGGGTTTAGTGTCATATTCAATCACAGAGTGCCATTATCATTCTGTAAGTGAACTACACGCACGCACACACACACACACACACACGCACACACACACACACACACACACACACACACACTCATACACATCACGAGAGAGAAGTTAAGAGGTGGCAGTGCATTAGCGGTAGGTAACTGAATGCTAATGGATTCCTTGTGGGAAGAATGTGTGGTTGGAGGGAAAACCATTCCGAGACATTAGCACCTCTGAGATGGACCACACACACACACACACACACACACACACACACACACACGTATGTTTGTAATTCTATCTTTGTGGTATTTGCAATGACTTGTGGGTTACTGTAACTACCTTTAACCGTGACATTAACCTCAGTAACCTAACCTTTTTTTCCCTTCTTCTTCTTTTTTTAAGAATTCCTGATATGAATAAATGACATCAAAACCAGTTATTTTGTGTTACTGAGCCCTGATGAGAAATACAGAGCCTCCACAAAGAGCTGAACGTGAGAAAGAAAGAAAGAAAGAAAGAAAGAAAGAAAGAAAGAAAGAAAGAAAGGCTGTGAGAACAAAATTATTATGTGTGCTTGAGTCAATATAAGGAAACATAAGCAGCTATAAATAGGTGTAGCATTATACCCATAGATGGAAGTATGGGCGTGTCAGAGCTCTGAGTGGGAGTGTCCCTAAAGGTCATAGAGTGGAATATGGGCGTGTCATAGCAGCTCTGAGTGGGTGTGCACCTAAAGGTCATATAGTGGAATGTGGGCGTGTCGTAGCAGCTCTGAGTGGGCGTGCCCTTAATGGTCTTGGAGGGGAATGTGGGCGTGTCGTAGCAGCTCTGAGTGGTTGTGCACCTAAAGGTCATATAGTGGAATGTAGGCGTGTCATAGCAGCTCTGAGTGGGCGTGCCCTTAATGGTCTCGGAAGGGAATGTGGGCGTGTCATAGCAGCTCTGAGTGGGCGTGCCCTTAATGGTCTCGGAGGGGAATGTGGGCGTGTCATAGCAGCTCTGAGTGGGTGTGCTCTTAATGGTCTCGGAGGGGAATGTAGGCGTGTCATAGCAGCTCTGAGTGGGTGTGCTCTTAATGGTCTCGGAAGGGAATGTGGGCGTGTTGTAGCAGCTCTGAGTGGGCGTGCTCTTAACGGTCTTGGAGGGGAATGTAGGTGTGTCATAGCAGCTCTGAGTGGGCGTGCCCTTAATGGTCTCGGAGGGGAATGTGGGCGTGTCGTAGCAGCTCTGGGTGGGTGTGCACCTAAAGGTCACAGAGGGGAATGTGGGCGTGTCGTAGCAGCTCTGAGTGGGCGTGCCCTTAATGGTCTCGGAGGGGAATGTATGCGTGTCGTAGCAGCTCTGAGTGGGCGTGCACCTAAAGGTCATAGACTGGAATGTAGGCGTGTCGTAGCAGCTCTGAGTGGGTGTGCTCTTAATGGTCTTGGAGGGGAATGTGGGCGTGCCCAAAAGATTGTACAGGGGAATGTTGTCAAGTGCCAAAAAGTGTCTAAACTCAAAGCCACGCCCACCTGTCCCTGTCAAAGCCCTCTACCATCTGCTGATTTCCTGACTTACATATTTAGCACAGCCAGAGCATTAAATCAGGTTCCCCTCGTCCTCGTCTCACTCTTCTCCCCTAAACCTGATTGATTCTTATTTTACCTAAATAAAATAAACAACAGAACAAAAGCAGAGCTCATTAATCACAGGATAAACCAACAGTAAACTCTCCAGGTAAACGTGGCAGACAGTGATCGAACCCACGCTCGATCGTTCCCCAAATAACGCGGCGGTGGAGACCTGATAGGAGCGATACGGCGTGTCTGTGCTATTAAGAGCGACGGATCTGGGGCAAAAAAAAAAAAGTCAGTTTTTAACCATTTATTTATAAAAATAGAGGAAATGGCAGAAGAACACCAACTTTAGATGGATGAAGAGGGATTTTGGAAAGATGTTGGTCTTGTGCCAGGAGTTTATTGGTAAAAGAGGAGTAAATACTTATTCACACAACTCAGAATCAGTATAAATGTAAAGAGTGAAGATTGATGAGCATGTTGTCGGTGGGAGCGATTCGGTTCGGAGTCGTTTGTCTTGATTCGGTTCAGTTCAAGATGATCTATATATCCGTTTGTCCGTCTACACCAGGTTCCAAGTTCGTTAGCTTCACCCCCATATTCGCACAAGTGAATCCATCAGCGATACGTCACATGACTGCGGCGCGGTATAAAGCAGACTGATCAGAATTCTTTTCAGTGAGTCATCAAGAAGAGTCGAATCCCAAATGATTCGTTGCTGTTTGGTTTTGTTTTCTGTTATTGTCACCAGTGTTTGTTCTTCCATTCATCCTGAAAATGAATCGCTTTGCACAACACATTTTTCCCCTCACACACCCACAACTGAGAGCCAAACACACGACTCGGACATCAAAAAGACGTTTCCATGGAAGCACTTAATCGGTTACGGAAATAAACGAATCGATGAATGAGTAATGCCATTGCCTACATCTACAAAATAAATAAATAACTCACGTGTGAGTCGTCTGTCAACGCTCAGCTGAAAGAGTCGACTCGTTCACGAGTGACTCAGCGCTAACGTCCGTCGTGTGAATGTGGCGTGATTAGCGGCCCCGGGTGCACTGAGGCTAACGTCTAACGTCTAACGTCTCTCTCACACAGCTGTCTGCAGCTTTCAGTCGTCAGTGAACGGTGACGTCACTAAATACATAAACAGACCTTTAGCTCCGTTATTAATAAATAACTGGATTAGTTTAGCTGGATGGAGAAAACTGCACACTCCTGTTCTGCCTGGAAAAGACATACAGGTAGAGAGAGACAGGCACACAGATAGATAGATAGATAGATAGATAGATAGATAGATAGATAGATAGATAGAAGGTGGGATAAAGTGAAAGTAGAGAAAGTAAAGGTGTAGTAAAGTGATGATGGAGTACAGTCAAGGTGCACAGAGTGAAGGAGGAGTAAAGTGAAGGAGGAGAGAGTGAAGGTGGAGAGAGTGAAGGTGGAGAGAGTTAATGTGGAGAGAGTGAAGGTGGAGTAAAGTGAAGGTGGAGAGAGTGAAGGTGGAGAGAGTGAAGGTGGAGTAAAGTGAAGGTGGAGTAAAGTGAAGGTGGAGAGAGTTAATGTGGAGTAAAGTGAAGGTGGAGAGAGTGAGGGTGGAGAGAGTGAAGGTGGAGTAAAGTGAAGGTGGAGAGAGTGAAGATGGAGAGAGTGAAGGTGGAGTAAAGTGAGTATTTAGGAGGATGTAAGTGTTATGAAGTGGACATTAAACACACCCGGCCTGTGATGGAGGCAGATGATTCGCTCCAAAGTGGAAACTACAACAACACAAAGAAAGCGAGTTTATCTGCGACGCAGCCGAGTGAGAGAGAAACAAAGCATCTGAGAGATGAGCAGGAAAAACTTTATTTTAATCTTCCTCAGAGGACAAAGTCACATGTTCTAATCTCACGCAGTACAGGACGGACCTTCACCTGCCTTCAGCAGAGCAGAGTTCTCATCTCACTGTTCACTTTCACACCAGATACAACGCAAGCGCGGGAACGCAAACACGGGAACGCAAACACGGGAACGCAAACACGGGAACGCAAACGCGGGAACGCAAACACGGGAACGCAAGTGCAGGAACGCAGACGCGGGAACGCAAGCACGGGAACGCAAGTGCAGGAACACAGACGCGGGAACGCAAGCACGGGAACGCAAACACGGGAACCCAAACGCGGGAACGCAAACGGAACCCAAACACGGGAACGCAAATACAGAACGCAAGCGCGGGAACGCAAACACGGGAACGCAAACACGGGAACCCAAACGCGGGAACTCAAACGGAACCCAAACGCGGGAACGCAAACGCGGGAACGCAAACACGGGAACGCAAACACGGGAACGCAAATACGGAACGCAAACGCGGGAACGCAAACGCGGGAACGCAAACACGGGAACGCAAACACGGGAACGCAAATACAGAACGCAAGCGCGGGAACGCAAACACGGGAACGCAAACACGGGAACGCAAATACAGAACGCAAGCGCGGGAACGCAAACGCGGGAACGCAAACACGGGAACGCAAATACAGAACGCAAGCGCGGGAACGCAAACGCGGGAACGCAAGCGCGGGAACGCAAGCGCGGGAACGCAAACACGGGAACGCAAATACAGAACGCAAACACGGGAACGCAAATACAGAACGCAAACGCGGGAACGCAAACGCGGGAACGCAAACGCAGGAACACAAACGCGGGAACACACAAACTGGTTTGAACTGGCACAGGAAGAGATAAAAAAACTCGGAAAATATTGTTTAAATAAGTGCAAGAAATTTGTATTAATTCTGTTTTCATTTGTTTGATCTTGATTATTAATATGTGGATTTCTGAAGGTCCTTGTATTTATTTATTTATTTATTTATTTATTTATCTATCTATTTATCTATCTTTACAACAAAGTTTTTTAAATGTGGATTTCTAAAGATGCTAATTTATTTTTTGTTCTTTGTTACAGCAACTTCTTTAAAGTCTTTTATTTAAAGTCTTTTAGATTTTTTTTAATGAAATTTATTTTCTGATTTTCATTACAAAAACATTTTAAAGTGAAAGTGTTTTTTTTGTTTCTTTTCTTTTTCTTTTTTTTTTGACTATTTCTTACTTCACAACAAAATTATCCAGTTATGTTTAATATGCGCATTACTGAAAGTGCTGTTTGTGTTATTTGTACTTACCTTTTGCTTTTCACTGCAACAAACACGTTAAACTTTTTTTTAAATATGTGAATTTCGGTAGGTGAATTATTATTATTATTATTATTATTATTATTATTATTATTATTATTTCATTTTTTACCAAATTTCATTACATCACATTTCATCACATTAATAAAATCACAGGCTTTGTGGCCAAGTGTGGTGACCCATACTCGGAATTTGTGCTCTGCATTTAACCCATCCAAGTGCACACACACAGTA
>CM074960.1:2249715-2269470 GCA_037577455.1 Pangasius macronema | reverse complement strand
CAGATAGATAGATTGATAGAGAGAGATAGAGAGAGAGAGTGAGAGAGAGAGATAGAGACAAAGAGAGAGAGACAGAGAGAGAGAGACAGAGAGAGAGTGAGACAGAGAAAGAGAGAAAGAGAGAGAGAGTGAGACAGAGAGAGAAAGAGAGAGAGAGCAGGAGACGGAGAGAGAGAGAGAGAGAGAGAGAGAGACAGAGAGAGAGACAGACAGAGAGAGAGAGACAGAGAGAGCAGGAGACAGAGAGAGAGAGAGTGAGAGAGAGAGCAGGAGACAGAGAAAGAAAGACAGAGAGAGACAGAGAGAGAGAGAGTGAGCGAGAGCGAGCGAGAGAGAGCGAGACAGAGAGAGAGAGAGTGAGACAGAGAGAGAGTGAGAGAGAGAGAGAGAGAGTGAGACAGAGAGAGAAAGAGAGAGAGAGTGAGACAGAGAGAGAGAGAGAGAGCAGGAGACAGAGAGAGTGAGCGAGAGAGACTGAGACAGAGAGAGAGAGAGAGTGAGACAGAGAGAGAGAGAGCAGGAGAGAGAGAGAGAGAGACAGAGAGAGAGAGAGACAGAGAGAGCGAGAGAGAGAGAGAGAAAGAAAGCGCTTGGGATAAGGCAATAAAAGAATAGTAAATGAGAGTAATGGGCGGTGACTCATGTTCTCCCTCCCACACACAGAAAGGTGCGAGCTGTGGCCAGCCCACCCGCTGACTCATCACTTCCTGTTCCTCTAACGCAGCACCAGTCGGTTAGGGAGCGACGGTTTGTTGTGACAGAAACAGCCGATGAGTTATACCATGTTTTATGAGGAGGAATGACATCAATCAGCGACTGTCACATCCTTCAGCATCAGCCCGTCTTTACCACACATGAGTGACGGCGGCTTTTATACCCCTTTATACCAAAGTGCTGCTGAGGCCTGCGATCTGATTGGTCACAAGCTGTTGATTAGTTTTCTATAACAGCGGAAAAAGACGGTGGGCAGGATACAGTGACGACGGAAAAAAATAGAGGAGGAGCACAAACAAGAAGCAGAACAAGACAAAGGAAAAAAAACACACAAAAGAAGGAAATGCAAAGAAGAGAAAGAAAAGAAGAGAAAGAAAAGAAGAGAAAGAAAAGAAGAGAAAGAAGGACAGCAAAGGCTACTGGATGGAAAAAAAAGGTTATTGAGGGAAACAAGAAAGAATGGATAAAGAAAAGTAAGTCTCATGTGAAGGAAGGAAGGAAGGAAGGAAGGAAGGATGGAAAATAGGAAGGAAGGAAGGAAGGAAAATAGGAAGGAAGGAAGGAAGGCAGGAAGGAGGGAGGGAGGGAGGGAGGGAGGAAGGAAGGAAGGAAGGAAGGAAGGAAAATAGGAAAATAGGAAGGAAGGAAAATAGGAAGGAAGGAAGGAAGGAAGGAAGGAAGGAAGGAAGGAAGGAAGGAAGGAAAATAGGAAGGAAGGAAGGAAGGAAGGCAGGAGGGAGGGAGGGAGGGAAGGAAGGAACGAAGGAAAATAGGAAGGAAGGAAGGAAGGAAGGAAGGAAGGAAGGAAAATAGGAAGGAAGGAAGGAAGGAAAATAGGAAGGAAGGAAGGAAGGAAGGAAGGAAGGAAGGAAAATAGGAAGGAAGGAAATTAAGACAACAGAAAGGGAAAGCTTCTTTAATGAGCAGGAGAGAAAGAGAAGTATAATTTGTGGGATGGTGTGAGAGAGAGACAGGAGGCCACAGGGAAGCGAGAGGGATAAAGAGAAAGAAAGAGAGACAGAAAGTGAGAAGGAGAGACGCGGAGGACAGACAGAACATCTGAACTTATCAAAATCCTGCTGCTGTAATCCGCATCCTGGGTTTTACCGAGCACAGCCACCCGTGTGCTTACAGAAACCTGAGTCCTTATCGCACGACACACACTCACTGCCCTCATTCAGCCACGCAGGTGTGTGTGTGTGTGTGTGTGTGTGTGTGTGTGTGTGTGTGTGTGTACGTTGCCAGCAGTTGTGTAGTCCCACAGTAGAGAAGTGTCACTCCTACAGAAGAAGCTGCTGCAGATCTAAAGCCCTCCAGCTGTAATGCTGACTCATGTAGTCACGTCGGGGAAAAAGAAAAAAAAAAGTTTGAGCCTCCACAAACATTTTATTATTTTATCCTTTCTCCACAACATCGATAAAACTTTCGGTGAGGAGATGAAGCTAGTGGGTGCAAGTGTTGAGGATGCAGAAGATAGGGATAGGTGGAGAGTGATGATTCGCTGTGGAGACCCCTGAAGGGAAAAGCCGAAAGAAGAAGAAGAAGAAGAAGAAGAAGAAGAACGATAAAACTTTGGGTCTGTACAGCCTTCGAAAAATGTAACTCGAATAAAATCGAGATCTAGCTTAAATTCCCGTTCACGCCCCAACGTGAACTTCCCGAAAATTTCCGATTGTTCACGCCCTCACCTGCGTACTTCATGTACACGTGGAGGATTAAAAGCTGTAACGTTCAGCGATTTCACGCACAGGGACGATAAACACACTCACGCGCTCCTTCTCGAAAACGTTCCGCTGTCGTCGTGACTGTCGTCATGTCTCAGATCATTTGCTCATGTCACTCTTCTTCTCCCATTGTTCTGTCTGTCATCTTCTTCCCTTCTTCTTCTTGTTTTTTTTTCCTTCTTCACCTTCTTGTTCTTTGTCGTCTTCTTCTTCTATACTTTGTTTTTAACTTCTCAATGACACCCTCCTTCATTACCATACAATCTGTAATCTTCTCCTTCGTCTTCATCATCTTTCACTTTTTCCCTTTTTTTCTTCTTTAATTATTTTTATCCTTTTTTTTTTACTTTTTCTTTTCCATCCTTTGTTAATTTTATTTTTTAATCCTATTCTTTTCTGGCTTCCTTTTCTGTTCCATCATTCTCTTATTCTGTTTCTTCACCTAATTTTACTTTTGGGCCGTTTTTATTTTATTTATTTATTTTTTATTTTGCTCTCTAATTAATGAAATTAGCAGAACACGAGCAGTTCAGTAGTGTGTATTCTTTACACAGGGACGATAAACACACTCACGCGCTCCTTCTCGGAAACGTTCCGCTGTCGTCGTGACTGTCGTCATGTCTCAAATCAAAACTCTGAACATGCATTCAGAAGCATTTACTAAGACTAAACTAATCGTTCGGTACGTTTAAAAACAGTACAACGAGAACAGAACAGAGTATGCGATTTGAGACGCGACACTAGTCTGTTACACAGCGTCATATCTTGCTATACTGCCCCTGCTGTATATCTTATTGTTTATGGTATTACACCACATGGACACGTAGCATACACTGCACACGACACGCTCCAGACAACCGCAGAGTACACGTGGCAGCCATCTTGTGTACGTGTAGTTAAAAGCACGTATAGTCTATCCACTTGCTGACTGGAGAAATACCCAGAAAGACAAATCGATAAGACGGTGTTTCAAACATGGATTTGAAATGGCTGTTTAAAATCTGATGAAAAATTACATAAATGACGTGTGGCTTTTGGCTCAACTAACACAAACACACAAACACACAAATACACATTTTCAGGTTTAAATTTAATAAAACAGCTAAAAGTCGTGATTTGGAAAATAAGTTATTTCATATTTTAATTGCCACCTCAGGTGAAAGCCTAAGTACATTTATAAAACCACACTGAAAGAAATTAACCTTGGATCAAAATAAAATAAAAATAAAACTATACTACATTTTTAGAAAACATATTTGTTTTTCAGTTGAGGAAAAAAAACTTAACTGCGACCAATCGATGCATTTTATTTCTTTTTTTTTTTCTTTTTTTTCTCAGTGCAGGTTAAGTGAAACGAAGCTTCGAAATGAAACATCCATCTGTTCGTTATTACATTTTGATACTTGGTCTTGTTTACCTGAGTACGAGTAATTGCGAGACGGTAAAACACCAGTTTCGGCTTTGAAATGAAAAGAAAAAGAAAAAAAAAAGCTCACGTGACCAACAGCACAGCGATTTCTGCTGAGTAAAAAATTCCTGTGTACTGTTTCATAATTCTAAAATATTATAACTAGTCATAAATACTAAGATACTACGTCATAAGTATGAGATACCAAATCGTAATTTTGAGATAGTCTCTCATAATTTTGAGATACTGTCATGATTGAGATACTAAGCCATAATTATGAGACACAAAGTCAAAATGATGAGCTAACTAATAATTTTGTGATTACAAGTCATATATTTAAGCTACTTCCTTATGTTAGAAGCATGCTAATGTGTAGCTTGTGTACATGCCTTCCAACAATACCAGGAATATCTCAAAATTCTGCCTTGTTATCTCATAATTATCACCACGTATCTTGACATTATGACTCCTTATATTGTGACTTTTTATCTCAGAATTTCTTTGCCATTAACAGTCTTCCATACACAGCTGCTACGTCTGGACTGACCTTTAAAGGGGTGGCGCTCGGCTCAGTAGCGCAGTACAGTAAACTCCTCCATCCGAAAGGAGTGCTAATTTTAGCGGTGTGCATCCATGAGATCTTCTATAATATTTCCCAACCCGAGTATGAATTATTCAGTACAAAGGAAAAGCGTCAACAGCGTCAGCATGGCTCGTTTGTGTGTGAGATCTAGTGGATATGTTACAAGCTTTTGGTAGTCAGTGACCTCACCTTCACAGTAGGCTGAGGAACGTATATAAAACCAGTGTAACACCAATTAGAGCCGGTGAAATGGCGGAGGAAGTGTTGCATTCTGGTGATAAATTAAACGTAATTAGAAACATTTCACCAGCTGTTTACATTCTGCTAGCATCAAAGATGTGAGTCTGCAAAGAGTACGGAATATGAAAACGGCTTTCAGGAAGTTTTCTTAAATTCTGTCTGGAGAATGGATTCGATGATGCAAGCGTATTTTACTTCTCTGTGGGTGTGTGTTTTTTTTTAAAATGTTAATAGTTATTAAGTTAGCTAAGAATAGTTTGGCATGTAAGCTGCAAAACTTTGTACAGAAATGTGTGTATATACAGTGGGGTCTACTGGTCGAAGCACTTCTAATGAGCACTCATGGGCGTAGTCGTGGCCTAATGGTCTGAGAATCGGACTTGTAACCTGAAGGTGAACCTGAAGGTGGTGGGTTCGAGTCTCGGGTCCGGCAGGGATTGTAGGTGGGGGANGTGTGCACTTGGATGGGTTAAATGCAGAGCACAAATTCCGAATATGGGTCACCACACTTGGCCACAAAGTCACTTCATGGACTCTACGAGTTCATGTAAAACCCGATGATCCGTGTTCGACCAATCCATCGACATGTCGTCTGATCACATGCTTCAGTGGAAGGGATCAGCATGATGAAAATCTGACCTTTGGTACAAAGGAGCTAAAATGATCGATCTCACAAGTTTGCTCAAATTTAAATAGTGAAAAAAAATTAACTTAAGAACATTTCCTGGATTTCCTGTTTCTCTCTGTTCAAATGCTGAATCCTGGCTAAACTGCTAGCTGCAGCAAAATAAGTTTTTTTTTTTTGTCAAGTCTTCCTTTTCTGTCTTATATCTGGAATAAAGTGTGAATCTGTAGTGTGAGTGAGAGCTTTAGCGTGACACCAGCAACCACCTAAAACCAAGCAGATTTACACACCGCGTTAAAACGCACAAGCGTTAATCATCACGTCCAGCTGAAGAACTGACTGTTGTATAGCGCAAACGTCTAAGTACGAGCCGAGAACACGTCCCCCAAAACCTCAATGAAAGGCAGGAGGTCTACTTGAACGCTTGTCAGAGACGACACATTTATAGCCCTTGTGGATTCTCTCCACTATATATAGTACGTTCCTCGAGTTACGAGGATGCTGATGATGGGTTTTCCAGACGCTTTGTCTTATTTTTCTTACCTACACGTAAAGATCTACGGCTCGCCATCACTCCCTCCTGTGGCGCTAGAAGCATTTTCCACGTTTTTATGACCATGTATGACAAGCTCGTTGGCTCGACTGTGGATCTTCATGATCTCCAGGCTCTGAGTACGACTTCCCATGAGCACCATAAACACATATTAGCTGCAGTAATGGTCATTAGCCTGGTATCATGGAGAAGATAAAGCAAATGGTGTGTGTGTGTGTGTGTGTGTGTGTGTGTGTGTGTGTCCACACACAGGTGGAAACTATTACGGTTTTAAAGACATGCTTAACACATTAGGTGCTGTTAGTTCATTTCACTTTATCAGGTATAATTACATGTACTCTAACCAAGCTCAGATAAGGAGTTTACTCATTCATACACTACATTCCTTATTTTGTGAAAGACAGTCGCAGTTATAGGAAAATAATCAACGACAGGGTGGTGCGATCAAGCGGAGATACTGTTGATTACTGTCCTATAACGGCATGCCACGAAGCGTTTTATTCCTCTTATCCCAAAGGAATCTCTCAATGACTATGGTTGTTTATTTCTTTTTTTATCCGCTTACAGTTACATTTGATGTTGAGTTCCTGTTATCACTTACGGCACAGCGGTGTTCCCTCACCAGCCTCTCTTTTTTCTCTCCCTTTTAGTTAGAAAGAGAGAGATAGAGAGAGAGAGAGAGAGATAGAGACATGAGGTCACGGTCGGTCCTGAGCTCTGCCTGTAAACTTTATTCCCGGAAGTTTCCGAGGTCTTGCAGCAGGAAATCAAAGTTGCGTGATTCTGTTTGAGGAGGAGTGTGTACGGTTTTATACCCTACAGGACTCAACACAACAGCAGTACAAAAGAATCATCTATTCAGGTGAAGTAACAGGTTTTATTTTTATTAACAGTTTTTCCCTTAAAAGTTTTAGTCTATAAAACATTTTTAAAAAATTAAATTTCTTTGATTTATTTTCTATAGTTGTTTATAACATACTAAATGGAAATGGAGGTATTTATCTATCTATCTATCTATCTATCTATCTATCTATCCATCCATCCATCCATCCATCCATCCATCTATCTATCCATCGTCTATCCATCGTCTATCCATCCATCCGTCCATCTATCTATCCGTCTATCTGTCCATCTAGCCATCTATCCATCGTCTATCCATCGTCTATCCATCCATCCGTCCATCTATCTATCCGTCTATCCATCCGTCCATCTATCCATCCGTCTATCTGTCCATCTAGCCATCTATCCATCCATCTATCCGTCAGTCTATCTATCTATCTATCTATCTATCTATCTATCTATCTATCATTTAGTTAATAATCTTATTATTATTATTATTATTATTATTATTATTATAGATCGCCATGTATTGCTGTGTGTGTCTGTGTGTGTGTGTGTTTGTGTGCGTGTGTGTGTGTTTGTGTGCGCGTTCTGGGAGAATGACATAGTGCTTGACTGGGTTTTCTCAAAAATACTCAAGGTTTGCACAGTTACAGTCTGAGGGAGAGATCCCTGACTCACTCTCTTTTACACACACACACACACACACACACACACACACACACACACACACACCCCAAACTGGGGAGATCATACAAGCACACAGCCAAAGAGGGTGATCAAGCACAAAAACGCTCNCTTCTCTGTGAAACTGGTTGTACACAAACACACACACACACACACACACACACACACACACACACACACACACACACGCCAAACTGGTGTGATCATACATGCACACAGGCAATGAGGGTGATCATGCACATATACGCTCTCCTTCATATGTGGGCTCTTTCAAAGAAAAGTGAGTTAAAGGCTAATATTTATGCGTGTGTGTGTGTGTGTGTGTGTGTGTGTGTGTGTGTGTGTGTGTGTGTGTGTGTGTGTGTGTGTGCGCCCACATTCAGCCGTACTCTGTCTAACCCAAATACCACAAACCAAAATTACTCGCTTCAACTCTAATAAAGAGTCTGAAGTCGAAAGGGAATCTGTCATTTCTAAACGACAGGAGGAAAACGAAACCCCAGTCACATGACCCTGATTCACTGATTCACTGTGGGTTTGTTAGTGTACTAGGAAATATGGGATAAAAAATAAATACTGCTTTGTCTGGATTTTACAGTGTATAATTTTCTTTATTGTAAAAGTCACATTAATATGATCACAGAGTTCGTGTCTGAGTGATGCACGATCACTAACCTGAACTCACGTGCACTTTTCCTGTGCGCTATGGAGTGTGACGGAAAGAGACTCGCTTGTTCTTCCCTGAATCGTTTTTGAGTTTAAAGGCAAGAGCTTGTGTTTAAAGGTGGTGGTTTAGATGGGATGGGGACGGGGGGAAAAAATCTGATGATTCTACTCAAAAAAAAAAAAAAAACCTCTGGCAGCGTTGGCACACAGGAGATTTTACTTTAACTCGATTCTGAATATGTGCAAATTTCCCCATGTAAAGACGGACAGAACGTTTGGACTCTACAGATGATCTCTTAACTCCATCGCTGATGCTGTGGAAGGTTCAGTGAAATATTTGCACAAAGCTAACTGAGGTGTTATCGCAAGCCTACCGTAAATCCTAGAGAATCACGCCTACCGTAAATACACTAACAAATGCTTACAGTGATGCTAATGGATAAATGATAACACACACCATTTTACTGTAAAAGCCGTAAAGTGTTCTAGAGGGTTAAACCATCAAAACATCTGTTTTGCATTGGAGCCATTAGACTCTCTCTCTCTCTCTCTCTCTCTCTCTCTCACACACACACACACACTCACACACACACTTAGAGTTTTGAGTTACTCTAGAGTGTTATGTTATTCCTTATTCTGCTGAGCTTTACATCACAGGTCTGCTATCAGACCGAGATCTGTTTTATTACAGGGTGTGTGTGTGTGTGTGTGTATGTGTGTGTGTGTGTGTGTGTGTGTGTGTGTGTGTGTGTGCACAAAATCTAAACCAGGTGAGTTTCAGAAAAGGAAAAATATAAAGACAAGACCAAAAAGACCAAAAACAATGTAGGATATGAAATGGAGAGGGTGAGAGAGAAAAGAGAGAGAGAGAGAGAGAGAGAAGGAAAATGAATCGGTATAAGATGGAAATGAAGATCGACTGACTGCATCTTTCCAACACACACACACACACACACGGCGGCGTAACACGTTCGGGGAAAGCGCTATCCGCCCTCTTCCGCATACATGAGTCGCATCAAAGTCGTCCAGCACTGGCTAGTGTTGCTGTGATTGACAGGAGAGCGAGCATGTAAGCCCCTCCCACCCCAAGAGCACAGACAATTTTTGACCAAATCCAAAGGGCAAAAATAGACCAAGAGCTCAGCAGGTTAATAAAATTAGGGAAAAATTTATATTAATTTAATACCAAAGGTTTCAAATCCACTCTGTGAGACAGTGTTAAGTGTTGGTTTGGATTCTGTGTGTGGGGGAAAAAAACTCTACTTGACTGCAAAATGTTCAAGGATTATAGTAACTGAAAGTGTTCAAGAAGTGTAGTTCTTTCTCTCTCTCTCTCACACACACACACACACACACACACACACACACACACACCTGTATTTCCTTATACGGTTTCCTGACAGCACAACCTCACACCAGTCCTCCTACGTCCTCCTCACCGTTTTCTTCTCTCTCTCTGTCCCCACACACACACACACACACACACACACACACACACACACACACACACGCTTGTCCTTCCCAGCTAGCGTCCTCGTTTCCACATTCCTCAGCTCCAGTCCTCTCTGTCTCTCCACCACTTGCAGTTTAAATGACGTTATTATTAAAGCCTCCCCAACGTTATTATTAAAATCTTTCCACTCGGGTTTCCTGATCTCCTGCAGCTTCGTCCTTTACAGAAACGATAAATCAGCCGAGCTCCTCGCACATAAATCAGCCAGCTGGGAGATCGGAGGGTGATAATGTGTCAGGGCCCAGAGACGGCCACGAAAAATCCTTTCAAAAAAATAACACACAGGAGGAAGCGGACATGCTATAAACGTCAGATAAGCAAGAAACACGACTCGGGCTGTTTTTAATGGCTTTCAGAGCACGCATGGTGTGTGTGCCTGAGTGTGTGTGTGTGCGTGTGTGTGTGTGTGTGTGTGTGGGTGGGTGTGCTTATGTGGTTTCAGCATAGAGGAAAGCCTAAACCCACAAATATGCTAACACTGCTAATAATGAATGATAGCGAAGTCAGTTAGTCAGGCAAATGACATCATGTGCAATGTCCCAGCTGACTTAATGGTTAGCCACATTAGCATTTTGATTAAAGTGTTTATTTTGAAGAAATATCTAGGAAGAAAAAATGTTAACACAGGAATTGTGGGTTTAAGCAGAAGCAATGCTAATCTAGGTAACAGCAAGGCACCTACTATTACCACACACACACACACACACACACACATACACACACACACACGGCCTAGCATAGTTAGCATGTCTATCACTAGTGATATCAAATACTAACAGTCACAAACAAACTGAGCCACGAGTTACAATATGTTCAATATGAAGAATAGCATAACTATACATTATATAACTACCATCCCACAAAATCCTCCTGTCATTGTGCATTTCTTTCTGGGGAAAAAAATAAAAATAAAGGTTATAGATTAGCCGCTAACGTAGCCTATAAAGGACCACAGAGAAGACCTACTGTCTAACCAGCTAACGTTAGCTAGACGGAGGCTTTGCTAGCACTTTAGCCTCATTGTAGTGCGTTAAAAAAATCTGTTATATTATCTTCATATGTAGTGTTATTATGTTTATTTTATTGTCTTGTATCACATGATCTACTCGGGTGGGAGGAGTTATACAATATCTATAAAACAACAATTATATAATAATAATATAACATTTGGTAATATTTATTGTGTTGTTTTTGTCCTTTGCTCTTGCCTGTAATATGCAAATGAGCACAGGTAACACAGGTAACACAGGTAACACAGGTAATCTGTTCTGTAGTTGGGTTTTTGGTTAAAAATAAGCCTATCAAGGGGCAGCAACTGTTCTCGCGTGAGTGAAGCGTGCAGGGAGAGAGAGAGAGAGAGAGAGAGAGAGAGAGAGAGAGAGAGAGGGGGAGGAAGGGGACGAATCTGCCATTACACAGAGGAAAGAAGATGGTTAGTCTGGTGTTGAGTCAACTTGATGAATTTTTCTAAAGGAAGTTCACCCCAAGGCTGTCGGAGCAAACGGCGAGCTGTTCATCTTATTCCGAGGTCCCGGAGAACCTACGGTTCGCTAAGAAAGGGGAACCTCAACCTCGCTGACATTGAACTACATTCTTCCTGCTGGTGACCATGAGCGGAGTGTGTGAGCGGAGTGTGTGAGCGGAGTGTGTGAGCAGAGATTGGTTACCCCCACTGTACGTAGCATGCCATCATTTCTATTTTAACTCTTACAGAGTGAAGCGGCTGATTGATTTTTGGTCTCGATGCACTAAAATCAGCAATTAAATATAGATTAGACATTGCTTTGGGGTTTGTCTGATGAACTTAATATTAACCGCGCTCGAGCGCTAAGAGTTTTGTTGAGTATGTTGACAATTTACATATAGCATGATTTCTGTTAGTCTCGACACTGTGCACTGAGCCTGTTTACAGCGTTAAGTAAAAATTTCATTCGTTTACTTTATACAAAATACGTTTTTTTTTTTTTAATTTGCTACCAGTAGAGGGGGATAAAGGTACTTAAAACCACCCCAGCGGGGCGCTACACACGTTAGCGGAACGATTTTACGTTGCGTTTTGATCGTATCGTAGCATGTTTGTGTAATTAAACAAGCAAATGACCGGAGAAGGAAACAAAAAAGACAAAAAAATCAATAAATATTCCTTAATTAAAATGAATGCATGCCATCTTGACCTGGGATACTACGTAAGATAAAAACAAAACAAAAAACAAAAGAAGTCTTTTAGTTTTTTGAGCAAAATTTTATGTTTTAAGTGCTGGACCACACACACACACACACACACACACACACACACACACACACACACACACACACACACGTTTGTCTTTGTTCTCAGTTTTGTTTCAAAATGTCTGCTCGACTTTTCTCTTATAAAGGCGAGACCACGCTAATGAAGAAAATACTCTATGAGATTACAATCAGAGCAATTAAAAAAACAAAAAGATCAGCAGTTTTGTGTGATTGCTGTTGATTTTGTTAACACCCCCTCCTGGGCTGCAAACTGTTCTACTCGTGACAAAGCGCACACACACACATACACACACACATGCTTAGATATACAAATAAGAAGCTAGACTGATCTCTACACACTCACTGCAGCTCATTTAAAACATCTGACCCACAAGAAAGAAGGGATCGAGCCAAAAACACGGCTGCATGGCAGTTTTCTTTTATTATTAGTTAAGCCATGGCGTATAAACAATGATGGGATGTTGTTTGACAGATAAGCTTACAGCGTTTACTTGACTATCTAGTACCCGGAGGTTTATAACGTCTCAAATCCATCCTGACACCACTGAGCCTCCTGAACGGCTTCCACGGGATTCATTCAATTCACTTGTATTTACATAGCGCTTCTGACAACAGCTATCATCGCTAAGCAGCTTTACAGAAATCTGCATTTCCATTTACATCCCTAATGGAAAAATCCAGACGCAGCAAGAGTGAGAAGAACTCGCCGTTATGACGTGAAGGAGAACCCTGGAGTGGAACCAGACCCAAAGGGGAACCCGTGGTCTCCTGGGAGACACCGGAGAGTGCGATTACAGATCATTATGTGTAGAAAGTGTAGTAAGTGTGTTGAAAGGATGGTCAGCTTGAGCATGAGACATTCTGTATGATTTATATTAAACGCATTTTTATGTACACTGAAGTTTCCAGCACTTTCAACAGAAGTTAGCCGTGGTGGTTAGGATGAGCTCGCCAATCACGCACACGTCATGGAGTCACGTCATTTTTTTTAATGGCATCACATGTGTGCGTGATTGGTGACCTCACAAAATTAGCATCTTTTTTCTTATATATGAAGTGAAGTGACATGAAGTGACTTTGTGGCCAAGTGTGGTGACCCATACTCGGAATTTGTGCTCTGCATTTAACCCATCCNGGACCCGAGACTCGAACCCACCACCTTCAGGTTCACCTTCAGGTTACAAGTCCGACTCTCAGACCATTAGGCCACAAAGCTTATGTGTTGTTTTTTTTTTAAACAGTTGATTAATACCATGATACCGTAAAACCGTGATATTTTCAGACTAGGTTATCACACTGGGAAAATGTCAAACCCCTAACACTCCTCCTATGTATTTAGAAAATTTCAAATCACAAAACCTCTGATTGCTCCGCCCCTTCTGCTACATAATGAGTCAGAGTACCTGGTGTTAAATTTTAGCACGCTATCCAAGCACTAATAGTGAACTACGCAATTAAACCAGGAAGTGTATTGCTCAGTTGCAGAAGATTGAGCGCACTCAACATCCTCAAGATTTCATCTACAGTCGCGACCACAGCAACACCGTCCCACACTCCGGACTGATAAAAACACGAGCAACGTCCACATCGTCAGACACGATCTTGACATATTTTACTAGCTTTCGCTGAACTCGCCACAGTTTTGATCAGTGTATAACGCTTGGAAACAAAACTCCAACCATCAACAACATAAGAAATAATCACCGAGTCACTGTGACTGTCCCAAAGCGTTTTATTCCTCCGAAACCGCCGCAAAATACCAACAATTACAATGTTTTTCTAATTAAAGAACAACACGTCATACTTTTTTATCTGTTTGTAGTTACGTTCACTTTGTGGAACGTCCGTGAGACAAGTCAGTTCCTGTTCTCACTTACACTATAGCAGCTATAAACAGCCGTTCCTTCACCAACTGCTCTTTATTCCTTCTTTTGTAGTTAATAAGACAAATAAACGCAGCTCGTCATGTCACCGAGAATCCACCGACGCTGGAGAGAATCCACTCACTACTGTCCGAGCTGCTGTTATAGAAAATGAACCAGCTCCTTCTGACCAATCAGAGATCGACAGCATTATGATGTAAATCTCATGTAAACATGGCGACTTTTTTTCCCCCCGTGTGTGAAACCTCGGCTCTTAACGCATCCTGGAGCTGCAGGTAAATTCTGAAGGATTATTTGGAGCAAATAGACAAACACATGTAGTGGAGTACTCAGTGCATAATTCGGGATCGAAATGCGGTCAATTAACTGTGAGACCACATTAATGAGCAGTTATAGTGCATGTGATTTAGACTTAATGGACACGAAGGCGTAATTACTCTCTAATAATTACGCGCAAAAGCCATCGCAATGAACTCATGAGCGAGCGTCAGGCTATAAACCGCGGCGCGCCGAGGGCTCAGGGGCGTTTTTGGAGCACGTCACCGACGGCAGGACGAGGAGCACGAGGAATTTCCGGATTCCCGAGAGCCTTTCTATTGGAAATGTGTCCTGAATCACAGCCAGTGTGTTCGGGAGACCATCATGGAGAAATCATATGGAAAAAAATAACGCTGCGAGCACAGAAACATTCCTTTTGCCCACCTGTGTGTATTTTAAACTGCTATATTATATGAGTGATTATTTATGGAAAGTGTTTTTCTCCATCAGGTGTGCAACCTACACAGAGATATTCTCTTACTGAACATCGTAAGGTACGGCCGAGGAGCTCGAGTTAGCTCTAGCTCTAGCGCTAGTAATGTGATCTCTTTATATACCAAGAACATCACATCCACAATGCTGGCTTCTTCTCAGGAACGCTGCTGTGTGTCTCAGGAAAGCAAAATCTGTCAGTAAAATTGTGTGAAAATTGAATATTTTAAAAATGAAAAATAAAACCAAGACCGAACCCTAAACAATCTGCTTTAAATCACGTGTAATTTATGCAATTACGGGTTGCGCTTCCCGGATGCCGGCGTGTGATTGGTCGTTTGTATCCGAGTTTGTTGTTAAAGAGCAATCTAACAGATGTGAAAAGGTGTTTAAAGCTCGTCACGCCATCCGAAGCACCTCCATAATTCTCTCTCATTCGCATAACATCCCTCGTCTGATTGTTATTCCATCCGACGTAACCTCGGATACACGCCGCTAAAAGCACCTGCTAATTATCTTCATTGTCTAGCTACAACACAAGCGTGCGTTCAAACGGCTCGTACAAATCCAGAGACGTTTTTTTCTGAAAGCAGGATTTCTGCTGGAGTCGACAGAACCGGAGGAAGCGTTCACAGACGGATACGCGACTGAGCCGAAGGGAAAAACACCGAGATCAATGCAGGGTTTCCAATTAGTCTCGATTGGCAGCGGTAGAGGGAGATTAGCACCCGGGCGTCGATTAGATTTCCTGCTCTGTCAGACGGCCAAACAAAGTTAGCTCTTTGAATAATTGCTATGGCGGATATGCGAACGGAAACAGAAGATCGATGAGAAATTATCCGATTGATGACGGTTCAGGAGCTGAAGATATTCTTCATAGAAAACAACGACATGAGCCGAGGCGCGTTGAACGCAGCATTTAGCGAGCTCAATTTACAGATAGATCAAGTTCGTTTCAGAAAGAAAGTCCATAATCGTTGGACAGATACGAGACTGAGCCGAAGTCGAAAAGACACTGAGATCACGCAGATATATCGGAAGAACTGTTATTCCCAAACTTTCTGACAAACATATCAGCCTCCATATTGGAATAAATAGTCAGAGATTTTTCGCCCCTAAGACTGTTGGCGACTAAAATTGCTGGTTTGGTCCTTCACTCCGTTGACCGATGTATCTGTACCGTTGTGTCTAGACTAACTGTGTGTGTGGAATTCCGAATGTTCTCCTCGTGTCCATGCGGGTTCCCTCCGAGTTCTCCGGTTTCCTCCCACCTTCCCAAAACCGTCAATTGCGCCCAGGTGTAAATGTGTGTGTCCTGTGATGGACAGATATCCACCCTGTGGTGTATTCCTGCCCTCACGCCCCTCACGCCCAGAGTTCCCCGGGATAAACTCCGGCTCCACCTCAACCCTGACCGGGAAAAAGCGCTTACTGAGGACGATGGTGGTGATTTCAGCTTATAATGGATTACAGCCACTTCAGGCGTTAAAGATAAGGAAGCGATCATCCAAATTTTAAACACACACACACACACACACACACACACACACACCTACAACATGCTAATGTTAGTTAATATTTGATTTTAAAAACAAATAGGAAAGGGAAAAGGTGAGAAGGCTTTCGAGTCAGAATAACAGGATGTTTTCTCATCCTCATGAACGTAGCTTTGTTTAACCAACGCTTGCACCGAGTGAAAGATACGATGTGAGAATATTGGTATTGGATCAGTTTTAGTTATTGACTGACATCCAAAGCGCTAATATTCCTATTGTATCATTTTTCTGGTGTAATTTCAGTATTAGTGAGTCCCTACATTTCATTTCATTTCATTCCCTTACAGCATGCTTTCTGTTAAAACACACACACACACACACACACACACACACACACACACACAATTACTGAAAGACAGCACAAAGGATATTGAACACAGCGCTTCCTGAACGCAGCATTTAGCAAGAACAGTTCATAATTTCGGGTCTAAAACAGTCCTTTGTTCCACAGCAAGACTAAATTTAAGTCGAAATCGAAAAAAATAAGATGATGTAAGACTCGAAGCGTAATAAGAAGTTCATTTTAGGATTAACACCTATAATCCATGCTCAATAACCCCTTTCCCCATTAATTAATGCCCTTAATATTACATTACATTACATCAGAAAACAAAAAGCAAATAAATAAATAAATAAAAGCGAATTGAAGGCACATTGAATGCAGCATTTAAGAAGATCAAACTAGTGAGAAAAATTATTCTTATTTAAACTGTGGATGAAATTCAGTCCAATATCAAATGTCCGTCGTCATTCTCTCTCTCTCTCTCTCTCTCTCTCTCTCTCTCTCTCTCTCTCTCACACTCTCTCTCTCTCTCTCTGACACACACAAGACTGCTAGGATGTGAGGACAGAACTAGTAGAAGTAAACACAATTTAGAAGTTATTTTCTGTTCATTAAGCATCTATAACTGTTTTTCTCCATAAAAACGTGGAGGAAAGGGCAAAAAGAGAGATGAGAGGGAGAGAGAGAGAGAGAGAGAGTGTGTGTGTGTGTGTGTGTGTGTGCGTGCACGTGAGAGAGAGAGAAGTAGAAGAAGAAAGGAGCAAGAAAGACAGAAAGAAGAGAGATAGAAGAAAGAGATGGAAATCTTGCTAGATGAGAAGAGTATAGAATAAATCAAAGAGAGACAAAAATAAATAAGAGAATGAGAAAGATGAAGAGAAATGAGAAGAGATTATACTAAAAAAACACGGATAGAAAGAAAGAAAAGGGGAAGAATAGAAAACTGAAGAGAGCAGAATAATGGAAGAAGAGAATGAAGAGAAAGAAAAGAAGAGTGGGATACAAAGGAAGGAATGAAGGAAGGAAGGTGAAAAGATTGTTGAACAGAGAGGTAAAAGAAGAAAGGGAGAAGATAGGACATGAAATGGAGAGGGTGAGAGAGAGAGAGAGAGAGAGAGAGAGGGAGGATAGGACTGGAAAAGAAGAAGAGGTAGAATAGACAAAAAAGAGAAAGAAGAATAAAAAGAGACCGAAAAGAGAAAGCGAGAAAGAAGAAATGAGAAGGACAGAAAAAAAGTGGCAGAAGAGAGTAGACAACGAAATAAAGACAAAAAGAAAGAAAAGAAAAAATAGAGAGACAGAGTGATAGAAATGAGAGTAAGAATGAAAGAAGAGAGTGGAAAAAAGCATGGGGGACAGAGGAGCAAAAGTGGGATTGAAAACACAAACACACAACATGCAGAGAAGATCTGAGGCTCGTTGAACGCAGCATTCACCAAGACAGATCGTTCGAGGTAACATTCACCATTTAGCCGTTAACATGTTAATATCTGATCAGAGAACACACACACACACACACACACACACACACACACACACACACACACACACAGGAAATCTGAGGCTTGTTGATGAATAATTTCAGTTTTAAATTATGGATAATCCTGAGTTTATGATCAGGGTTCACAATTAAGCAGCATCTTTTCTTCATAAAACCACGAGAATAAGTTCCTTAAAATAACTTTATCTATTCAAACACCATCAATACAAGGTCACATGACTGAAAGTCTGAAAGCTCAGTTCAGGATAAAAGTCTGTGATTCTTCAAATCGCCTAAATAAATTCCTCAATATCTGCTGAGAGAACACACGCAGACATCAAATCGGAGGCTCGTCGAACGCAGCATGATTATTCTGAGAGTGGACGTGCGGAATGAAAGATCAGTAACAAACAGTTGTTTTGTTTTGTTTTGTTTTGTTTGCACTGAAATGCTCATGGACTATTGACCACTGCAGTATTTTGAGATTAAAGGTGTGGTGCGGATCAGTAAGAAAATCTGTCAATAAATATTAATAATTCTATAAAATAACGTGAAAAGAATTCTGTAGATAAAAGAGGAAAAAAATCTAAGACAATAAGAGGAACTGGGAGAGCCACTGAAGACTGCATTGAGGATTCAGATATAAAGATATAAAGACCACGCCACACACACGCGCGCACACACACACACACACACACACACACACACACACACACACACACACGCACACGCATTCAGACATAAAGCCCAGCATCACGTCACTCCACACAAACACACACACACACACACACAAATTCAGATATTAAGCCCAGTGTCATACACATCACTCCACACACACACGCGCGCACGCACACACATTCAGATATAAAGCCCAGCATCACACATCACTCCACACACACACACACACACACACACACACACACACACACACACACACACACACACTCGGATATTAAGCCCAGCGTCAAACATGTCACTCCACACACCCACACCCACACACACATTCAGATATAAAGCCCAGCATCACACATCACTCCACACACACACACACACACATTTGGATATTAAGCCCAGTGTCATACACGTCACTCCACACACACCACTCTGCACACACACACACACACACACACACACACGCAGTGTTTGACTCCATAGTGAGTGTTAGAGCCACACTCAAACAGCAGAGAGTATTAAATTAGGGCCCTACCTTTGAGCACACTTTGGCCGTGCACTAGATCCCTCGAGAGGCGCAGGGAATAAAGGCTTTGTGAAAATCCTGACTTGCACCGTGGCGCATTCAGCTGCATCTCCCCGAGCAGCCCCTGTGAGACAACACACACACACACACACACACACACACACACACACTATTGATTTCCTGTGGCCCACCATGACCCTGATATGAGGAGTAAGATCATGGACAGCATGATCTTAACAGCTCTGTGTGTGTGTGTGTGTGTGTGTGTGTGTGTGTGTGTACGCACATTCCAGGAGAGCATAATAAATTTCTAAAGCATTAAATAAGAAGAAAGGAGGAAATAAATTAAGAAAATTATAAGAAAGAAAGTATGGAAGAAAGAGAAAAGAAGAGAATTAGACATGGGCTCCGTCCAGAAGTGTTTGAGTGAGCTAAGATTAGTGCACACTTCACATCATGATCTCTTCCACCACACACACACACACACACACACACACACACACACACACACACACAGCGCTAATGAATATTCAAATGAGTCTCTGTTCATTTAGATCAAGGGCACTTCACTCCGTGCTCCCTTCACTAAAGAGCAAAGAGTGAAAATACACCTCTGGGGTGGAGGAAAGGGCAAAAAGAGAGATGAGAGGGAGAGAGAGAGAGAGAGAAGTAGAAGAAGAAGAAGAAAGGAGCAAGAAAGACAGAAAGAAGAGAGATAGAAAAAAGAGATGGAAATCTTGCTAGATGAGAAGAGTATAGAATAAATCAAAGAGAGACAAAAATAAATAAGAGAATGAGA
>CM074960.1:2101943-2118702 GCA_037577455.1 Pangasius macronema | reverse complement strand
TTAGCGTCCGATCCTTTCAGTTTAGCCTCCGATCCTTTCAGTTTAGCCTCCGATCCTTTCAGTATAGCGTCCGATCCCTTCAGTATAGCCTCCGATCCTTTCAGTATAGCCTCCGATCCCTTCAGTTTAGCGTCCGATCCCTTCAGTATAGCCTCCGATCCTTTCAGTTTAGCGTCCGATCCTTTCAGTATAGCCTCCGATCCTTCAGTTTAGCCTCCGATCCTTTCAGTTTAGCCTCCGATCCTTTCAGTTTAGCCTCCGATCCTTCAGTTTAGCCTCCGATCCTTTCAGTTTAGCGTCCAATCCTTTGACTTTAGCCTCCGATCCTTTGACTTTAGCCTCCGATCCTTTCAGTTTAGCGTCCGATCCTTTCAGTTTAGCGTCTGATCCTTTCAGTTTAGCGTCCGATCCTTTGACTTTAGCCTCCGATCCTTTCAGTTTAGCCTCCGATCCTTTCAGTATAGCGTCCGATCCTTTCAGTATAGCGTCTGATCCTTTCAGTTTAACATTCAGTCAGTTTCATCAGTGTATAAAACCTATCGAGACTCATGACAGTTCATCATCTGCAGTAATCTCTTAATGCTACTTGTACAGTTAGCGCTGTAGCTATCCACGTGCATTTGAAGATGGCTAATTCACAGAACTGCAGTGTTGAAATTGAGGATGAGCGCCCTGGCCCTACCTCAGTACCTCTGCTCCTGTAAGGAGAAATGTGTATACGTACCGTCTGCGGAAGGAGTCTCCAGCGTCAGAGCTTTGCACCAGCCAGAGGTAAAGCTCTAACCAAGTTTTCCGATACAGGAAAGTCTCCATGACCGCCGGATGAGAAGCTGCGTTATTATGTATTCAAGAAAGAGAAAAAAACGGAGAGGCTGTGTATAGTTTAGAGATCTAGGGTTCGTGACCCCACCGCACGTCGTCACGGGAGAGTCACGGTCAGGGTTCGCAGCCCTTCTCGTAGGCCTCAAATATCCGTGCCAAATCAAATACACGGACCAGTGATCCGAAAGAGGAACAACAACACTGTCCGCTTATTTATTTATTTATCGAGTCTGTACGCTTGGTCACGTGTGCTGTGTAATCATCCGTACCGCTTTCCTCCAATAAGAGCACGTGTTCAGGCTTCTCTCAGTGAAGGATAATGGAGTCTTGTTTGAAACGCATTAATGCATATATCACTCTTTTAAACAAGTCTCTGAGGAGAATCAGCCCCAATTCTGCAGCCCTTCGAAACTGGAATAGAGTTATTCAGCATAATTAAACATTTTAATAAGACGCATCTCACGGGACATCCGAACATCGACCACACTGCAGCAGCCGGACTGCGCCGAGGTACAGAGCAGGAAAAGGAAAAGATGAACTGATACAGAGTGTAGAGACTCACAGAGAGAGAGAGAGAGAGAGAGAGAGAGAGGGGGCAGAAAGGGAGCAAGATGTAAAGAAGGAGAGAAAAAAGAGAAAGAGAAGGAGAGGGAAAGGGTCCTGTAGAAAGAGAGAGCAAGACTGAGAATGAGAGAGACAGAGATGGATCAGAGAGAGACCAACCTAGTGAAAGAGACAGAGACAGACACAAACACAGACCTGTAGAGAGAGAGAGAGAGAGAGAGAGAGAGAGANNNNACCAACCTAGTGAAAGAGACAGAGACAGACACAAACACAGACCTGTAGAGAGAGAGAGAGAGAGAGAGAGAGAGAGATATAAAGGGTGTCAGATCTATAGAAAGAGAGAGAGGCTGAGACCAAGAGAGGGTGAGAGAGGAAGAGAGAGAGAGTGAGAGAGAGAGAGAGAAAGGGTGTGAGATCTATAAAAAGAGAGAGAGGCTGAGACCAAGCGAGGGCGAGAGAGAGAGAGAGAGACAGACAGACAGAGAAAGAGTGTGGGACCTATAGAAAGAGAGAGAGAGGGGGACACAGAAAGGGAGCAAGATGTATAGAAGGAGAGAAAAAAGAAAGAGAAGGAAAGGGTCTTATAGAAAGAGAGAGCAAGACTGAGAATGAGAGAGACAGAGATGGATCAGAGAGAGACCAACCTAGTGAAAGAGAAAGAGACAGACACAAACACAGACCTGTAGAAAGAGAGAGAGAGAGAGAGAGAGAGAGAGAGAGAGGGTGTCAGATCTATAGAAAGAGAGAGAGGCTGAGACCAAGAGAGGGTGAGAGAGGAAGAGCGAGAGAGAGAGAGAGACAGGACAGAGAGAGAGAGTGATCTATACAAAAAGAGAAAGAGAGACAGAAAGAAACTGAGAGATAGAGAGATAGAGAGAGAGAAAGGCTGAAAAAGGCATAATTCTGACTTCTGCACTTAAGTTGAATGCAGTATTCGCTCTCTCAGACACTCCTGCACAATTCACACACACACACACACACACACACACACACACACACACACACACACACACACACACACACGTTTCACACCGAGGAGTCAACCTGCATCTTCAAATCTTTCCATTGTCCCGCCCCCACAACTGACCACGCCCCCTTTCTTTTAACCCTACACGTGCTTTATGCTTTGCCTTTCCAGTTCATGAGCTGAAATCTAATGAAGAGACCAAAACGGAGAAGCGTCTCAGAACTTTACAAACCTTTACGTAGGACAGGATGAGCGGCCATTTTGTTTTTGAGTCTCACTAAACGTTTAAAAAGTATCTTTAAAGCAAATCTGCTGATTAATCTGAATGAGTTTTAAAATGAATGAGGTCATGACGTGACGTGACGTGACGTGTGCGGTGTGTGTGGTAGGAGCGGGGTGCACCATCAGGCTGTGGAACTTCTTACTTTTACTCTCCATCAGTCTCACACACACACACACACACACACACACACACAGCCCCATGCTGCGATGATGAAGCCGGAGCAGCTCGCTCCACTCTGAGATTGATTATGGCGCTTAATGAGTGATGTTTTATTAATGGGATCATAATCAGATTACCTGCTGCAGGACGTCTAACATCCATCTCTTCATCCTCCACAATGAGGCTTAATAAACGCCGTGCACAATTCCGCCGCTCGGCCTAAAAGGCTCCATGGCCGTGTGTTTTTTCTTTCTCCTCGTCACGCTTCCTTCAGCACAGTTCAATCAATCAGGAGAGGGGAAATACACGAGCGAGACGGATGAGGCGCACACACGCTGCCGGAGAAACCAGTCCTTCCTCTGGCCTTCTTATCCACGACGCTCCAGAAGCCACAGCAGGATTCCCAAGTAGTTGTGTGTGTGTGTGTGTGTGTTTTTTTAACGACAACATTTCCCAAAAAGCTAATTACGAAACGTTACTCAGTGGAAACTTGGTTGTGTTTTTTTTTCTGTTGATTCTCGGCGCTATTTGAGGAAGTTGAAGTACAGCTGAGTGAAGATGTTTGCACCACCGTTGACTTTCAAATGGGAAAAAAAAATAAAAACAATGTTGTGTTATTTGTAAAATAATTGTACAATGACATGGACATGTCAACAATCCAAAAAAAAAAACCCAACGATGATGATAAATACAATCGACTCGAGGACTGTTACTGTGAAGGTAATTCCTTTACACCACAGTGCTGCCGAATTCTCGAATCTGATTGGTCAGAAGGTGAGTCGTGGTGTATAACAGCAAAATCAGACTCGGATCAAATCAAACATGATCTACGCCTAACAATAAACAGATATAACAGGCAGTCGTGGCCTAATGGTCTGAGAGTCGGACTTGTAACCTGAAGGTGAACCTGAAGGTGGTGGGTTCGAGTCTCNCAAGGCACCGATCCCCCAACTGCTCCCCGGGCGCCGCAGCTAAAATGGCTGCCCACTGCTCCGTGTGTGTGTTCACGAGTGTGTGTGTTCACTTGGATGGGTTAAATGCAGAGCACAAATTCCTGGTATGGGTCACCACACTTGGCCACAAAGTCACTTCACTATTTAAACTGTAGGAATGTCGACTCGTTGATTACGGCTCCGTCCGTCGTGGGAAAGTCTTCAGCCCGGAGGAGTTTACGCTCTTTCCTACAAAGCAGTCGATGTGGCCAATATCACAAATTTATTCACGTTTTGAATATCATTTATTTTCAAGATAAAGTTCTGGACCCCGGAAGTCTAACCCTGTGAGGATATTTCACAACGTGTGGCGGAAATTCCTCAACGCTGGATCCAGGAGCGGTTTGAAAACCCGACGCTGTGTGAATCGGCGCTAACGCGGCTAATGGGTTTAGAAAACGAGATCACGGCGCTGCGCCTTATGCACTTGTGCCACTCTTCATCTTGTCTTCAGCACACACACTAAGTACCTCAGAGAGAGTGATTGATCACAGTGCAACACACACACACTCACACACACACACACACACACAGAGGAAGAAGAAAAGGAGGAGGAGGAGGAGGAGGAGGAGGAGGACAGCGGTAAAGCTTTACTGCACTACCTCCAGGCTCCTCTTCTTCTCCACATCTCCCAGCAAAAAAAAAAAAAAAAAAAAAAAGAAACACAGAGAAAAAAAATATACGAGCCCCAACTTTCTAACGTAGATTTATGAGGCCTACCTGAGCGCCTCGGCGGGATTTATGACCGCCGCTTTCTGACAGCGATTACTCCAGAACCGTTTGATAGATCTGATTATTAATTCGAGTACGCAGGCCGAGAGTCCTCGTAAAGGTTAGATTTATCATGCTGACATTTCACATTTCGATGTTTTTTACGCGCTGGATCTCGCAGAGAGAGAAAGCGTGAGAGTGTGTGTGTGTGTGTGTGTGTGTGTGTGTGTGAGAGAGACAGTTTTAGCTTTGAATTTGTTGCTTGAGGTGTGTTTCTCTGAGTCCTAGCCTCACACACCACCTTCTACATCCATCAGGACCTGAAATATCAGCCTCGAGCCCCGGAGGAGCGACAACGCTGCAGATCCGAGTTATTTTCCGTTGATTTAATACACGTAATTCCGTCCGAGTCGGATTTGCTCCGCTCTGACCTAGTGAAGTATTTGCTGGGTGGAGTTGTAACCGTGTTAGAGCAGAGTAAACACCGAGCTCGGCAGCGTTTCTGACTCTGACAGGCGTGACGTGCGATTCCCGCCGCTCGAGCTCTCCGGTGGCTTCCTCTCGCACGTGAACTTCGGTGTCAGAGAAGTTTGAGTTATTTTTTTCTAGACCACGTTTAACAACAGACGTTCAAATGTAGAAAGCAGACAAGGTACTTCCTGTTATCACAGCCTCTCTTTATTCTCTCGTTATCGTCATTTCAGCGGAACTCGTCTGTCCTGAAGACGTTCCCGTGCGAAGCCTCATGACCACTACGACGAGCTGACATTCAAGATTCCGTCGTAAATGTCAAATAAATGTTTCCTCACAAAAAAAAAAAAATGGCAGCACGTCAAAGGGTATACGTTTTTCTTTGTTAAACAACACTTTAAAGAAAAAGTTTATTATTAGGCTTAGGTTACGCGGCGCGCCTGCTGTACAAGTCCCTGTGTAGGAGCTGTTACTATAGCAACGCTAACGTAGCGGAACGAGAGCATTAATATTAGCATATTAGCGTATCGGTCCTGTTACAGCTGGAGCTACTGTCCGAGCCGCGCACTTATACAACAGTAATGCACAGCCTCTGACCACTGGAAGTACGTTCAGTAGATACAGATCAGTACAGAGGTCAGATAGAGGTCAGATAGAGGTCAGATAGAGTGTTGTTAGGACGTGTAAATCTTGGACAACATCCACAACAGCAGAACATGAGTCACGTGCGCAGAAGCTCCGAGCTGAAGTAGAGCGTCAGGATGAATCGAGGATGAAGTCGCTCGGTCCACTGGGTTTAGCCGTTCCCGTATTCACGATAAAACAATTAGCAAGAAAACTAAGCGTAGAAAGTCTGTTTATCTGTCTGGAAAACGTCTTCACATCTTAGCGTCTTCTGAAACCTGCTAATTGTTGTCATTTGTTTATCAAAGCTAATTTAGCAAACGTGTCACTGTTAGCTAGCTAAATCCTGATTAATACGATTGTATACGTATAAGTGTCTTACTTCTGGTTCTAAAAACTGTAGAGTCTCCATTTTTTGTGTGAAGGCCAAAATGAAAAGCGCTAAAAGTGCAACATGAGTTAGAGAAACAGACCGTACGCAGCTGTAGCTCACGCAAGTCATCAGCGGGAAAAAAAAAAAAAAAACTGAATAAAAAAATTAAAAGATAAATGATGGGTGAGAAAAGAAAAAACTACTATAATAGTTTTTTTAATAATATACTATTATATATGTACAATATAATATAATTATATTATATATAATAAATAAATATTTTATATAATAAATATATAGGAGAATAAATATTTTTAAAATAGAGGGAAAAAAGAAAACCAGATGAAAAAGTTGAAAATTGTAAAAAATTAAAGAGATAAAAAAGGGAAAATAGGTAATGGACAAGTTCAAAAATGTGCCCAAAAAAGAAAAAAAAGAAAAAAGGATTGGGCGAAAAGCGAAAACAATTTATTATGCTTAAACTGACCACAAATCAGGAATGAATACAGGAATACAAAATCTATTTAAAATAATTTGATAGCAGAAGAAGAAGAAGAAGAAGAAGAAGAAGAAGAAGAAGAAGAAGAAGAAGAAGAAGAAAGAATTTAATAGAGAAACAGGAAAGAATATATGGGAGATTTCTTTTAAAGCAGAAAAAAAATTATTAAAAAAAATAAAAGAAAAGTTTTTACAGCAAAACGTGATTGAATACATGGAAGAAATATAAATATTTAAAAAGAAAAAAAAACTAAAAGAAAGGAGAGAAAAGAAAAACAAAAAAACACTACAAACGTATATTCCCATCAACTAATAATAATAATAATAATAATAATAATAATAATAATAATAAAGCCCTTTGTTTAATGAAAAATAAATTGACAGCAAATCAGGAATGAATAAATCAGAGAGAAAAAAAAATATAAAAAAAAGAAATTCACAAGGAAAAAAAGCTCAAGGAAGGCAGAGGAATACATACGCACATGTCCAGTAATTTGACAAAAAAAAATAGGATTGAATACATGAAGGGAAAAATATTTAAAAAATAAAATATATACACTGACTGAGAACTTTATTAGGAACGCTTGCACACTTACTCATTCCTGCAGTTATCTAATCAGCCAATCATGTGGCAGCCTTTGGGATGCGATCGAACGGGAAAAAGAAAAGATCCTGCGTCCTGCCTCACACTTCACACTTCATGTTTCTCCATCAGTAGTCAGTAGTAGACGTGTGTGGTTGTGTATTTTGGGACAGGTTCATCCATCCATCCATCCATCCATCCTGAGCAAGTCTTCATTCCTCCATCCTGCACCGTTCCGTCCTGACATCTGAAGCCGCTGCCGAATCGACCGGAGCTTGGCGTCAGGATGTGGATCTGGAGGTGCTGAAAGTTTGGATGTTTTTACTGAAATCATCCAGCAGCCTCATCTTTAGTCTTTCCAGGGCATGAAATGAAAGACAGATGGGAATAGCAGCAGAGCAGAACAAGCAAGTCTGCATCACTTTATTCTCACAGAGACGCATCGATAACCCCGACGCTCCAGTGTGATACTACTGGAAGAGAGACGTCAGTTTCATGGCCAAAGCTGCGAGAGGTTTTCTTTTTTTTATCCAGCTGTGGTGTAAAGTTTTGGGTTCAGCGTTCCTAAAGCATCCTGATGCTAAAATCATCTGAGAGAGACAGAGAGAGAGAGAGAGAGAGAGAGAGAGAGAGAGAGAGAGAGAGAGAGAGAGAGTTAATGTGATGTTCACTTGACCATTTAAAGATGATCTTTATTATCTGACGCCCATTTTATTGAAACTTTTGGTTAAAGTGAGCTTAAGTCTGGGCTTTAGTGAGCACAGATTTAATTACAGGTTACTTATAAATACAACTAAACTGGTACAATAGTCTCGATATTAAGGTGAATTATGTGCAAGTTGTTCCCAGTAAGTGCACATCAAACTACTGATATTAACAAATTGTTTTGATTTAAGAAGATCGATGGTTTTAAAGTGAACAGAAATGACACCTCTTCCCCCTTCAGGTCCGTGTAATGCAGGTCAACCACATGGCCTGGTGAAGGTCATTTACCACCATCATGTTTTTAAACTGAACTTGAATCAAACCTTCAGACCCAATTATTCTTTCTTCATCATGTTTTATCCTCCGATCTCCAAAAATCTGCAAAGATTCTGACTGGAATTACTTGTTCACTTTAAGTACAAAGGTAGCATAGAAAGAACAGTGAGGTTACCAAATGGATGGATGGATGGATGGATGGATGGATGGATGAGTGTCTGGTTTAATGAATTGATGGATTAATGAAAAGATGGGTAGATAGATAGATGCATGATTAGTTGGTTGGATAAATTAAAAGATTGATGGTATGAACCATCAGTGGATGGATGGATGGATGGATGGATGGATGGATGGATGGATGGATTGATCAGTGGCTGGATGAATCCTGGATAATAGATGGATCCATTAAAGGTTGGATGGTGTGATAGATGGAAGGAGGGATGGATGATTTGAAAGATGGATTGTTAGGTGTATGGATGGATGGATGTAGGTTTGATCAATGGATAACGTAATGGATTGGTTCAATTCATTGCAGGTGCATGAATAGATGGATAGATGGATGGATGGATGGATGGATGACTGTTAGATAAATAGTTGAATGAATTGCCAAACAGATTGATAGTTGGATGTATAAGTAGTGGATTTAGGACTGTATGGATGGTTTGATAAATAAATGGCTGGAGGGATAAAGGCATGGCTGGACAGATGGATGGTTAGGCAAGTGAATGGACGGACGGATGGATGGATGGATGAACAAATGGCTTGCTGGATGGATAAATGATTGATTTGTTTAATGGATAGCTAGATCAATGAATAGCTGCACAGATTAACCAATGGGTTGATGGAAGGATGGATGGATGGTTTGCTCAGTGGCTGTAAAAATTAACAGATGGATGGATGTTTTGATCTATTGATGGTATAATGGATAGCTAGATGAAAGAGTGGCTGGACAGATGTAGGATGGATGGATGGATGGATGGATGGATGGATAAATGACTGGAAGGACAGCTGAACTGTGACTCTGTTATAACTGTAGTATCACTGTAACGTGTGAGTGCCACAGTCTCTGCTTTATTATTTACTGTAGTGCTGATGCAATGCTACTTTCTAAGATGTGTGTGTGTGTGAGTGTGTGTGTGTGTGTGTGTGTGTGTGTGTGAGAGAGAGAGAGAGAGAGAGAGAGAGAGAGAGAGATTTGAATTGGAGAGTGTGAGCATTACACAATAATACACATATTTAGGGTCAGCAACTTTTGGTCAAGTCAAATGAGGTTTATTTATAAAGCCTGCTACACAGGAGATGAGAAAGTGCTCCAAACTTCAGTGCAATATGTCTACAAGCCCAAACACACACACACACACACACACACACACACACACACAGTATGAAACTCATTATGTCAGTGATGCTATTCAGTGATGCTCCGAGCTTCTTCCATTTCTCCGCTCACCCTTGGGCTTGGACGAAATTTCTGATATCGGATGCTCACAGCTTCCATATCCACTGAACATTCAAATCAGCGTGTGTGAAAAAAAGGAAAGACGATCTCTCTCTTCCTCCGAGCAGCGAGCTCGTGGTAAGGCTTCGGGCTGGTTTTGTTACAGAAACAGTCGAGGGGCAAGTGAACTTTTCTTGATTAGATCGGTTTTAAATCGGTTTATTGAGGTTTGGCCCAGTTTGGAACGGTGAGCTGCAGGAACAGATGAGTGAAGCAGTGAAAGAAAAGACTGTGTGAGGAATTGCTGTGGTACAAGAGGAATAAAACACTTTGCGTCATGCTGTTACAGAACAATAATCAGCTTCAGGGTGGTAACAGTAACGCTGCCTTGATTATTTTCCTACAACCGCACAACCCTGAGTGTTCTACGCATCACATATCGTATCGTCTCTTCCGTAAGCAAACCTAAGTGCATCTTCAAAGGTAACCATGACAACGATCACATGTAACGCTTGAGCTAGGTCGTCATTTTTCCACTTCGCTGCCGCTGCCATGACACGAAGGGTTCTCACGTGACACGTTACGTAATGCTACGCGATCGCGCGCCGCTCCATCACCATCTCGTTCCATTAACCAGCGCACTTGTCTTTTTCAAAAAGCGCTTTAAAAATCCCAACTTTTATTACATGTGAAATGAGCGCAGTCCTTCACAGGGTCAGGATTCACATTAACCTCCGGCGTGTCACTACATTAGCATCCAAAACTCCATTAATACGCGCCCCGGAGCAGGTACGGCGCCGGCGAACGCCGCATTACGGCACTCGTCGGGGAAAAAAAAGATTCACGGAGAAACGGAGGGTTAGACAATGAGTCATGATATTGATGAGGAGTCGCTTTTTTTTCCGGCGTGCATTCATCATCTCCTGCTCATTTCTCCCCAGCGCGGTTCATTTTCTGACACAGACGCAGCGATAAATGGGCAGCTAATAAAACATGCAGCTAAAATGATTAATGCGCTGCTAATAAAACAGCCAGGCCACTACAAAGAGCTGCTTTTATTCCATCAGCTATTAAACGCTGATAAAACATTTCACTCAGCTGATTATTATTCGCGGATACGTCATCGCTCTCGGGACATCCGTCTCGTTCAGATGCTAATGCTAGCGCGCATACGTCTGAACACGCCGCGTTAATTAGCGCGGCCTTTTGTAGTGTAGCTGCGGTGAAGTTTTTTTACAGTTTAAAGTTTTTTTGGATTGTGTAATGTTTCAAAGTCAAAATTGCTCAATTAACACACGATTATAATTCGTTATACAGGTTTTATTAGCAAATGTGGCAACGTGGTAACGTGAACGATTAATATCAGTGCGCTTGTTACGCGCTAATACATTATTGTTTCTATGGTAACGGCTCATACACAGGGACTTGTACAAGATCTAAGAGTAATAATAAACAGATTTAAAAAAAAACAAAAACCGCATTGTTGTTTAACAAAGAATAGCGTATGATCGTTGATGTGGTGATTTATTTATTTATTTATTTTTTAGGAGACATTTATTTAACATTTATGGAAGGAGTCTCCAGTTTCAGCCCTTTGTAACACAGTGACGGTCGCTTCGTGAAGTTTCCTAGCACAGGAAAGTCTTCAGGACAGACGAGTTTATGCTTTCTGGCTTCTTGGAGAGACAGAGAGAGAGAGAGAGAGAGTGTGTGTGTGTGTGAGAGAAAGAGAGAGAGAGAGAGAGAGAGAGAGAGAGAGAGAGAGAGAGGAACTAACTTATCTCTCGGTTGTTCAACAACTTTAAAATCTTAACTATAAACCCTAAAAATGCGCTTCCTTATGATGTGCCTTCTTATGCTGCGTTCAGCTGAAGCGCATAACTCTGAATTCCTGACCTCCAAAACAAAGAAAACGCCCCCTCAACTCGGAATTCCTACTCGGAAAGTCGTCTCCTCAGCACGTGATGTCAAACCAAGATGGCCGCTCATACTGTCAACAATAAGCAAAGCAGCACTTCTTTACGCTTAAAGGAGTTATACTGTATACACAAGCAGATCAAACAGAACTCGTTGTTCTGAGGAGCGAAGTGAACATCACGCAGTGCTAGTGCTAGCCGCTAGGTTCTAGCTTATCGCTAACGAAAGGTGAACGTGGAAGTGTCCATATCGGTTCCCTCCTTGCTGCTCGAATGCAGAATCGTGTTATAGCACCCCGCTAAATAAATGATGCTGTATATGTGGATTTTGATGTGTCCAGCCGATACAGCTCACTCTAATCGAACTGTAATTTCCCGTTGTGTTCCTCTGACAGGACTTCCTGTGAATCTCTCCAGCACAGGAAATGAGAGCGGCGGTCCCCGGCAGCTCCTCGGCTCGGATCCAGCTTCAGATCAACCATCAGAGTCACGCGAAGACATTAAAGTTTTACACTGGCCCTGTTCAAACGCCCAGCTCCCCCAGTTAAACTTTAATTCTGTGAGCGAGGGAGGACCAGGAGGAGGAGGAGGAGGAGGAGGAGGAGGAGGGAGCAATATGGTTCTTGTCGTCCCTCAGGCGGCTTGGCAGCAAAACTCGTGTCAGAGCTTCACTCAACACGCCCCGAGCCAAGAGGAGCAACATGGGAGATGCCGGGAGGAAGACAGAGACGGAGAGAGCATGAGACACGGGGAAAAAGAGAGAGAGAGAGAGCGTGAGAGAGAGAGAGAGAGAGAGAGAGAGAGAGGGAGGGTGATGCAGAGATGCTAAAAAGACAAAAGAGGACAACAGAGATCGAGAGCTGAAATACCGAGATGAAAAGACAGAGCAGGATAAACAGAGAGACAGACAGGAAACAAACAACGGAAACAAAGTTCAAGAGCAATAAGACGAGAAAGATGAGAGAGAGAGAAAAAGAGAGAGAGAAAACAAAGAGGGCAGAAAGTGAGAGAAAAAGGTGAGAATGAGTGAGATACAGAGGATACTAGGGTGAGATAAAGGATGAGAGAATGAGGGGGAAATGGGTACAGAGAGAAACAGAGAGAAAGAGAAAAACGGACAGAAAAAGAGAACGAGGGAGGAAAAAGAAAAAGGGAAATGAAGACAGACAGAATGAAGAGAGACACATTGAGACTGGCAAAGAAAGAAAGAAAGAAAGAAAGGAAGGAAGAAAGGAAGAGGTAGAAGAAGACAGGGAGATAAAGAATGAGAGAGACTGAATGACAGTACAGAATGAAAGAGAAAGGGAATGAGAGAGACAGAGTGAAAGAAAAAGACAGAGATACATATATGAGGGCAACAGAGAGAACGACTGAATAAACCTGGGAAACTGAAGGAAAGGAGAAAGAGAAGTGAAAGGAAGAAACAGTGAGACAATGAGAGAGAGAGAGAGAGAGAGAGAGAGAGAGAGAGAGAGAGAGATGTAAAGCAGTGGAGTAATTATACAGTGCTGAGAGAATGGCTTCGTCCTAATCCAATCTCAGGGAGCGAAATGCGTTCCTCTGTCAGAGAGAGACGAAAAGTAATGTCCTGTCTCTACTCCTGCCCCCTGCCCCCTGCCAAAGCAGGATTACCGGAGGCGCTCTGTAAGAAGCTTAATTAGAATAAATAAATGAGATTAAAACATATTAAATAAACGAGTGTAACTAGAAAAAGAGTGCGCACTGGAAGAATAAATAAATGCATGTTGTCCTAAAATCTGAAAGGGATAATCATCGTGTTTAAACACAAACGCAGACAACAAATTTCAGCAGCAAGGGTTTGACTGGGTGCTGTGATCAGTGTGTGTGTGTGTGTGTGTGTGTGTGTGTGTGTGTGTGTGTGTGGGGTTGTTGTTGATGGAGGGATGAAGAATGGAAACGTTATGAGCACTAACCCTAGAGATGGAAAGAATGAGGCAAAAGAAGAAACAGAACACTGTCTGTGCTTCGGCTGTCACTGATGGTGTGTGTGTGTGTGCGTGTGTGTGTGTGTGTGTGTGTGTGTGTGTGTGTGTGTGTGTGTTCTGCATTCCTCTCACCTGCATGTAAAGGGAACAGATATAAAAGGAAAAGAGAATGCACTGAGGTCAGAGGTGTATTTTGGCCTGCAGGTGTCAGGGTGCGTGTGTGTGTGTGTGTGTGTGTGTGTGTGTGTGTGCGTGTGTGTGCGTGTGTGTGTGTCTGGGCACAGATGCAGCGTGTGACCTTTGACCTCTGTTCCCAAGCGTCCTGCTTTGTTTAGCAGCACCACAATACGCCAAACTTTTCGTAGCGGAGGAAAGGTCTAGAGATTGTTTCGCGTTCTCAGTTTTACGACGTAAAATAAACGTATTCAGGACGCGGTTTTATTTTATTTTTTTTTAAATAATAATAATGTTTTTCCACTTTATTTTTGAAGTAAACAAACTCAAGATATGAGAGCAAATGCCACAGAGAGAAGTATTTAATTGCATATCATATCTAAGATGTCTTATCACCTTTCTTCTTTCGCACCTATGAGTCTGAATCAGAGTCACGCTGATGCTGTCGATTCGTTTGCTTTTCGATTTCGCTTGGTTCTGTATATTTTAAACAAAACAAACAAAACAAACAAACAAACAAACAAACAAAACACACTGTCCGAGCGACGAAAACATCTTAAAACAAGAAATATACAGCAGCACGAACAAAGTCAGTGGATGTACGCAGAGAAATTACAGATATCACCCAGAAAGCACAGAGAAACACGGCGCCGGCGCTGAACGTGTAACTGAACGTGTAACTGATTCACTTCTCGTATCACGTATTTATTTATTTTCTCTTTTTTTTGCTCGTCCAAATCTCCAGAAGTCTCCAGTTCTGCAGCTTTACAGCTCTGTCCTTTGGCTCAATTTAGCAGCTCGCAAATGCTGCAAACCCAAAACACACAGCGTGTTTGAATCCTTAAGATGAGTCGATTCAGAGTCGATTCAGAGTCGATTGATTCACTTTTAAACCACAATCAGACTGCACTAGAGCTCACTCGGAAGCAGACCGAGACTCAGACATTCTCAAAAAGCACACAGCGTTCGTGTTTTACTTCTGTCATAGTACTGACATTTCACTTTTTAAATGAAAGGATGACATAGTGTACAGTATATCCATTTATAGTTACATTTAATGCTCCATGAAACAAGTTAGTTCCTGTTCTCACTTCCGTTATCGTAGCCGAGTGGGTTCTTTTCCTCTAGCCACACGTCCTCAAGTGTTTTATTCTTCTTCTACCACAACCGCAACATTTACAGTAGTCTTAATGATTAAAGAATGACACGTCATACTTTTTATCCATTTAGAGTTACTAAAGAGTTACTTAGAGTTACTGTTTCAGAGTTGTTGCTCTCATTGTTGTTGTTGTTGTTGTTGTTGTTGTTGTTGTTGATCCATTTTTTTTTTTAATTTGAGCCAGTGTGAACATTCTGAGGTGAGAAGAAACAAATTCTGATTCAGAAATCATCTCAGTTTTCATGAACACTGGAAAAAAATGGCACATGGAAGTCCTTGGAAAGTCTTCCGAAGATCTTATGAGGTAACATCTCAGGTTCTTCGTCGTTGGAAGCAGATATCTGTTCACAGTCTTGACCGCATTAACTTAAAATACCTGCATCGTGACACATCCATGACTAGACTTTATAGTACTGAATGTTTTTTTTTCCTGATCATTCTGTTATATAAAACACTGAAGTGATCACTTCACCCAACGCTGACCTCTACCCCGGAGTCGAGTGTGTCCTCGAGTTAGACCTTCATCCTCCACAGCTCATCCTCCTCACTGTGTTTTCTTCTCCTTCTTTCTCTGCTCCCCACAGAGACACGCCTCTGCTCCGCTAATCAGCTGCTGATTTAATGAACTCCCGATAAGTTCGTGTAAATGAGAGTAATTACAGCTGATACGAAACGCTGACGATTACAGCCGCTCGATTCAGTCTCAACAAACCAGGAGGTTCCTCGGGCTAAATACGGATGAGAGAATCTCTCTCTCTCTCTCTCTCTCTCTCTCTCTCTCTCTTGCGCCTAATGGTCTGAGAGTGGGACTTGTAACCCGAAGGTGAACCTGAAGGTGGTGGGTTGGAGTCTCGGGTCCGGCAGGGATTGTAGGTGGGGGAGTNGTTCACTACTGTGTGTGTGCACTTGGATGGGTTAAATGCAGAGCACAAATTCCGAGTATGGGTCACCTCACTTGGCCTCAAATTCACTTCACTTCCACTCTCTATCTCTCTCTCATCTTGAATTACTGAAACCTCTTTATACTACGAATGAATCAATGCAACAATCATAACTCAAGAATTTTGGAGAAATCATTGTTTTAAAAAAATATTCGTAATTTGAGTGACTTGGCCATAATTCTGAAACTTCTAAAACAGTCCTTCTCTACGTCATCATCACTCGCAAATTAACGTTAAGCCTGCTCCAGATTCTGATCAAAGTCGGTCACGTATCAGTCGGAGGAATACTAAATCATATCGTATTACATCGTATCGTACCAAATCGTATCGTACCAAATCGTATCGTACTCAATCGCATCGTACCAAATCGCATCGTACCAAATCGTATCGTACCAAATTGCATCGTACCAAATCGCATCGTTCTAAATCGCATCGTACTAAATCGTATCGTACCAAATCGCATCGTACCAAATCGCATCGTACCAAATCGCATCGTTCTAAATCGCATCGTACTAAATCGTATCGTACCAAATCGCATCGTACCAAATCGCATCGTTTTAAATCGCATCGTACCAAATCGTATCGTACCAAATCGTATCGTACCAAATCGTATCGTTCTAAATCGCATCGTACCAAATCGCATCGTACCAAATCGCATCGTTCTAAATCGTATCGTTCTAAATCGTATTGTACTAAATCGCATCGTAGGAGATTCGGTGCTGTAGTCAAATATCTATTCAGTACCTTATGAACCAATATCATGTTATTAAATAAAATAAATCTGTTATTAAATTTGCTTTTAGTGGAGTTTTTCTTTATGCGTTTTAGGGCCATTGTTTAAAAAAAATACAAGATTTTGAGAATAAAGTCATAATATTTGGGGAATATAGTCCTGATACTATGACAATGAAATGAAGGGACTTTTGCAAAAAAAAAAAAAAAAAAAAAATTTAATTTTTATTACAATTATTTTGTTTTCTGAAAGAAAAGGACATAAAGACATGGTGAAAAAAATATTATGATTTTTTTCTTGAAATCTTAAAACTTATTTTGTTAAAGTATTCTGAATTTGTTTTTGAAAGTTACCTCTCCAGTCAACCTTCTCATCGCTGTCATCTACCGACCTCCTGGTCCCCTCGGGGCCTTCCTTGAAGAGA
>CM074960.1:1980088-1987588 GCA_037577455.1 Pangasius macronema | reverse complement strand
GAAGTGCTGTATCTCCTGTTTCCAGCATGTTTCCAGTGTCCAGATGTTTAGGCTACTTCCAGGTGTTTTGTGTGGGTTTTGGGATAGAGCTGAGCTGGAAACCTGGCAACCCCGGTCCGTGACCTCGGGCCATATCCTCTGACTTAAATCATATCAGTGGAACACAAACAGCGCCACATTCACGCAATCACGCGATTCAAATTCTGCTAAATTTATTCATTTCAGAAAATTCATTAACACGGTTCAAAAAGTTCAGAAGTTTTTCTTTCTCTCCGTTCGTCTTCATGACGCATTAATGCTGTAAAGCTTCTCAAACATGCTCCTCTCAGATTTAGCTTTTTTTCACTGGTCTTTGCAAGCTGACAGTTCTTTCTTTCTTTCTTTCTTTGTACCCATTTTAACCCAACTATTCCAATCTACTTACTTTTACTTTTTCATTCTTATTTATTTGTTTATTTGTTTGTTCCATTTTACTTTTTCTTTGTATTTTTCTATTTCTTTCTTTCTTTCTTTCTTTCTCAATATACGTCCTTTTTGTTTGTCATTTATTTGCTTGTTTGTTTGTTTTAATTGTTTCTTTGTTCTAGCAATCGTTTTCTTTTTTTCCTCTGCATACTCGACTTTTGCTTTTCTTTCTTTCTTTCTTTCTTTCTTTCTTTCTTTCTTTCTTTCTTTCTTTCTCTGTATATCTACTTTTTGTTTTCATTTATTTATTTATTTGTTTGTTTGTTTGCTTACTTGGTTCTTTGTTCTAGCAACCGTTTTCTTTTTTTCTCTGCATACCCAGCATTCTCATTATTTTTCTCTATCTTTCTTTCTTTTTCTTTATCCCTCCTTTTTCTTCATCATTTATTTATTTATTCGATCGATTATTCTACAATAATTTCCAAAAGTTTTTAATATATCACACGTGGAGAAATTGATTAGTCTTTCTGCATATTTTATTTTTTTTGGAAAATATTTCCATCACTTTTTATCTCACTTTTTTTTTCTACTTTAGACAGGAAAAATAAAATTCTAGAGTTTCTAAGTAGAAAACTGAACTAAAAGTTCCAAGTAGGTGGTAGAGTACACACACACACACACACACACACACACACACACACACACACACACACACACACACAGTGTGAATGAGTACGTGTAAGAGTGACAGTGGGCGTGGCCAAGATTACCTAACATGAGGGATTTCCTTTGCTGACCAACAGATTGTGAGCGTATAAATTCTCTCTCACACCACACTTACACACACATACGCTTGTATACGTACTTATACGCTTTTCCACACACACACACACGTATACACACACACACACTTACCTTCCCAAGCCTGTGTATTGGATCTTCACTGTACACAGCGCGAAAGATGCTGAAATCTCTGCGTTACCAGTTTAAGGTGAGTAAATCAACAGTTTAATAATAAATAAATAAATAAATAAATAAATAATAAACATTTCTTTTTTTAAAAATGAATGCATAAAACTAAAAATATCTTAAGTGTAGATATTTTTTTCAACGTATTCAATATAGCTCATGAAATTATGATATACCTGTCCAGCCTGTGTATACTTTTTATTTTATTCTTTATTTTTCAATTTTATTCTTTCGATTTAGACATTTTTATGCACAATATATATTTTTTAGTGCAGTAAAATAATACACACATCATTCCATACAGATTTTTACACAGGCTTTATTTATTTCTTTGTATTTAATGAACTTTTTTGCCTTTTAGTGTGTATGAATGGCAATTAATGTTTGTTTTATTTATCATTTTTAATGCATTTTTTATTAGAATTTTTTCTTTTATTTCATTACTTTTTAATTCAACTATTTTGTCCATTAGCTACATGGTAATAGATACAAAATGCTTCATAAGAGAAATTATTATCATGTGACACGATTAGTAGTTTAGTATTAGTAGTTAAAATCCATTGCTAAAATGTTTCAGTCTTATCTCGAGACTAAATATCGTGTGACGTCACAGCGTACGTCTCCGTAATGCTAATTTGCATTGCTAAGGTGCTTTTTCAGATGCTAACGAGAGAGTTAGTGTAAATGATTAATTATCTTAAAGTCTTTGTCGTTATCAGATCCGCGTTGTTGTGTAAACGAGGTCAGAGCACGTCGCCTTTGTTCTTTGATGGTAATCAGCACTTGGTCATCAGCCCGTGGTCGGTTTACAGCGAGATATCGTCATGGAACTAGCTGACTGTTGATTTGAATGTTGCATAAGTGTTTGGATTTGATATGCAGGATCAATAGGAATCAACAGAAACGCATGCAAGGCGCATCATGACTCATCCCGTAATGACTCGTCTTATCATGACTCATCCCATAATGATGTGGGATGTTTCCTGACCACTACGTCACCTTTAAACACCACAACTTCAATTCTGTAAGCGCTTTCCTGGACCTTTCATTGTAGCACTAAGATAATTATCCCGAAAAGGAAGAGGAAGACGTGTACATGTACATGCACATAAATGTCTGTCATTTGCAGCATTTGCAGTTTGACCTTTGACCTTTGACCTTGGTCTCCGTGCGTCTCGACATGCAGCAGGACCGACTCTCAGATAAGCTGCTGCTCATCCAGTTACGATACGCCGATCTTTACGCTGAACGTACAGTATCCGCTCAGCCCAGACGTCAGCGTTTGCTTCTTTTGCTAGTTCTGCTCTGGAGCTTTGATGCTAATGCAGCCTCGAGTATCGAAAGACACACGACATGTCAGACCACTGCTGAGTCTCACACACATGCTGCTGTGGTTTAGGACACAGAGGACACAGAGGACACAGAGGGACTTCCTGTCTTCTCTAAACATGAACTAATCTGTCCTGTCTGAGCTCTGGCTCACTGCGGAGGCAGCCATCTCGATTCTGCATTAATAAAACTAAATTTCTCTTTATCATACTTTTATCATACATATATATTTACATATATATACATATTCCTTTCTTTCTTTCTTTCTTTCTTTCTTTCTTTCTTTCTTTCCAATTTACTTACTTTTTCTTTTTCATTCTTATTTATTTGTTTATTTGTTTGTTCCGTTTTACTTTTTCTTTGTATTTTTCTATTTCTATTCTTTCTTTCTTTCTTTCTTTCTTTCTTTCTACTGCATCCCATTTATTTATTTATTTATTTATTTATTTAATGTTTGTGTTTGTTTGCTTGCTTTTTTTGTTTGTATGTTTGTTTGATTTTTCCCCCCATTTGAATGCCTGTTCTTTTCTTTCTTTCTTTCTTTCTTTCTTTCTTTCTTTCTTTCTTTCTTTCTTTCTTTCTTTCTTTTTTTCTTTCTTTCTTTCTTTCTTTCTACTGCATCCCATTTATTTATTTATTTATTTATTTAGTTAGTTAGTTAGTTAGTTAGTTAGTTAGTTAGTTAGTTAGTTAATGTTTGTGTTTGTTTGCTTGCTTTTTTGTTTGTATGTTTGTTTGTTTGCATGCCTGTTCTTTTCTTTCTTTCTCTACATTATTTATTTATTTATTTATTTATTTATTTGTTTGTTTGTTTGTTTGTTAGTTAGTTAGTTAGTTAGTTAGTTAGTTAGTTAGTTATCTATTTGCTTGCTTTTTGTTTGTATATTTATTTGATTTTTCCCATCTGCATGTCTTTCTTTCTTTCTTTCTTTCTTTCTTTCTTTCTTTCTTTCTTTCTTTCTTTCTTTCTTTCTGCATCCCATTTATTTATTGATTTTTATTTGTTTGTCGTTTGATTGTCTATTCATTTGTTTGTTTTTGTTTTTCTCCATCTGCATGTCTTTCTTTCTTTCTCTCTCTCTCTCTCTCTTTCCTGTCCACATTATTAATGGAATGAAGCACTGGCTGATGTTTGTTCAGTAGCGATGGCCGGATCCTGAGCCACCGTTAGCCCCGAAGCCGTGAAGTCACGTGTAAACGAGGAAGCTGTACGTGAAGCTCAGTAAATATCCTGATCCTCTGTAATCCCGTGTGCGATGAAGGAGATCTAATGAAACGAGTGATAGGTGCTATGGAGTGGATTTGACTCAGTAATCAGCAGCAGGAGATTTCAGCTCAGAAACATTTATCTTAAATAAACACCACTCAGTTAACACGTGACTGACGTGAAAGGCGCTTTTAACACGTGATGGGATTTATATCTCTTCATCATTACAGACAGGATTTACAGGAATGCTTTATTTCTGTGTAGTTTACTGTGTGTGGATGTGAGGATGGACGTAAGGAGAAATGAGAGCATTAGCTAAGGCTAAACTGGTAGCTTTACGCTTCCGGGACTTAGCTACGTTAGCTTTGCAGCTCATTTCAAAACTAATGAAGCTCATTTCCAATTTCTGTGGAATGAATAAGGAATAAATCGCTCCGTGGCGCTGTGGTGTGATGAAGAGGAGTTACTGCTGCCACTCTGAAGTTGATTATTATATATTATCTATAATATTTTGTGTATTTATTGCTTTTATTTCGATTACAACTTTTTGTTTGTTAAAGAATGACATCATCATTTTTCTCCCTTTATAGTTACATTTAAACAGGTTTGCTCCTGTTCTCACTTACGTTAGAGCAGCTCTCTTTTTTCTCCAAACCTAAGATGCAGTTTGTCATGTGACTGAAAGCTTTCCAGCTTTACCTCTGACTGGTACAAAGCACTGACACTGGAGACTCCTTCCATAAAAGTTAAATAAACACATTTCTCCTTACAGGAAACTTGTGAACCATGTCAACGATTATACAGGTTTATTAATCCGTTTGTGTGGAGCGTCTGCCGTACGAGTCCCTGTGAAGCGATAACGTATTAGAGCGGGCGCATTGATATGAACCTGCACCGCTGTCAGAGCTGCTGTTCTGGAAAATTCATCAACGCCTTCTGACCAATCAGAATCCAGAATAGATCACTGAAGATACAGCAGATGTTTGTTTCAGCCTCACGCACATCACGGATCACTGTGTGTGTGTGTGTGTATTTCTTTTTCTGAATCCACAAAAACCCATTTGCACTAACACACATCCCTGAGGACATGTACAGGACTGTGTGTATGTGTGTGTGTGTGTGTGTGTGTGTGTGTGTGTGTGTGTGTGTGTGTGTGTGTGTGTGTTTTAACTCAGAGGTGATAAATGCACTGCACTGCCGGTAAAAATGGAGCATTAAAGAAGGGCTTTTAAAAATGTCAGCTCCACTGATACACCTCCATCAGAAAGAGAGAGAGAGAGAGAGAGAGAGAGAGAATAAAACAGTAAGAGAGAAACAGATGGAGAAAGGAACCAAAAGAGACATATGTAGAGAGATAGAAAGGAAATGAGAGAGAAAGAAAAGAATAGAGAAAGAGAGCAAGATTGAGAGTGAGAGAGAAATGAACAGAGCAGGGCGTGAAATGGTGGAGAGAGCAAGAGAGATGAAAAAGAGAGAGAAAGAGGAAGGGAGAGGAAACAAAAAAAGAGAGAGAGAGAGATGGAGAGAATGTGAAGAGAGAGAAAAAGAAGGTGAGGTGGAGATAAGGAAAGAAAGAGAAGAATGAGTAGATGTACGAGATGATGGAAGGAAAGACAGATGAAAAAGATGGGGTGAAAAGGGAAAATGACAGAGACCGATGGATGGAGAGAAAGAGAGAAAGACAGATAATGAAGAGAGGAGAAAAGAGGGAGAGGTGGATAGAAGGAAGGAAGAAGAGAGGCATGAGATAATGAGAACCATGAGAGAAAGATGGACTAAGAAGAGCGTGGGATGATGGAGAGGAAGACAGAGAGAGGGAGAGAAACATGATGATGATGATGATGATGAGGAAGATGGTGGAGAGAAAGAGAGAATAAATGAATTATTTATTCAGTCTCGTCTCTCGTCCCGTGTTACAGATGAGCCGTCTCAGTAAAGGTGACTCGTGCTCCATCTGGTTTGAGGGAAGTGTTGAAGACGAGGATAATGATGATGAAGACTTCCACATGGTGGAGGCGGAGGACGAGTGCGTGGATGGACAGAAGCTGGAAAACGAGTGCGCCGTCTGGGACGTCCCCCGTCTGCTCGGGCTCGAGGGAATCACCTCGAACATCACGTCTGAGCAGAGCAAAGCGCTGAGCGTCACGCAGATCCAGCAGGTTATTATTATTATTATTGTTGTTGTTGTTGTTGTTGTTGTTGTTGTTGTTGTTGTTATAAATTCTGGCTCGTGATTGGTCAGAAGGTTTTGACTGCTTTATTTTCGATAACAGCAGCTCTCCCCTGGCAACTTGCTGTCATATAAGGGGAATAAAACACTTCAGGATGTGCTGTTGTAGGAAAATAATCAACTATAGGGTGGTAACAGTGACTCCGCTTCATCACACCACACCGTCGTTGATTACTTTTCTATTAAAGCACAACACGGAGTGTTTTATTCCTTACCCGTTTAAACTTTATACAATAATTACTCATGAAATGATTATTAGATATGCATATACTGTATGAATGATATGACTGATGACACTAGTGTGTGTGTGTGTGTGTGTGTGTGTGTGTGTGTGTGTGTGTGTGTAGCTCTCTCACTCACTCCCTGCCACATTAAGGCTGTGTGAGTGGATGTTAACGTATCGCACCCAGAGCCACGGCACCAGTCTGAGGACGCTGTACAGAACCACCAACAAGCTGGACACCTGCATGATCGTCCTCGTTAAAGACACCTACGGACAGGTGAGCCTAACACACACACACACACACACACACACACACACACACACACACACACACACACACTGAGGAAATATGCACACACTGAGCGAAAAAACCCTACAGCTTGACTCACATCTGCACGTTTACTTCTATACAGCTGAGTGCAAAAGTTTGCACACCCCTAGGACAATTTGTGGTAGTCATATTTATTCATATTTATTATATTATTACTGCAGGTATTTGGTGCTGTTTGCTCCGCCCCTCTCAGAGTTAGCACCACCTACTACGGCACAGGACAGACCTTCCTGTTCTCATTTTCACCACATCTACAGGTGCGTTTCATGCTTCTCTCTCTCTCTCTCTCTCTCTCTCTCTCTCTCTCTCTCGTATTTCTCTTTGCCCTCTCAAAAATCCCTGTCCTTAGAAGAATCATTTATTTGTCACATATACTTTACAGCACAGTGAAATTCGTTCCTCCACATATCCCAGCTTGTTAGGAAGCTGGGGTCAGAGCGCAGGGTCAGCCATGATACAGCACTCCATGGAGCAGAAAGGGTTAAGTACCTCGCTCAAGGGCTCAACATTGGCAGCTTGGTGGTGCAGGAGCTTGAACCCCTGACCTTCTAATCAGTTTACCAGAGCCTTAACTGTTGAGCCACCACTGCCCTATTACATAGCATTAGTACTTTTAATAGTCATGTATAATATTAATAACTGGTGAGTGTGGGAAAGAGGTAAAGAAGCGAGTGAGGCAGGTTGGAATGGGTGGAGAAAGGTGTCGGGAGTTCTGTGTGATGGAAAAATACAGCGAGAGTCAAGGGGAAGGTGAACGAGACAGTGGTGAGAGCGGCCATGCTGTATGGTTTAGAGACAGTGGCACT
>CM074960.1:1960587-1977762 GCA_037577455.1 Pangasius macronema | reverse complement strand
CACTGTCTCTAAACCATACAGCATGGCCGCTCTCACCACTGTCTCGTTCAAAAAATCTAAAGCTTCTAATGAACAGAATAAAAACTGTGCTGTTACCTAACAAAGAAAAACATGTGTAAGTGTTGATATGGTGACGTTTGCTTTAAGAAGGAGGAGTTATTTAACATTGGTGGAAGGAGTCTCCAGTGTCAGCATTTTGTAAGGGTCAGTAGGTTTTCTGCATATTCTCTGTAACATGACAAGCTGTTTTTGTCTGTTTTTATCTTATTAATTTCAAGAGAGACTAAAAAGAGAGGTTGGTGAAGGAACGACTGTTTATAGCTGCTACAACCTGAGTGAGAACCCGAACTGATTTGTTTCCAGATGTTCCACAACCTTAAATATACATAACTATAAACAGATAAAAAGTTTGATGTCATTGGAATAAATGACTCAGGGTGCGCTCTTATGTTACAGGGAAGTAAGATTATTTTCCTCTAACAGCATGAGATGGAGTGTCTCATTCCTCTCCTTACGTCCAAATCCATCAGGAAGAGAAACAGAAATCTGTGGCGGTGTCATTCTTCTTTTTAACAACAGTTTGTTCCAGCCTTCTTTACTCTCCGCGTAAAAGCTGACCGTCTTCGTGATCGTCTCAAATCGAGAAGAGCTTTGTTTCTTGTCAAACCTCTAACAGCGACGAGAAATGAATACTTACGTGATCATAATGAACGGATCTTCTTCTCTTTCGTTTGTTTCTCTCGTTCCTCCCACACTGAGAAAATGAAGGTGTGTTTCCGATCACTCATGCGTCACTTCGTAGCAGATCGTTTGCATAAATTAGTGCAGAAATCGTTCTGAAGGATATAATAACTGCTCCTGATGAATGGGCTGATTTGCAGTCTTGTAATAATCATCTTTTACTCTCCAGTATGAATTCTTAATCGTGATTGGAGTTTTGCCCGTATTATATGTGTGTGTTGCTCATTTATAACCGTAACACAGGGGTGTCCAAGTATGGGTGCAGGTTTTCATTGCAATCAATTCCACCTGTTTAATCAGCTGATCTTAGCTTTTAATAAACTCAGGTGTGGCTTCTGCTTGGTTGGAGTGAAAACCTGCACCCGCACCGGCCCTTTCCGGATCAGCCTGGACGCCACTGATTCATTAGAGTTTGGATTGTACTGTATGTTGGAATTACGGTATATGTATAGAGTTTAAGGCGTGGAGTTTAACACATGTTCCCTTACACAGGTGAGAAAGGTGTAAAACGTCACCAGCAGAATGAAAAACCCGACTAAACTTCTGAATTTAAATGAATGCTAATTAGAACAACTAGATTTGCCTTTTATTGGTTTCTTGCCATGGGAAGATTTTCAAGATGGAGGAGTTTAAGAAGTAAAAAGTAAAAAAAGTATGAAGGTGTCACAGGAGTGCCAATACTTTCGATGGAGTGCAACACCCATAAGCCATTGCACGTCACGTGCTCACTGCTCACACCATGTCACATGACCTCGAGCACCTGAATCGAGTTGTTGTCTAGTTGTTCCAGGTATTTAAGTCACGTACTGTGTAGCACTCCTGGTTCGGTCTCTAGTCGTTGGCAGCTTTATTCGTATCGTGCGCTGATGTCACACAGGGACGTTGTTATTGCTAGTGCAGTTCCAGTGGCGTTTAGGGAAGATGTTCAGTGGACAGAGACCTGGAGAACCTGGAGGAAAGAACATGTGGAGCTCCTCGACACAGACCGTAACCTGAGCTCATGATCAAACCAGCGACCCCGGAGCTGTGAGTATAACGATGTGGCCTGTAACTCAAACACAAGGAATGTATAAGCAAGGTTCATTAATAATCTCCAAAACAACAGAAAGCACAGATATGCTCTTCCAGACAAAGATGCTCTGAGGAACATGGAGAACATGTCCTTCCTTCGTTCAGCTGAACTGTTGACCCTGCAGGAAAGGATCGTTTAGCTGGCGTTATCAGAGTGTAAAGCACACAAGATCAGGAACGAAAAAAGAAACAGAGATTATTTCTCATTGATTTTTATGCCTGTTGACTTTAGAAAATGTAGAACCTGGGATAGATAGAAAAAAAAGGGTTGCCCAAGGGGGTCATTAAGGGTACGAGCTTTCTAAATGGGTTCTACTTGAAGCCTTTTACGAAAGGGAAACATCCTGTTGATTAGGGTTCATTTAGGGTTCTTTGGTTTAACCCTTAAAGTTCAGTGTAAAACCCTACAACTAAATATATCCCCTTTTTTGGAAGCTAAGAACACTTAATTTTACAACAAACCCTTAAAGAACCCTCAGAAACCTTATTTGTATAAGAGTGTGTGTATTAACTGGATAAGTGTGTGGTATGGTATTTTTTTCTCTCAATATCTAGAACCTTAAGATGTAACATTTTTAACATTTAGCTAAATTGTCTTGGTACTTGTGGTGACCCATACTCAGAATTTGTGCTCTGCATTTAACCCATCCAAGTGCACACACACAGTAGTGAACACACACANGACCCGAGACTCGAACCCACCACCTTCAGGTTCACCTTCAGGTTACAAGTCCGACTCTCAGACCATTAGGCCACGACCCCCCCATTGTTTTACATTTGAGCCACAGCTCATGACAACCATCACGACGACGGTGGAACGTTTTAACAGCGCTCGTCAACAATCACTGTGCATGAAACCACTAAACATGTTACAGTTCGACTTGGAATCGAGGGATGTCTAGGCTCTGATGCGCCATCTAGTGGTAAAGCATTAAATCCTCCAGATGCATGAAAGATACACAGACAAGTGTGTGAACAATGCCGCTCACGTTGCTGCCGCTTGTGCGCACACACACAAAGTCGTGCATCAGGTACAAACCAGCCTTAAGGATTTTCTACATTTTCTAATAGTGGACAAAGAACCACTTTACTGAACTATTTACTGAGGTGACAAAAACGCATGATCAGGAGCTCAGACCTGATTTCAAGCTACAGTTGCTAGCAAACGACACACTTCATCCCTGCATGCCTCACTCTCTTCAGTGTCACATCTGTAAATTTGCCAAATCAAGCAAGTAAATGTAAACGTAATGAAGTTTTGACCATAATTTATTTTATACATGCAAAATAAAGATGCCTTCAGACACTGAGAGCAAACTGTACAAAATCGTAGAAATTTCAGTGACTCGAAAGAAATTGAATTATATTTCATACAAAGTAAGCACTCAGAGCCCCGACACCCGAACATTAAAGGCGTAATTGGACATTGAAAAATAAATAAATAGAGGTTTTAACTAAATGATTATCAAATCATAAGTTTACAAATCTGTTTCGCAAAGTTGTTTATTAAAAAGGAGATTACAGTGTCTGAAACAAGTACATGAAGATTTGGAAACATATTTATAGAAAAGATTTCAGCTAAGTTAGACTCCAGTGCTCGTTATCTACATTTTCCAGTGGAAAAAAAAAGAAGAAGAAGAAGAAGAAGAAAAAAAACCTTGGACATCAAGCATTTCGTGGCTGACTGATGTGATGTGTGTGGAATACTGCGTAAATTTGCTTTTTTTGCTTAATTATTTTTTAATTCCTTCTTATCTACATAACATTGTGTTTTAAACATTATTGTGTTTTTCTTCAGTATGTTAGCATGTTAGCATGTTAGCATGACCTCTTCATTTTCTTTTACATTTTTCAGTGCTAGGAATAAGAAAAACTTTAATTAACCACTTAGACACAGAGCTTCTCGGAATGAAACCATGTTTAAGAGCATTCTCATTATTTTCATGCAGAAAATGGAGGTGTTTTTCTTTTTTCCGAGACTTCCACTGCGTACCGTCACATGGCCGCGTGTTTCACTTCACCGCATGCAAAAAACGTAAGCGTTCAGTTAAACGTGAATATCTGCCATTATGTTCTGTAGTTTAGAGATTATTAGCAATCATTTCCGGTGTTCCTTTGCAGATAAAAGGAAACAGTCATGGCTGAGGTTTCTAAAAATATACAGTGTAGGAGTATGTAAAGTGATTAACAGTCAGAGAGACAGTGGACTTTGCCGGATGCAGGAAAAGGTCACTCGTCAGTAAAACTGATGGTTCTGGTGGCTTGAAGTTTTTCTATCATGAAATAAAACATTTTTGCATTTTGAACATTTTGAATGCGTTTTAGAGATTTTTTTCCTCTTCCTGAGACACTATAATGCACATGTTCACTGGGACTTACAGGCTTCCTCCACTGAGACTGACAGGAACAAAGCCACACCTCCTTTACTGAGAAAGACAGACAGGGAAGCCATGCCTCATTCACTATAACTATAAGCACAGAGATCACTCCCTTTTACAGGGACTCACAAAGGCCACACCTCTTCCACAGAGACTGACAGTTACAGAGGCCACGCCTCCTTCACTGGAACTGACCAACATAGAAACCACACCTCCTCCACTGACACTGTCAGGCACAAAGGCTATGCCTTCTTTTCAGGGACTGACAGGCACAAAGGTCCACGCCTCCTTTACTGTAACTACAGGTACAAAGGCCATATGTCCTCCATTAAGACTAACTGTCAGAGAGGCCACACCTCATTCGGTGTAACTGACAATCTTAGAGGCTACACCTCCTCCATTGAGACTGTCAGGTACATAGGCCACACCTCCTTCCCTGTCACTTATTGGCCTAAAGGCCACACCTCCTTCACTGTGACTGACAGGCATAGAGGGCACGCCTCATTCATTGTGACTGACAGGCACAGAGGCCACACCTCCTTCACTGAGACTGACAGGCATAGAGACTCCACCTCCTTCACTGGTTGGAAGTCAGTTAGAAAGATTTTAAACCACTTCTTTATGAAAGATTTGTTGGTATTAAGGTACGTGAGCTCTTTAAACGCCCCTCAGTAATCACTCACGCTTTTTGCCCATGTTTGAATTCTCAGTAAGAAACAACACACTGTTAGCTCCACTTATTCACTAACTAATAAACGATTTGAAGTCATACGTTTATTCTCTCTACGAGGGAAAACAAATTTTTGAAGTGCAGATGTTGCCTGAAAATCACACACAGAGCTGTTACAATTAGTGAAACAGTGTGATCTCCCCAAGGAGTGCATTTACACACAACTGGAAAAGAAAATAGTGTTTTTGCAAAACTCATACTACATAAAGTGATCATAATCATAAAGTGAAGTGACTTGTGTCCAAGTGTGGTGACCTATACTCTGAATTTGTGCTCTTAATGCTCTTGTGCATTGAACCCATCCAAGTGTGCACACACACAGTAGTGAACACATATATACACACACACCCGGAGCAGTGGGCAGCCTTTTTTGCTTGGGAGTTCGGGCCCTTGCTCAAGGGTCTCACCTCAGTCGTGGTATTGAGGGTGGCAGAGAGCGCTGGTCATTCACTCCCCCACCTACAATCCCTGCCGGACCCAAGACTCGAACCCACGACCTTCAGGTTCACCTTCAAGTTACAAGGCTGACTCTCAGACCATTAGTCTGAATCTCTAACCCACACAAACATTAATAAGGTAATAATAAGGGGGCAGGATTATAATGACTAAAGTGTTGGGGGGCCAAACATAGTGCACTGGATATCAGAGGGAAAAAAAGAATGACTTTCATCTGATCTGTAAGAAATGGAAATGATTGGAATTGGCTTGGGAAAGATTTTTTTGGAACTGTTAATGTTAATCGTATTTTTTGTGTTGAAAGAAAAACATTTCGGCTGGGTTTCGTTATCAGCTGATACTCAAGGTTTCAGGATCAGTATGGGAAAAAGTGCTTCAGTCTCATCTCCTGGTCAGAGACGTTAACATGGAGCTGTAAAAGATGCATCTGCGTGCTGAGCTCCTCTCGCACTCACTACTGCCACAACTCTTCATTAACGTTACAAAACGCTTTAGTTACGTAAGCTGCGATTTGATTGATTTGAAGTTGCGAAAGGTTGAAATGTGCTCGATTTAGAATAACTTTATTAGTAGTATTATAAGCAAACTAAAGAACATTTAGTACAGAGGTTAGTGTGTGAAGTACATCAGCCCGCTTGTTATTTACTGCAATCAGACTCTTACCTTCTCGCTACAACTACACCGCTAGAGCTGGCTGTCAGTCCAACTCAAATTAGCTGGAAAATGTTATGTGTGAAGGCTACAGTGAGGAAACACATACAAGTCTTTCTAACACTTTTCCAGTTGCATGATGTCAGGATTGGGAGGCGAAGACGGATGCAAGTGCAGAGAGTATTTATTGAGTAACAAGAACAAGGAGACATGAAGACAAGGACGATAGACATGAACGGAGCATACAAACTACGAGCGATACCGTGGCACACATGAAGGAAAAAAAACACAAATACAGCAGCACAAGCTTGACAATGAAATACACAGAACTTAAATAGAGGTGTTTATTAGGAGTAACACGGGACAGGTGTGAGTGATCAGTGAGGCATGTGACATGGTCATGTGACATGCTGCGGCTGATGGGTAGTGTAGTTCTGTGCCGTATTGACGTTAGCTAACAAGCTAGCATTGTTTCCAAATGTTTTTAGAATCAGGACTCCACTATTCATGTGATTTATACTGAGTTTAATTTAGGACACTAATCTACTGACACTCCAGCAGTCGTTATTGTTTGCACCTGATGAATTTAATTGGTTCTAGTTGTCAAAATAGGAACTCAATGAAGTCTAACCCACCGTGGACGAAGTATTTACTGATGACGAATTAATAATACAGTAAATGAATTACGCAGCACGACCTGAGCGCCGTATACACTCTCGTGTTAGTGAACGTGGCTACGTTTCTTCGTTCTGCAAGCTTCAGATCTGAGCTCCTGTGACTTTTTTTGTCAGGTTCTTGACTCGGTACACACCTCTAGCTTGTATTATACTGGAAAAGATCTGATTATCCGCCCTGTAAATGTACAAATGCTTAAATTTTCCATCGTATGAAATCTGTATAACAGCATTTAATTATTTCCTTTAAATATGAGAAGTTACAAGGAGATACTAAGAGTGACTGAAAACTAGCATATCGCATTTCATACTGTCTCGGCTCTTAGATTAATAGTTTGTTTGTTTTTTTACCCCATTTGCCAACATTCAGACATGCAGATTATCATACAGCAAGCAACAGATCTTGGTTTTTGTGTGCTACAAAAATATATGCATATAATATCTGTCTAATCTGTAAATCATGTCTTTAAATGTTGTGAACAATCAGACGGACTTCCTCCGTAAGCGGGGTAGTTCTCTGAAACTGTGCCCAGGAGACAGCGTGCTTCCCGGGGAAGAAAATCCCGTATTTTCCCTGGTAAAGGAACCTCCGTGGATCCGATAAGAAATGGAAGTGTAGTAAACCGAATCAACGTTGCAGCTGGGTCGAGATGGAATGAGGCTGGGGCACAAATCAAAGCGATAACAGCAAGAGCAGAGAGAATTGAGACGCGACCGCTGACGATCCGGACTCGGAGGGCGAGGAAGAGCTGGACGGCAGTAGCATTCGTTTGCCGGAGACGTGATGAGGTTAGTGCAACTCGTCCCCTCTTCCATCGGCAAAAACAGCGTGCTATGGCTGTTCTGGTCAGCGAGAGAGCCTAAGTTGCGTTCTTTCCTCTTTAATGACGCCCGTTCCCTCTCTTCCTCTGTGTTCATGGTGAGGAAGCGCAGTACCACGAGGTTGAGGAAGGCTCCGATCACTGTCAAGCCCACCAGGATGTACATGAAGCTAAAGATGACGTACGGCGTCCGTTCCTGGAGGTCACCTTTCTTCTGCAGAGCCACAAAATCACCGAAGCCGATGGTGGTGAGAGTGATGAAGCAATAGTAGTAGGCGTGAAAGAACGTCCAGCCTTCGAAGTGCGAGAAAGCGGCCGCGCCCAAACACAGCGTGCCCAGGCAGGACAGCAAGCCCACGAGGACCATGTTCTCCATGGACACGCTCGTACGCCGGAAACCGAGACACTTTTTCCCCCGGTGGAGCAGGAAGCGCACAAAAGTGTTCATTCTTTCACCCAGGCTTTGGAACATGACCAGAGTGAGAGGGATCCCGAGAACAGCGTAAAACATGCAGAAGATCTTCCCAGCATCCGTACCTGGAGCTGCATGACCATAACCTGCAGGAAGAAAACAGGAAGTAAACGTTACCTCATATGTAGAGTCAGCTGTAAATATCCAAATCTGTCTTTTAATGTTCTTGATTGACTGACAGAACGACTGCAATAAAATCTTGTCTGAATTTTGAACAGATGTGCGATAACGTGCTCCCCATGTCAGGCTGTACGATGAAGATCCTCTTACGATAGACCTGTGATGATAGAAATTCACTTTCTTATGTTCTGCTTGTGTCATCAATTAGCATAATCGATAAACTTGTTTGTGCAGAAAATAGTTTCACATAAACACATTCTTAATTGTGAGCTTGAGGTGACTCAAGATTTTTTTCTGTCCATCAACAGACCAAAGAATTCTTACGCGGCAAAAATCAAACCAGAAATCACACAGTGATCGTAAAACCCGGCTTAATGCTATTATCTCGATTCAGGATATGACATCAGGATATGACATCAGTGCATTAATCAGGTAAGTCAGTGAACATATACTTTCTGTACATGTCTGCAACTGTCACTAGATAAAAGAGCTCGAAGATAAACAGTGTTAATGTACAAACTGCAAAAATTCACAAAATAATATTTAAAAATAAAGCAGCTCATGCACCAAAAAGTATCGTTTCACATCACATCCTTCTTGTTATTGGGTTTATTATTTGGTGTGTGTGTGTGTGTGTGTGTGTGTGTGTGTGTGTGTGTGTGTGTGTGTGAGTTAATGGTAAATACTATTTTTCTCTACCACGTGTATGTCCCTTAGACATGCCATGCTGCAAATGTCTCTTGTAAATATTTGGATTTTAAATGTTAGTGTGTGTGTGTGTGTGTGTGTGTGTGTGTGTGTGTGTGTGTGTGTGTGTGTGTGTGTGTGTGTGTGTGTGTGTGCAGTTTTTATATCTTGATGCGGACCAAATTTCCCTTCAAGGATTGGAATATCTTTCACTTTTAGCCTAGGGAGAACATTTGTCAGGTCCCCACAAGCAAAATCTAAAAGAGATGAAAGGTTTCCTTGTAAATGTGTGTGTGTGTGTGTGTGTGTGTGTGTGTGTGTGTGTGTGTGTGTGTGGACATTTTTAGATCTTGGTGCCCTTACATCTTACACTTTTTGAATTGTTGGTATTTAGGGAGGTCCCTAGTTGGTAAACTACTTTTTTTCTTTTCTTTTTTTTACCCAAACTGCAGGTTTGTATTTATATTTAAAAAACCTAAACGAGACGAAGGATCTTCCCCGTGTGTGTGTGTGTGTGTGTGTGTGTGTGTGTGTGTGTGTGTGTGTGTGTGTGTGTGCGTGCGTGCGCGCGCGTGCACCTATCGTGGTGATGACCGTGATGGCGAAGTAAAAGGATCCGGCGAATTTCCACTGCGTCCCGGCCCTGTGCGGCTCCGCGCGCCGCACCACGCGCTCCAGCTCGCGGTAATCGTCGTCCGTGAAGCGGTAACGCGCCTTGAGCTCCGTGCGCCGCTGCTCGGACACGCGCCGCCTCGCGCTCTCCGACTCCGACTCGAGCGCGTCGAACACGGCGGCGCCCACAAGCAGGTAGGAGAACATGCAGAGGATCAGAGAGAGGGTCCGCACCGTCTGCTTCCTCAGCTTCTTCATCTCAGAAGGAAAAGAGAGCGAGCGAGAGAGAGAGAGAAAGACAGAGACAGAGAGAGAAAGAGAGAAAGACAGAGAGAAAATCGAGGTCGGAAACAGAACTATAACCGCCCCGATTAATCGATTAATCAATGAATCATCCAGATGCTGGAAATAAGTTTATAGTTACAGTGCGCTGAAACTGTTGCAATTAGAGTTTTTGAGAGAAGAGTAAATAAAAAAAAATAATTACAAAAAAAGTCAGACATAAGACCATTTACACTGCATAATCGAGGTATGAAATTACTCAGGGAGCCGCCAAACAATCGATTAATCAACCGGCAATGAGTCATTAGATTTAGTTTTTTAATATTTAATATAATCTTTGTTCCTTCAGTAAACAAAATTTCACCCGTCAAGCCGTGATTATTTCCTGTGATTATTGATTTCACCAATTAATCGATTATTTGATTAGTTGAGTTGAAATTGTGCAATTTTTCCCCCACATTAGTCTAACCTATGTAAGCAGTTTGAAATAAAGTGATGAGAAAAGAAAATCATCCATAGATAGATAGATAGATAGATAGATAGATAGATAGATAGATAGATAGATAGATAGATATGCTCTTATCTTATACAGTATTGAAGCAATCAGGAATAAAGTGGGGAGAGAAGAAAATGTCTGACATTTGACATGTTAGACATAAGATCGATTAAATAACATAGTCAAGCTCGACAACAGGCTGGAGCACGACCTATAATCACGCCAAATAATCGATTAATCAACCAGCCATGAAACATGAGCTCATAAATATAATATGCAGACGTCAGCAATGACTCCAAAAGGAGCCTAATTCCACCAAATCATCGATTAGTTGATGAGCTGTTTTCAATTGTGCACAGCAGAAAAACATGCTGAGGTGGGCTTTTTCTTTTTCTATCACTAAAATAACTATATGGCGTATGGAATAGAGTTGGAAAGAAGAAGATAAGAGATATTAATCGATTCGGTGTGCATAATCGGATCTTTGTGCCTTCGGGAAACACGATTACACCCAATAAAGTCAAGAGAGAAGAAACTAAAATAAGAAAAAAATAATTTAAACAAGCTCAGGGTGTCGCAAGTGTTTCAGAAACGGAGCACGAGCTGCAACACATTTAACAATTAATCGATTAGTCGCTTTTAACGTTTGCACGTCAGGAAACATGCAAAGGTTGTTTTTTTTTTAAGAAGCGTAATATTATATGCAGTGTAGGAGTATGTGTGCCTTATACAGTACTGAAGCAATCAGGAATAAAGTGGAGAGAGAACAATAAGATCGATTTTGCATAATAAAACGGTGGCTTTAAGAATCAACCAGTAAAGTCGAGAAAATCAAATCAGATGAGAAATGCGCTCAAGATGTCGGAAACGTTCAGAAACGCAGCACGCGCGCACAATTCTTCTCTGATTCCCGTTTCCTCCTGATTTTCCTGTCTCATCAGTTTGCGTGTGTGTGTGTGTGTGTGTGTGTGTGTGTGTGTGTGTGTGTGTGTGTGTGTAGCAAAATATCGCAGAAAATCCAGAAATCCAGAAATCTGACACACTCGATCACAGATCACCTTGTGCCTTTACATCATTATGAAACACACACACACACACACACACACACACACACATATATTATATATATATAAACACACACAGAAACCTCCAAAACCTTGAAAATATCCACACACACACACACACACACACACACACACAAAATCAGTAATAATAAAATAAACAAATAAATAAATAAATAAAAAGTGCACGCGCGCATGAGCATGAGAATGAGAGATACCTTCACACACCTCCATGTGTGTGTGTGTGTGTGTGTGTACGACGTGCTCTTACCTTTCTCCACATGCATGTCATTTAGCCTACTCGGAAAACCGGAAATGCACGGAAAACAAGCATCACTCGCTGGTTCGTTGAGTGTCGGAGTGTCACGCGGAATAAATCCTGCTGTAGTAGCAGAGGCAAAGGTGTTGCACACGCGCGCGCGCGCGCACACACACACACACACTTGTACACTCCTTCCAGAGAGAGAGAGAGAGAGAGAGAGAGAGAGAGAGAGAGAGAGAGTCGATTTAGCAAAACAAGTTGCTTAGTAACAGCATCCCTACTCAGTATTTCCCCTCAAACTAATTAAAAATAAACCCAGACTTCAGTGTGAAATTAACTCCTGCTGTAGTGAAGAATTAACATCTACAGCGACAAAAAAAAGACGAAGGTGTTGCACGAAGGTGTTTAACAGTTGAGGAGGAAGCATGATGGAGGAGAGGAATGACTTTTTTAGGTCAGGCTGATGCTGCATGAAGAATCCAGCAGGATGGACAGAAATGCTGGAGGTGTTCACTGAACATTAGCCACTTTTGCTTAGAGGACAAGACAAATTAGGGATTAAAAATCCTTCTCATCTGGACTAACATTGTGTGATACCACTTAAAGCAAACCTCCACCCTGAAACACGTTGAATATATCTCTATCCAGATATAAACTATTTGTGATAGTGATTCAGGTGCAGATTTATTGGTTGGTGCTGTATTTTCATGATTCCTGCGAGATGTTAGCAGTTGTGTGTCGCTCTGATGTCACAGGAGGACGTTGTTGTTGCTATAGCGCAGCTACAATGGCATTCAATAGGAGAAAATATTCAACGATCCCAAACAGCTCAGGTTTTACTGTTAGCTCCTGAAAACAAAATCACTTTTCTCACTCATCATTTTCCAGCGAAACAATTTTAAAGTTATATTAATGAGAAATCCCAGAATGCGGTACAAACACTTACAACCAAAACGGCATTTCTGTTTCTGGCTCGTCTGCTATAATGGCAACGGCGCTATTTTACACCCGGTGACGTTCATAATTTATGCACAAACACTTGCAAAGCTCCTTTTAGTAAGCTGGAGAAAGACATCAGACTGTCTCGCTGTACTGATGTAAACAGTGCGACATCTCGGAGACACGAGAGTCGAGCTATTTCAACACGGAAATACGTCACAGCCCTGAGTGCAAGAAGACTTTGTGGCCAAGTGACCCATACTCAGAATTTGTGCTCTCCTTTTAACCCATCCAAGTGCACACACACCCGTGAACTCACACCCGTGAACACACACCCGGAGCAGTGGGCAGCCATTTTAGCTGCGGTGCCCGGGGAGCAGTTGGGGGATCGGTNCACTCCCCCACCTACAATCCCTTCCGGACCCGAGACTCGAACCCACCACCTTCAGGTTCACCTTCGGGTTACAAGTCTCACTCTCAGACCATTAGGCCACAACTGCCTAATGCATCGATTTTGTAGTTGTTGTTGTTGTTGGCATTTACCAGTTGCAACCTCAAGTCAAACACTGCATTATTTATGGCAGAAGCTCGGTTACGGTGTAATTAGCACCTATTTGTTTTGACAGATTTTCTATATTTTGTTGCTATACCACAGTGCTGCTGAATTCTGGATTCTGATTGGTCAGAGGGTATTAATTATCGTTATCGTTTCTATAGTAACAGCTCATTCACAGGGACTTGGACAGAGGAGTTTATGCTTTGTATTAAACATGATGAGTCTTATTAACTTCAAGAGAGAGATTAAAGAGAGGCTGGTGAGGGAACGACTGTTTATAGCTGTTATAATGTAAGTGAGAACAGGAACTAACTTGTTTCACGGACATTCTACAGCATTAAATGTTACTATAATCAGAAAAAAAAGTATGAGGTATGAAGTGCTGTGGTATAATAGGAATAAAACACTTCAGGATGTAGTAATTATATACAATCTGAGTATAAAAGCATAAAAATATAAAAGACACACACCAAGAATGCCCCAAAACACAAACACACAACAGTATTAAAGTGACTTTATCATTAATAGTATTATAGGAAAATAATCAATAACATATAACAAATAATCAGTAACAGTAACTTTGTTTCATCAAACCATCCCTTCACTGATTAGTTTACTATAGCAGCACAAGATGGAGTGTTTTATTCCATATTTTTCGTGATATCAGATCCTGTGTGTGTACTGCAAAATGCTCCGAACTTACTAAATACATCACAGCCGTTAACAGAGAAACAATGCTACACTAATGAGCCGATCCATCAATTTGTGTCGCTCTGTTCCTCTTGAGAGAGAGACAGAGCCATAAAGCAGTGAAAATAAGATTTCAGCAGTGTGCAGGAGGAGACAGCCAGGCGGATCAAAGTGTCATTAAAGCTCACAAACAGTCCATCAAAAAGACATCCACCTGCACACAGCCTCCAAACCCAGCATACTGTGACTGCTGCTCTTTAAAAAACGCCCACGGATCGGTAATCTCAGTGTGTCTGAGTGTGTGAGAGTGTGTCTGAGTGTTTGGGAGTATGTCTGAGTGTGTGGGAGTGTGCCTGAGTGTGTGAGAGTGTGCCTGAGTGTGTGGGAGTGTGTCTGAGTGTTTGGGAGTATGTCTGAGTGTGTGGGAGTGTGCCTGAGTGTGTGTCTGAGTGTTTGGAGTGTGTCTGAGTATGTGGGAGTGTGTCTGAGTGTGTGGGAGTGTTTGGGAGTGTGTCTGAGTGTTTGGGAGTGTGTCTGAGTGTGTCTGAGTGTGTGGAAGTGTTTGGGAGTGTGTCTGGGGTGTGGGAGTGTGTAGGAGTGTTTGGGAGTGTGAGTGTGTGGAAGTGTTTGGGAGTGTATGGGAGTGTTTGGGAGTGTGTTTGGGAGTGTGTCTAAGTGTGTGGAAGTGTTTGGGAGTGTGTTTGGGAGTGTGTCTAAGTGTGTGGGAGTGTTTGGGAGTGTGTCTAAGTGTGTGGGAGTGTGTCCAAGTGTGTCGGAGTGTTGGGAGTGTGTCTGAGTGTGTGGGAATGTTTGAGAGTGTTTGGGAGTGTGTGGGAGTGTTTGGGAGTGTGTCTAAGTGTGTGGGAGTGTGTCTGAGTGTACCCAAGTGTGTGGGAGTGTTTGGGAGTGTGTCTAAGTGTGTGGGAGTGTTGGGAGTGTGTCTGAGTCTATGGGAGTGTTTGGGAGTGTGTCTGTGTGTGTGGGAGTGTTTGGGAGCGTGTCTGTGTGTGTGGGAGTTTTTGGGAGTGTGTCTGTGTGTGTGGGAGTGTGTGGGAGTGTGTCTCTGTGTGTGGGAGTGTGTCGGAGTGTGTCTGTTTGTGTGGGAGTGTGTGGGAGTGTGTGGGAGCGTGTCTGTGTGTGTCTGAGTGTGTGGGAGTGTGTGGGAGTGTGTCTGTGTGTGTGGGAGTGTGTGGGAGTGTGTCTGTGTGTGTATGGGACTGTGTGGGAGTGTGTCCAGACGTGTCTGAGAAGAATTTGATCTCAGTGAAAGAGCTGCAGGTCTACAGGGACACACACTGAGCAAACCAATGAGCCCAAATAAAAAATGACATCACACACACACACACACACACACACACACACACACACACACACACACACACACACACACATCCCTTAAATCTGATAGAGCTGACTTAACTCCTGCGGTGTTTAAAATCAGAAACGTTTGCTGACTAAAGTGTCATTTTTGTACAGAAGCTACAAAGCTAAGGAATGGAAGCTTATAGCCAGCAGTTTAGCACTGTACAAACCGCATGTCCAAATCCACACTGCACAGAAATGTATTTTCGAAGTGATTTAGGAAATATCATTCCTATTCGAACTGTATTTTTTTACATGAAGATTAATTCTGCCTTAAATGATTGTGACTAAAGCTTGTGACTAAAGAAGCAAATTGACTACATTTTGTGCTACAGGAGAAAACTGTATACCTTTTTCTACAAACGTCTGCTTTAAGAGCTCGGAGTTTTCAGATCAGAGTAAAGAAACATGTGGATAAGAGTCAGCAGAGACGTCACGTTGTGTAGTGATCTCACAGGTGTGTAATACACACATTAGGGATTAAAAAGCCAAGGATCGTCTCCTCTGAGCTCCAGAGATCTATAAATGCTCAGCATGCGAGACATGAAGGCTTAGCGAATTAAACTCATTTCAGAGAGATGAAATGCTAAAGTACGGAAGAAATGAGGGGATGCAGCATTGTGGAGGAGTTTCGAGACAGATTCATTAGAGAATCAGTTTAACTGTGTTTATTTTGCAGTAATAACAACAATAATTTTACTAAAGCGTTAGCAGAATGAGGCCTCTTAGCATTCAAAAGGAAACGATTAAAGAATCTGAGAGAAAACAAAAGGACAGAGAGAGAGTCAGAGAGTGATAATGTGAGAGAAAGACAATGTCACAGGAGACAGAGGAAAGCTGAGAGAAAAACACTGAGAGACAGCAACATAAACAGAAAGACTGAGAGAGATACTGAGAGTGACAGAGAGAGATACTGAGACACTGAGAATGACAGAGAGAGGGACAGAGAGAAACACTGAGAGGGACAGAGAGAGACAATGAAAGAGACATTGAGAGGGACAGAGAGAGATACTGAGATGGGCAGAGAGAAACACAGAGAGAGGGAATATCGTGAGACACCAAGAGAGACACTGAGAGAGACAGAGAGAGACACTGAGATGGGCAGAGAGAGGGACTATCGAGAGACTCCAAGAGAGACACTCAGAGGGACACTGAGAGAGACAGAGAGAGACACTGAGACAGACACTAAGATGGGCAGAGAGAAACACTGAGAGAGATATTGAGAGGGACATTGAGATGGGCAGAGAGAAACACAGAGAGAGGGAATATCATGAGACACCAAGAGAGACACTGAGAGAGATATTGAGAGGGACAGAGAGAGACACTGAGATGGGCAGAGAGAAACACAGAGAGAGGGAATATCGAGAGACACCAAGAGAGACACTGAGAGAGACACTGAGAGAGACACTGAGAGAGACATAGAGAGACACTGAGACAGACACTAAGATGTGCAGAGAGAAACACAGAGAGAGACACTGAGAGGGACATTGAGATAGGCAGAGAGATGGGCAGAGAGAGGGACAGAGCGAGACACTGGGAGGGACAGTGAGAGACACTGAGTGATTTGATGTAAGGCTAAGACAGAAAGTGAGACAGAAAGGGAGACAGACACAGAGAAACAGACAGAGAGAGAGAGAGAGAGAGAGAGAGAGTGGGCGAGTGAGTGAGAAAGTGAGGAACAGGAGACAGAAGCTGCTGAGTCTCTGAGTGTTATGGAAAATAATTACCTCAACTCACAGGCATACACTCAGCTTTCAAACTAGCACTACTAGCGTTGGCAGCTATTGCTGAGTGCTGCTCGCATTTGCTTACAATGAAGGTGAGGACAGAGGTCAAGGCCAGCAGAGCACACTGAGGTCAGTCAACGACCAGCCAATTTGAAAATGATCGACTGAAACATAATGTGCTCCATGGCAGCATCTGAGGTGCCATTTTAGCCAGAAATAGAGCTCCAAAGTTGGCTAAAATGTCTAACTTCCAATAGACTTAAAATGTCTATTAACAATAAGCACTAAAAATATATATATTATTTGCTATTTCTTCTTCTTCTTCTTTCGTCTTTTCCCTTCAGGGGTCTCCACAGCGAATCATCACTCTCCACCTATCCCTATCTT
>CM074960.1:1878121-1917944 GCA_037577455.1 Pangasius macronema | reverse complement strand
ACTTGGACCAATCAGACATGGCTTGGGATATGAAGATCTTGTTGAAATGCTGAACAACTGTAACTGTGTTACACCTTTGTGCTGCTACACCTGTTATGTTTATGTCACATTTTACCTACATACACATACTTTCTCCGTATTCAGTCACATATTAGATGCTTCAGGTAGAAACGTCCAGATTGATCAGTGACCAGCTCTCACAGGTTCTGCACCTGAGATGAGAGTCACACGTTTTCCATTCGTCATGCACGGTTAATCATTTTCCACCTGAGAAATCATGCCTCATCCTGTCTGAAAACCCCACCTGGCTGTCTGAAAACCCCACCTGGATCAGAAGAGCATACTGAGATCTTTATTTTTGTGTTTACCTCGGTAGGTGCTTAGCAAATCAAAGAAACCAGAAATCATCTAATTTCCTCCTGGAATGACATCAGAATGATTTAAATGGTAAAATTTGAAGGTATTTAAATGTGAATAGCTCTTTTCTTCCAGCCGTCTACCTGAGAGGCTTTTTTATTCGTACTGAAAATGTAAGCACTGGTGCTTTTTTTTCCTCTTTTTTCTTTTTTTTTTTTTTACTTTGGGTGAGCTGACTCTTACACACGCGGTTAATTTCAGAGGCCTTGTAAACACAATCCTTGAATTGATGTTATCAATTGTGATGTTAGCAAATAGTGCTGGCAGATCTCGCGCTCTGTGTTTATCTCCCCCAGCACGCACCCACCTGCTAAGAGGTGTCACACTTTAATGAAATTGTTTGAATATCGCCAGAGCGTTGCTAAGAAACAGCGCTGCCGCTCCTGCTGAAGCGAAGCGCACAGATTTCTGTCATCAAATGATGATTAGAGATGAATGGCACCAGAGGTGCAGAGGCCCGCTGTGCCAGGAGCTCGGCTAGCGCAGACGCTAGGTGGAAATGGTGCTTTGTGTGGGGTTTTTGGCACCAGTTTGGCCTCTATGGGATTTCACAGGGCAAACGGAGGTGGATTTATGTGTGAGGGTTTAGGCATTTCTCTGATGGCTTAATAAACTAAAGCAATTGGCAACGGTGTGTAAAGAATTTCACAGGTTAGCTACGCAGTCGTTATCATTCTAAACCTCATTTTTCAGCATTTTACCCCGTAACCCTTCAGGAGCTAACAATTTACCGTATAGCTATACCCTTGTCCCATTTAGCTTTGATTCCAAGATGATGCTTAGCTCTTAGAAAAGCATTTTGCTCTTTGAAACTGTGACTCAGGAGCCTGAATGGATCTAACACTCGTGCTTTCAGAGGATTTTTCCTACAGAGTAACACGTTTTTTAATGAGTATTCTTTACTGGTCAGTGTACAATGGCTATAAGTGTAAAACATAAAACAAAAATGTAACAGCAAACCAGAAAACACACCTGAAAAAACAAAAACACAACAACAAAAGAAAAATCATCCAGACAAAACAGCAAATGTTATGTACCATCTAAACAACAACGCAAAAGACTTAAACGACCAAAGCAAAAACGACGACACAAAAATCAAAATTACAACACAAAAAACCTTTGATGCTATGTTTTTGGTTGTGTCTTCAGGTTTGATGTGTTTTTAGATATAATGTTACATTTTTAATTTTGCTGTTGTGTTAGTTTTGCTGTTGCGTTTTGATGTTGCTGTTGTGTTTTTAGTTTTGTTGTTTTGTTTTTAGTTTCGCTGTTGCATTTTGACATTGTGTTTTGTTGTGTGTTCTGATTAGCTGTTGTGTTTCCTGATTGCCTTTTTGCTTTGTTAGTGTGTTTTGCAGTTACAGCCACAGCCAGCCAGTTTCTTCATTACAACAATGTGCACATCTCTGCATTTCGGTCACAAATGTATGTATGTGTGTCCGGATATCTTGGTGCCTCGTTTGAAAGTGTGTGACTTTCCCGGCTGCTGGTGAGCATCAGGTCTGCTCGCATGCAGAGAGCGCGCTCTCCTGCGTTCCTTGCTCTCAGCATGGGCTCCATCAAGCTTCTGTGGGACACCTTTTTGGACCCTGTGAAACAGGAGACAGTTCAAGGAGGGAGCCCGCTACAAAAAAATCAGGAAGATCGTTCACAGGCGCAATTATCGGACCATTCTCTACAGGTGGGGATCAATCCAGACCTTTTAATCCAGAGGCCAGTGGAGCCACTACTGAGTCCTACAGAGCTGAGACTAGCGAAAGTCAATGTGCAGCAGGAGAGAGCAAGAGAAAGACATGTGTGTGTGCACTCTATAACTGTGAGAAAGTTACTCTAAAGGTCTGTACAACAGGCTAATAGACGTCTATGGAGTCTAGGTGTACTAAGACTCCATTACGTAGGGACGTGTCACCTTGTCGAGAACACTTAAAATTTAACAGTAGGTATGCCCCAAGATGCTTTTCTGCCAACATGGTGCTGGGGTTATAAACCATTACACCATTTATATGTAGGTTTGTTTGGGATGTCAAGAACAAAAGATGGCTCCATTTTGTCACAACCAAACCAGCTCAAAAACCAGACAGTTTTGATGTGGTTGTAGAAAGAAGAACACTAAACAAACTATTATCCATTCTAGACAATGTATCACAATGCCTCCATGACCTACTTTTCAAACAGTGGAGCACTCTCAGTAACAGGCTTTTTAGCTTCGCTGTAGCAAGGAACGATACAGAACGTTGTTTTTACCAACAGTGATCACCCTGTACAACTGTTTACTGCACTGCTGCTAACTCGCTAGATAATTGCACTATATACAACTAACGGTGGATGCTCTGCTGATCATATCTACTTTGCTGCATATCTGTTGTTACTACTGCACTGCCACTTACATTTCCTCAGAGGTCTGGTGTTTACAGTTATATAAACTTATATATTTTACTACCAGTTATAATCTTTACTGAATATGTTTAATTACTGTTGATTATTCCTTACTTGCAAACAATATTTTGTTTGCTGCTGCTGCAATGACTGAATTTCCCTCTGGGATTAATAAAGCTATCTATCTATCTATCTATCTATCTATCTATCTATCTATCTATCTATCTATCTATCTATCTATCTATTAAATAATTATCACAGCCACGATTCAATGGACAGTACATTACATTTCTGATAATTGCAACAAATGTAATGGCAGCAATTAAATATCGGTAACGCTACTGCTAGCAAAAGTTTCTTTGCATCAGAACATCCATCCATTTTCTGTACCACTTTTCCTACACAGTGTCATGAGGTAGCCCAGAGTCTATCCCAGGGAACTCGGGGCACACCCTGGACAGGGTGGCAACCCATTACATGACACCCGTTACAGACAACTTGGAAATGCCAATCAGTCTACAACACATGTCTTTGGACTGGGGGAGGAAACTGAAGCACCCGGAGGAAACCCCTGGAGCATGGGGAGAACACGCAAACTCCGCACACACAGTGCCAAGGGAGATTTGAACCCTCAACTCCAGAGGTGCAAGGCAAATGTGCTAAGCCACCATGCCACCTCTATCAGAACATGTTCAGGTTAAATAATAAAAAATAATAATAATTAAAACATGTCTGTAGTCTGGCATCGAATAGTTGTATCTGTGTCTCTTGTTCTGAGTGTAATATTTACTTCAAACAAGGTCTGTCTCTCAGATTCAACAAATCCAAACAGATTTACAATGAAGTGGTGACTCACATGATCCATCACTTTTTTTGAACAGAATTACCCAGTAGTATTGTTTACACCAGATGTTGTACCTAACAGAGGTTCATTTAAGTTTTAGGCTGTAACTTATTTTCTCAAGTGAAAATATATTGAATATTGTCAAACACATCTAGTATTTCATATTGTAAGACAATAGTGAAAGAAATGTGAGATGATTAAACCTATTTCTAATTGTTTTTACTAAGTTCAAGACTGAAATAGTCTTATTTGATCATTTTAGAAAAATCTAAGCTCTGAAATAAAAAAAACAACAACTAGAAACAGATTTAATAACGCTTTTTGGTTTATGGTAATCTTGACTGGGGGCAGTCGTGGCCTAATGGTTCGAGAGTCAGACTTGTAACCTGAAGGTTGTGGGTTCGAGTCTCGGGTCCGGCAGGGATTGTAGGTGGGGGAGTGAATGACCAGCGCTNCCCCCAACTGCTCCCCGGGCACCGCAGCTAAAATGGCTGCCCACTGCTCCGGGTGTGTGTTCACTACTGTGTGTGTGTGTGTTCACTACTGTGTGTGTGCACTTGGATGGGTTAAATGCAGAGCACAAATTCCGAGTCACACTTGGCCACAAAGTCACTTCACTTCACTTCACTTCACTTCACTTCACTTCAAGATGGCCGCCCCCATAACGTTACAGTTTTCAGCTACACAGTGATGTTTAGTTCATGCTTATAGATGACAGGAAGTCCCTCAGTGTACTAAACCACAGATCAGTAAGTGGTTTGAGATTTTGGGTGTTAGATGCATTTGGTCGTGTAGATCCAGTGGAAAAACTAGAGAAGCAAACTTCAGACACCAAACATGTCTTTGCCTGATTGACGAAAGATGGTGGTGGGGGTGGGGCGTATGTGCGCAGTTGTTAAATCTTCTACCTTATTGTACCATGGTGGTGCCTTTAGCCAAGCTCTAGTCTAATGTTTTATCTTTTTAGATGTCATTAGGCCACAGTTTGGGATGCTTTTATATAGTCAACTAGGAAGTTTTTAAACTGTTTAAAAACTGACAATCCAATCTAGAAATATTCCATAATATTAGAGTGATGATGCTTGACTTGATTGGTTATCTGGTTCAGTTTATTTTTTTATTACAGGAAACCCTACTTCCAATTTCAGAGAAGCACCACACTCCCACAGGACAACTTTATCTATGTGAACTAGAGACTCAATGATTTATCATAATACTCACATGTATATGAATAGAATCAAAAGAAAAACAGACCTGGCCTCATTTTAGACATTACACATTATGCATTAAGATGAGGATTTTATCTTTAATGATATAATTTGTGTTTTTGTAGGGCGATCAAGGACCTTCCGGACCACCTGGATCTCCTGTAAGTGCACCTCAAAACAATACAACCATGATGAATATTCATTGCATTTCATTATTATTAAACTGGCTGATGTTCATTAGTTAATAACATAATAAACCTGTGTGTGTGTCTCTTAGGGCAGAGGGAGACCTGGAGCTCCTGTAAGTACACTTGCCTGTTACTCCTGTCACTGATCATCAGTTCATACTATGAATGACACCGAAATGGCAAAATAGACTTAATAACCTGTGTGTGTGTGTGTGTGTGTGTGTGTGTGTGTATATCATCTCAGGGGCTGTCTGGAGCTAATGGATTACCTGGTGGTGTAGGACCTCAGGGACCCCCAGTGAGTCTTTTAATCTTCTTCAAACAGCAACACAGAGGGCAGGCGATGTCCAGGACATATAGAAAGAGGAGTTATAAAAGAGGAATGTTGGACTTGTAGATGGAAAAGATGGAAGATAGCATTTAAAAATATCTAACTGGATGTTATATGAAGTGGTCCAAATGCTAAAACCTACAGGAATCATGTCTCAATGATCATGACGCTCATCACCTCAGTCACCTTTGTGGAGGTGGTCAGTGTCTCAGACAGACTTGCTGATGTGGTTTCTGGAGAAAGGGGGAAAAAAACGCAAACAATATCCATAAAAACAGTCGTAGCTCCAGCTCTAAGCCGAATCAGCAGTTAGGAGGTGTGAAAGCAGAAGTGTATGATGGACATGACTGGGATGATGATATCTCTTTAATCTGACTTGTATATTTCATTAAAATGAGCCAAATGGTGTGTTTTAAGAGTGTGTGATGATTTAGACCTGCATTTTACACAACAGCAAAAACGAACGATAGAAACTTTCAGGAATTATTGGCTGGATTAGCTACGTAGCTCCAAACTAAAGAAGCATCTCAAAGAAGGTTAGTCACTTCCTGTTAATTGTAATTATGACTTTGTCTGCCTCTCTTTAGGGACCAGAAGGTCTTCCAGGACTTCCAGGTCCTCCAGGTCCAGATGGGCTGCCTGTAAGTACTCCACCTGACACCTAAACACAGGAACATCCATGAAATTTAGATTAATATTCACGTTTTACGCATAACTGATATTATAGTGAATAAATGAATCCACCATCTTCCTGATTAAGATTGCCAAAGACTAAAATAGAATAAAGGAAAAATTAGTTTAAATTAAACTGAGATTTGACCTTCGATTAGTAACAGTGTGTGTTGTTCGGGTTTTTAAAAAGTGTAACGCGTCCTTTATCGTCTGTTTTTAGGGACTACCAGGAGCACTTCCTGAGGGAAATGGAGATTTACTGGTAAGTTCTACAAACTACACGATTCATGCTAAATGTATCATGTTGTGTTGAATTTATTCCAATAATCGATAGGTAATATTTCAATATTATATAGTTTGAATTACGTATTAAAAATTTTAATCTAAACAGCACTAAATTCTAAATTAACTATACGGGCTAAAACTGATTTTAATTCTAAATAGACCAATAACTGTTAGTCTAAAACTAATAACTGTTAGTCTAAACAAACTAAAAAAAAAAATAAATAAAAGACTAAGAAAAAAGTCTAAACAGACAAGTTAAAAAAATTGCTAGTCAAAACTGATGGAAAAATGAATAATCTAAACAGACTTACTTTATTACATGAACTAAATTAACTAAAATAAATATAAATATTAAACATTTAATAATAGTAAGCCAGTTCATCATTTCCACGCTTGAAGTTTTCACATAAGCCTCATTACTGCTTTTACTGGATTATTTTTCTATATTCCCTATAAATCCCTAAAGTATTTTTTATAAAAACAAACTAGCACATTGATGCACTTTAGAAATATCCATCATTTAATTAGTTAAATCATTGATCATTTTATTTGATTTATAGTCATTATTATCAAACTGAATTTTGCTGTTACGATTTCAAACTTCCTGTTAAAAAATGTATAAACTTGCTAAAAGCACCAATTTTCTTATTCCAGTGTCCCGCTCTCTGTCCGTTGGGACCCCCGGGGCCTCCTGGAATGCCCGGTTTCAAGGTAACTGATCAGTTGCTACACATGATTATAATGACTAATTGCTGCTACTATTATTACTATTGCTATTAACGGGCTTTCTATAACCTTTTAGGGACACACAGGACACAAAGGAGACAAAGGAGAGTCAGGGAAAGATGGACAGAAGGTAAGACTGGGGCATGATGGGATATTTATTCGGTATTTCACTTGATATATTTGATTAGATGATGGAGTGATGGCTGTATATATTGGATGATACTGTATTTTATCACATCCTCTGTACTGACAGTGTGTGTTTGTGTAACTGTGTCTGCATTTTCGGTACAGGGTGAGCAAGGCCCACCCGGGCCCCCTGGAATCCCAGGAACTGTTGGCCTACAGGTGAGTGATTTCATTTCATTTCATTTCAGCTGCAGATATTAATATTAGCCTAAAGTTCATGAGCTAATATTCTATTTCTATGGAAATGGTTCATCATAATACATGAAAAAAATAACAGCCATCTGTAAGTTATGTTTGTGTTTTGTTTTTTTTTGTATTAAAATATATATGAAATGATCCTTCAAAAGGTTATGGGGAGGTACACGTACATTAGCGTGGTGCTACGACCTAACGTGGAAATTAGCGTCACCATGGCAACAGCTAACAAATGTTCCTAAGGACGGATTTTAGAGATATTCTCCAGGCTTCAACATAGAAACTACAGCACCACTAATACTATTGGGACAAACACTACAGAATTTGAGCTGAAGTGTTGTTAATGTGCTATATACACCACAGTGCTGTTGAATTCTCGAATCTGATTGGTCAGAAAGTGTTGATTATTTTTCTATAACAGCTCTGACAAAAGTACCAGCTGTAATTAAAATCACAGGCTCATACTAATGCGCTTATTCTAACGCGTTATCGTTTCTATTGTAACAGCTATAAACAGGTAGTTTGCTGTACGAGGATGTGTATTTAACATTTATGGAATGAGTCTCCAGTGTCAGCGGGAAAGTCTTTTCTATTCCTTACTTATAGAATGAAGCATATGCTATTTTTCCTCTAAGAAAACAGAATTTAAAGAGGATCGGGGGTTTTAGCTGAAGTACATTTTGGTGAAATAAAAATAAATACTGCAGACACTGTACTGAGGGATGTGGAGCTGAAATCACTGATTAATTCACCAGGTTTGTGGGGGATTTTTTTTTTCAGGGGCCTCGAGGTTTGAGAGGACTTCCAGGTCCGGTGGGAGCTGTTGGAGACAGAGTGAGCAATTTCACCTCTTCATCATTATCTTCAACACAACATAAATGATAATTATTCACATTCGGCTTTCTGTCATTCCCTCCCTATCTGCAGGGTTTTCCAGGTTTCCGGGGCAAGTCTGGTATTCCTGGTGTCATTGGAAAAACAGTGAGTATCTCCATAACCTCGACATCTTAACTGTCCTCCAGATTATTCATTGATTATTCACTGATTGTTAACGCGCACTCAAGGAACGAGTCTCAACAATAAAAGAGCTCTGTGTCTCTCATTTGATAATTCCAGGGTGACGCCGGAGAGAAAGGACCTGTGGGTTTTAAAGGACCTAAAGGAGAAATTGTGAGTGTGCATGTTTCACTTGACGATATGCTGTGATACAGATATCGATCCTGCGATCCTAAAGTGTTACGCCGTACTAGTATAGGTAATGACATCACTTCTGGGTGCTGCAAGATTTTGAAATGGCTAAGTTACTTTTCTCTACTCAGAGTTTCCGTGTTGTTCTGAAATTACTAAGAATTACTAAGAATAAAAGCTATTCACTTTAGAAGTAGGCTTCAGAGCATTACAGTTGTTTTCATAAATGAATATCTGAACTTTAAGCACTACAGAGTTTTAGAGCAGAACCATAGACCATCGCAGCAGGCAATCCTTCTTATTTATATACGTACGCAACACGGAGCCACGATTTAAGCAGCAATGCAACGGCACGACAAGTGACATTTGAATCGAGACTTTATCACGTCTAAACAAACTAAGTATGATGCAGCAAAGCGACGAGTCCAAATGATCAGTTAAAACTCTGCCTCTTGACCAATCCTACTGCATGTGTGGTCCGACATTTCATCGGTTCCTCACTCACAACTTTAGTTCCTACCTCTGATTAGTTTACTGTTTGATGCACAAAAATGAAAAAAGAAAACTCTTAGAACCATGGTCCATCTTATCCTGTCATATTCGACCTCTCAATAAATGTGTAGAGAGACATTACGTATAAAACTAAAGCTTGGAAGGAAGTAGCAGAAATCTGGTGAGTGTGTATAGCTAGGATAGTCAGCTTAATCTGCTAATCTGCCAACGAAGCTAGTATGAAACCAAGCACGTAACATGTAAATCAAACTTAAATACTGTTTAAACAAAATGGTGTGTATAAAACATATAGCACACTGTAAAACATACAAAAAGGCCACGCCCACAAGCAACAGTAGCAGCCCCTACATGCAAATTGCTGATTGCTAAGCTAAACCTGCAATTGTATACAAGCAATAAAGCTGCCTGCATCAAGTTAAAACCATTCTCTTGATTGCTTATGCCATGTCCCATTAACAGCCCTGATTAAAGAAAATCTAAGCGAATGTAAAGGGATAATATCGTTGTTTGCAAACATAAAGAAATGTCTACCATAGCGGCAATGTTTGTTTAGATTTGGCAGGAATGTGATGCATTATGGACGCTAGATAATAAACCTCAACATGATGCGCAATTATTTATCAACATAAAGGATGAAATCTCCATCCTCAAGCTGCACGTTTATGTCCTGTTGCATGAAAAGGTTAAGTAATAACCCTGATGTACTATTGGCGTTAAATGATCTCTTCTCTACAGGGAAAAATAGGTCCTAAAGGTCTGCCCGGACCTTCAGGCCCCAAAGGAGAACCTGTAAGTGAGGATCATTTTTATATCATTATAACAGAGTAGTATATGAGTGTGCGATATGATTTAACACACATCTCTCTAACAGGGCATGCCAGGCAGAGATGGCAAAGATGGAACTCAGGGATACGATGGTGAAAAAGTAAGCATGGTTTTTGAAATTCCTGAATGCAAAGTTTTTTTTTTTTCTCTTCGTGAATACAGTCTTAAGTAGTTTGGGTATCATACTGTGAACAACTTTTGCTAACCTTCCGTCAGGGTGATGCTGGGCGGCTGGGAGTTCCTGGAGAGAAAGGGCCTAACGGTTTACCTGTGAGTATTCAGCTTATTGAGACACGTCAGATATTAATATTAATATTATGACAAGGTAAAATGTAAATTTTTGATGGTTTGATCTACACTACGTTATTCGCAGCAGTATGTAAGTGTGTGTGGGTTTTTTTTTCAGGGTTTGCCAGGAAAGGCTGGAGTAAAAGGTGCCAAAGGAGGAGTTGTGAGTAACAGTGCCATTTTTGCTGTACAATGAAATTGGGATAGATTTAGAACAAGGTTTTGCGTATTTAAAATAAATAAATAAAAGACAGGTCCACAGGCAGCGTTTTTTGGGCTAGTTTAAAAATAGTCCACAACCTCCATGATCTTATTTTAAAGATAAAAAAATCAGAATTACATCTAACCAATTTCCAAAAACGTAGGCAAAGACAAACAAAGGGAAAGTGTAAGTGCAGAGAGTGCATCTATGATGAACAAAACCATTGTGTTGAAATGCGTGCGCACCATGGTGACATTGATTCCCATACTAACACTAGAAAAACAAAAAAAAAAGGAAAACAAATCCTCCTATTCCTATGGTCAAATATTTTTGGACTAGTTTCAGATCTTTTTGAGATGTAGGGTGGGAAAAGGGGAAAAGGGCAGATGTTTTTGCAGATATTATTAACACTTCTATGCCATAAGAACTGAGTGCTGCAAGTAGGGATGCTGCAATGCTTAAAAAAAAAAAAATACAGCAAAATCTTCATGATTAACGCTTTACAGTGTCCATCTATGTGAGCATTCATATTACTCAGAATAGTCTCAGCCTCAGCCATGCTCTAGATATATTTCAGTTCCAGGACTGCATATTAAAGGCTTATATGTTAAAAAAAAAAATACACATTTGGACAAGAAAATTAGCTATGGGTGACTTTGACCTTGTATTGGGAAGATAGATACACTCTTAAGAACTGCTTGGAAAAGATTTTATAGAATGACAAAGATCTCCACAGCTAGCTACGTCACTTATTTGAGTGTAAGCAATCGGAGATGTGAATACAAAATAGTGGCATATCATCATAATATGGTATCTATTATGTTACCTTATAACCAGATAAAATGTACCTTCGAATCTAACTAAATAATTGCCATTAAGACACCAATCCCTGCTTTAAATTAACATTTAAACATCTAAATGCCACTGTGATCTATCAAGTTTCTTAAATCATTGTTTGCACTGATTTTTGCAGAATATTAGAGAATTTGGTCAACTTTCTAGCATTACAATTTTCAGAAATGAAAGATTCCACAGTTTAAGTACATTCCATTATGACCATCTGCCTGCAATTTATATAAGAGAAAACCTAAAGAGTGTGTCAAACTCTTTCATCTTGCAGGGTGATCAAGGAAAGATGGGAGAAGCAGGACCAGCTGGAGAGCCAGGTATTCCTGTATGTATCTGATTGGCGCTTGTAGAAGAACTCCTTAGGCATGGTCATGTTTAACTGATGAAACTAGAACAGTATCTATTAAATGTGCTCTCTATTACAGGGACACTCTGAAGGCAAATTATTATTGTTAATGTAGTTTTCTTCCATTTCTTTTTTAAATGTAATTCTTTGGTAATGTTTATGTAGTTAAGTTCTTTTATATAGTTCTGTTGTTGTTTTTGTAGTTTTGAAGTTATCTTGTACTACGTAGTTCTGTGTGTCTAATTATACAGTCATTGTTTTATATGTAATGTTTATATGTAATATGGAGTTGTTATACTTTGTAAATATTTTAGTACTTTTTTGTTTTACTGTGGAGTTATTTGTAGTTAATTTAGTAGTTTTTTAACATAGAGTTGATTTTATATGGTCAGTTTTACTGTAGTTATTTCAGTATTTTTACTATATATATTTTATATCTTCTAGTTATAGAATTTATGTAGCAATTTTTATATTTGTAGTTACATATTTCAATCTAGTTATTAGGGTATGTTTTACTACATAGTTACTACACTTATTTTTTTAACATGTAGGTACATTTTTTAATATCACAGTTCATTTTATATAGTTTACTTTTACTATATAGCTATGCTGGTATGCTCTTTTTTTTAATGTTATTTTTAATGCAGTTACATTTTTCAATATAGTTGTTTAGCTGAATTTATATAGTGTAACTATGTCCTAATTTGTAGCTATTTTATTTAATATGTAGTTAAGATTTTCAGTGAAGTCACTGAGTTGAATTTCTATAGTTATATTTTGTTTGTAATTACAGTATGTTTTACTGTGTACTTATTGAATATTATGTAGTTGTTCAGTTTTATATAGTTATTTTATATAGCTATGGAGTTTTATATAAAATTTCTTTTATTATGTAGATATTTTTTTTCAATGTTGTTTTTACTATGTAGTTAGGGTTTATTATGTAGTCATGTCATTGTTTTACTATGGTGTTATTATGTTTTGTTTTATTTTGAATATGTATACTATATGGTTTTTCTATGATTGCACTAATTCTTATTATGAGCTAGAAGATAACATTGCGGTAGTAAGATAATGAAAAATACATTGTTTTAAATCCAAGAATGACTTTTTTTCTTGCCTCCTCCAACAGGGTGAGATTGGCATTCCAGGAGAAAGAGGTGAAGCTGGACCCAGAGGCATCGCTGTAAGTACTTTATAAAATAGTAAATAGTAAAATTGTATAGTAAAATATTACAATTTAAATCAATGTTTTAAGTACAAGGATCTTAAAGTGATGTTAATTAAAAACAACCTCTCTTGAAAGTGATGTACATCTAGTTGAGTCATGTTTTCTGTGATTGCTCCCAAAACTTGTGCAATTTATTTAAATTGCAAATATAGTTGTATAAAATATACACCTAAGTAGACAATAAGTTTTGATATTTAGCGTTTAGTTTTCTGTGTTGTGAGGAATTGCCTAAAATAAACAATAAAGGAATAATTACATAATAAAAATGTTATGTTCAGTTAAATAGATGTACAATGTGTGTAGTGTTTATGGTATGCGTTATAAGTTTTCCTGTTACATTTTAGACAGTTTGACTTGAAGCTATAATACTAAACAAAAATTTAATTTGGCCTTTCTGTCAAAGTCCATTTCCGGCTTCCTGAAAGACACCAAGCAGTGCATCACCTATTTTCTATTTCTTTGTCAGACTAAGTACAAGGATGCCACATCCTGATAGAAATTCTGAATCAGAAAACTACAAGGGCAAATTCTTTTAAACCATGATTTTAATTGTATCTCGTCTCCTGCGGCATGCTGAATTCTGTTCAGAAATTAGATGGATAGCAGCAGGCGGGCAGAACAAAGTTATTGCTCCAGCAGGGTCTCTGCTTATTTATCTGAATAAAACAATAGCTCATGATGGCTCATGAGTGGAGGTTCATACAGGTCAGGAGTTGCTAAGCAACAAAAGATTATAATAACTGTAATATCATGAAAAATGTTCAGAATGGCATTTACAGACATGCGAGTGAACTGTAGAACAAATTATATGTTTCAAAGAGAGGGCAGGGTGACACACCGTGAGGATTATGACTGAGCTGTGAGTCAGCTTTTACAAGTTCTCTCCCATTCTGCTTCAAATATTATGTTTACTGCGACTGTTATATGTAATTAATTGTTGCTGGAAAATCATGAAAAGGCCACGTAGTTCAGTGTTCCTCTTTTACGGTACTGAAATTAACCCTGTACACATGTTTTATAGACACTATTTTTGTGTACACTAGTCATTCAGTTCTAACATTACAGCTTAGCATATGTGTTTAACAGATGACCATTTTCTTTATTTTCATGCCATGTGTAGCGTGAGCAGAATTTACTCACAAAACCTTTTACTACAAATATTGCATACATTTAGTTTTCATCAAAAGAACAAATGCATCCATAACTGAATAAATGTATTGTTTGGGGATGTATCGATACCGATCCTGGTCCAATAACGTGCTCATTTACATGCTGTTACCATGTGACGTGAATCTAGTGTAAATCTACTGTTACTCTAATGACCGGACGACACAGAATGACATGTAATGTATGGATGTAATTCATTATTAATGCTGGCAGTTGAAGCAAAGCAGACTACAAACTCTTTGCTGTGTGAAAAGACAATAGAACTACAGCACCTTCCTACAAGTAACCTGAAAAAAAAAAACTGAGTGTACAGAGCATTATCAGCAAGCGTGGTCATTAAAAAGAAGTGTGAAATGCTGTGACTTGTGCACACACACACACACACACACACATACAAAAAGGTATTCGCAAGTGTGGAGCAGCATCAGCGAGCGTGCAGAGAAACTGTCACGTGTGAGAGAACTTCAACTCAGCGAGCACTGAGACACGTGCACTTTTTTCCCCTTCGCTCTTCAGCGTCTACACTCTGCTGCGCTAATTTTTATTGACCACGTACGCTGATACTGCTCAGGTCAGCCAATCTCACACTCCTTATTGTTTAAACAGCATGAGTTTTAAACCTAAAACTCAGAACGAGGAGATCATTGCTAGCAGCACATGGCAGCAACCAACACAAACAGAACTAAATGAAATGGTCCATAATGGTTCCGATTGATTACTACTCAGTAAATTAGTCATTTCGGTACTAAAATACTTGTATTTAGTCTGAAAAAATTTAGTATGGATTAATTCCTAGTATTGATGTTGGTTCTAAGATGCTAAGCTACATCAGTTCTGGTGTTGTTTACTTGCTCTTAGTGGCTAGTTAGCAGTTCCTAATGCCAGCAGTTAGTTATTAGAGTAGGCTTGGCTATTTCAGTACTCATGCTGGTTAACCATTATGTTATAATCATATATATAAAAAAAAAAAGACCCTTGGAGATGGAGTTTTCATAAAAGAGAACAGGCCATGCCACGTAACTCATTCCTTTAGTGCTTAATGTTTTTGATTCATATCTTGTGGTAATTTTGCAGGGAGGCATCGGCCTAATTGGAAATCCAGGACCTCAGGGAGTCAGAGGATTCCAGGTTAGCATCAAAACAATATTATACCAACTCAAAAAACAGAAATGAATATTAATTTTATAAATAACTATAATTTAGTTAGAAGTTAAGAAGATAAAGATTTTAATCCTTCACAAGTTGCAACATTTAGCACAGTAAATACAGTCCAAAATATTTCTCGTAAAGTTAGCATACACATTAATTCGTCTGTGTGTGTCCTCAGAGTTAGCATGCGTTCAGAAATGAATTCAGTGTCGTTATAATAACAGTACTGTGTTGTGAATAACAGGGAATTAAAGGTGATATTGGAGATCCCGGTCTTCCGGGCCCAACTGGACTCAGAGGAGACTTTGGAGACAGGGTAAGTGAAGAGGCATAACGCGCAAAAACAGAAAAACACATTTTATCTAATGTCTTATAATATTTTATATAATCAGACATTACTCTTGGAACATTTTGGTGAAATGAAATGAGAAGAGGGTCAATTTTTGTTAAAATTTTTGAGAGCTTTTAGAAATGTTAAACTGTAAAATGGCGATTTAAATTTCTCACCATAACTGTGCCTGAAAAAGTCTGAGAAGGTTTCATGGTTTTGTGAATTGGTTGGGTTTTTTTTTTTTTGGTTTTTTTTTAAGCCATAACACAAAAGCTTAGAAAAATTCCCATTGTCCCTGTTGGATTGAACCCACAAACATCTGTTTGGTTGCTTACTTTGTTTATTTGCTGCTTTTTAAATTTTATTTATGACTAATTTACATTTTATTGACAAATTGAAAAGTTAATTCTTTATAAATGTGTATTGTGACTATTTCTATATCCAACATGTAATTTAAGAATCAGTTTTAACTTAATGTAGCTCTTGATCTGATTAATCATTTAAGATTTGAGTAGTGAATCTATAAAAGAACTTACACATCACATATTCCCATCCCAAGTTCTTTATCTTAATAAGCTTTTAGCATGAGCTTTAGCTTCTAACTGGACACATACAAGGTGACCAGTAGTGTAGGAGTGTGGAACAAGGTGCTTAAAAACCCCAAAAGGTGCTTATGTCTGGTCAGCATGGCCCTATGGAGTCCATTTCCAGTTATGGACTGCAGTCAGCACTTGTACCCTACATGGATATGAAGATCCGTAAAGTATCGTACGTGAATAAAACATCCATATATCAAGGAGAAAGGAGGAATTCCAAATGAATCTAATCTAATTAACTTGATAACTGCTGAAGGATTTATACAGAGATATGACTGCTGTAAAAACCATACAGCATGCCGTCCCAAACATATATAACCAAAAAATAATTTTCTTCACACTTTTCTTCATGAAAACGCACACACATATTGAATAAACCAGCACAGGGGGACACCGTTTCTCTAAACCGGGTTGAACTGTGCCATGTTTTCATAAAAATTTTTTAGACATCTAACAAAGACAGCTCCTGTTCAGCTGCAGTGCAGGGAGCGGGGAAAATAACAAAGCCTGGCCTTATAGAGCGCCACAGCCTGGACACACACACATACACACACACGCACACACACACACACAAATATGAATTAATCCATCTGCCTCTCTTTGATTCGATCACCCTCTCACAGGGACCAACAGGAGCTTCAGGACCAAAAGGCGAGATTGTAAGAATTTTTCTCCTTAATTTTGCACTTTCTTTTTTTTCTTTTCAACAGTGCATCTGTGTTACCTTATATATTTGGTTCATGTGTGTGTGTGTGTGTGTGTGTGTGTGTGTGTGTGTGTGTTATGCACGTGCCACCTGCCTGCCTTTTTTGTTTTGTTTAGGGAATGGCTGGAAGTGACGGCTTGCCTGGAGAGAACGGAGATACAGTATGTATTTTAAAAAATATATATATTAATATAAAAAGAAAGAGAGAGAGAGAGAGAGAGAGAGAGAGAGAGAGAGAGAGAGAGACAGAGAGAGAGAGTGAGAGAGGTTTATCTGAGTACTGATGATGCTTGGGTATAAAATACACTAGTTTAAAATTAACATCTTTTCCTTTCAGGGTCCATTCGGTCCTTCCGGCCAGAAAGGAGAGGTGAGTATGAATTCATATATACGTTTATTAATGATGGATGTGATGGAATATTGTGATAAAGAAAAAAAATACCTCAGCGCGGTTGAATCCTCGAATCTGATTGGTCAGTAGGTGTGGATTCATTTTATATAACCGCACGGCTCGGGAAATAAACGAAAGGTTTACGTTAATGCACTTGTTCTAATATGTTATCGTTTCTATAGTAACAGCTCGTATACGGCGGACGCTCATATAATATCTCACGTGATCTGATGATAAACGTTTTTTTTTTTTTAAGTCATTTTTATTTTATATTTTAGCCCGGGAAACGTGGCGAGCTGGGTCCTAAAGGAATAATCGGGCCACAGGGGGAGACCGGAGCAAGAGGGCTACCTGGAAAACCTGGTTTGATGGGCTTCCACGGAGAACCGGGCCCTCCTGGTGTCGCTGGAAAGACTGGTGTTCATGTAAGCAGCTAATCAAGCTCTAATTTTTTTTTTATTCCATAGTTACACTTTTAATGTAGATCTGCATTAACGTTTCTTAACGTAGCTTGCAATGCTATAGAAGTTCTACTGGTAATATTTCTTTTAATGGTGTTTCTTTTAGGGAAATCTGGCCAGCGAGCAACATATCAGACAACTGTGTGGCGCAATGATCGATGGTGAGATGGAAATTATACACGATACTCGCTAATACCATTGACTAGCATGTTGATTAAAAGCTAGCTTTAGCATGTTCTACTCGATTGAAACTTAATACGCAAGATAGTATGCAATAGTGAGCACTAGGAATAGCTAGCTTTAGGAATAGTGTGAGCTAGCTAATATGCTAGTAATGCTGTCAAACCTGCCATCTCAGACCAGATTGCCCAGCTGGCTGCTCACCTGAGGAGACCGTTATCTCCGGGAGCTGTGGGGCGACCGGGTCCGGCTGGACTTCCTGGAAAACAAGGAGAAGCAGGAGCGATGGGACTTCCTGGAGCTCGTGGTCCCCCAGGATACAGAGGACTTCCAGGAGATCTTGGAGATCCTGGTCCCAGAGGTGAGGAGAAGGAAGAGCGCTTATTTCATGTATTCTGTATTGACAGAAATGCACAAAGTCCCTTTTAAAATTGTAAGCAGTTTACAGAACTGATGAGACACTGTTCATGGTTTGATCAAATTCTTGTAGGTGATTCCGGTGAACAGGGCGATAAGGGACCTGTTGGAAAAGCCATTGACGGGCCAGTTGGAGACCAAGGAGAACCAGGTAGGACTGATTTGTCTTTCCAGACCAGGAGGAAATGCTCAAATGTTAGTAAGTTAGGCTTATAATCCATACTGACTGTATTTAGAGGTCTTTCTAATAAATCAAGTTGTACTTGGACAGTAGTGTTAATCCTGCTGCTCCTCCTAACATTAACCATCACAACCTTTAGTTTTGCAATGGCATTAAACAAAATTACATTCTCCTTTAAAACGAGCTGAATTACAGAAGACATGTTCTTTCTGTCTTGCCTTCATGTCTTCTCTCTTTCTTGCCTTCACATCTTCTGTTTCTTTCTTTCTTTGTATTCCCTTCTTTTTGCCTTGATTTTTTTCTGTCATCTTTGTGCCTTCTTTCTTTCTTGCCTTCATGCCTTCTTTCCTACTTGTCTTCTTTCTCTTACCTCTGTGCCTTCATGCCTGTCTTATCTTCATGCCTTCTGTCTTTTCATTGTTTATTTTTCTTTCTTTCTTGCCTTCTTTCTGTCTTGAACTCTTTGCCTTTCTTTCGTTTTACCTTCCTTTTTATTTCTTCCTCACCATCACCATGTAGCCACTTCCATTCTTTCTTTCTACCCTTGAAATTACCCCCAAGTTAGCTCTCCACAAGACAATATAAAAATGGCACTAAAAATAATTTGGAACTTGAAAACAAATTTAAAAAATTACTCTACAAAGCCAGTTACTCAGTTAAATTATTGATCACAGAGCTGTGTATAGAATATTATCATCAGTCACTCAGGTCTGACGATCCAATCTCACATCATATTTAACAACTGAATTAGTGAAAGTTTTAACCATTCTGATCACCATTTTGCTATTGCATATACAGTACATCATCAATGTTTTCTTTCTTCAGAAAAAAATACTCACCCTCTGTCTGCCTTACAGGTCTCCAAGGAGTGCACGGTATTGTTAAAGATGGACGTGATGGCGCACCTGGAGATCAAGGTGAGCCTGGAGAACCGGGCAGGGCGGGCAGAATGGGGCATCAAGGACCTCCAGGAATCTGTGACACAACAGCCTGCCAGGGCGCGGCGCCTCATGGGAAATCATCCAACCCTAAAAACCATTAAACATCGACGCCTTCGTCTTTTAAAAACACACCTGCACCCCAAGGAACCAAGAACAAGCAAGATATTAAAAAAAAGATTTGGTTGAGGGGTGAGAAATCAAAAATGAAGGAGCATCTTTGGAGTGTTTTAAAGAACTGCAAATGTTGAATAGGATGAACAGGAACAAGCGAGATGAGAGACTTCAAGCCGAGACTTGACCCATGAAAATCTAAAAAAGGAAGAGCTTGAAGTACCAATTTGTGTAGATGTGTAAGAAAAAAAAAACAAAATTACTGAAATGGTGAAAACTGGTCAGAGTTACTCTTTTCTACAGTGTCTGTTAGCATAAAATCTCTATGTACAGAATCCTGTAAAGCAACAACTGTGACTTTCTTGACTGTAATGAAAAAAAAAAGCACACACAGAAAAGAGAGAAGCTTTGTACATCGTGGTTCTTTTGGACTGGAAAGAACAAATTTATCCTCAAAATCTGTCAGAGAGAACGAGAGCGCATCGGCTCTGATACCGGAGCATCCCTCAGTATGTCGAATAATTTTGTATATTACTGCACAAATAGTCTTTTCCAAGTTTTCAGTATGTTTTTTAAGTCAATTGTCAATCTTTTTGTATTGTTTTTTTTTCATTTAAAACAATTTATGTTTGAAAACAAATCCCAATTTGACATAAAATAAAAACAACCCTGAAAGCATCAAGCAGCATCAGATGCTTGACGAACCGTTACTGTATGATTAAAATCTGCGGGAGTTTTCACTTGTCTGAAATTTCCAACGCATCCCACTATGTACTGGTGCTGTAAACTATTAAATATCCATGACTTTAAATACTATTTATTATGTGTGGGTGACTGTTGTATGTACAGTGAAGACTCTACAGCACCGTGTTGTAAGAAATAAATACTGAATAAAGCCACTTTTCAGTAAAAACGTCACTCTTCTCTTAGACGTCTAGTCTATTAGCATTCACGTGGAGAGGAAAAAAAAAAGAAATGCATAATACATAACCATTTATTCAAACAAAAGAAGTTACAGTAAAGTGAATTTTTTTTTTCTTTTGTAATAATGTGTATTTATAAATATTTGCACTGAAATACAAGCTGCTGGTTTCATTCCTGCAAACAGGAATCTTCATTAAAACCTTAATAATAAACATAAACAAATTATATAGTTAGAAAACTTAACTATGTGACAAAGCTTCCAACTTGAATTGTGCTGCGGAATTGTTTTATGGAAAAACGGCGCCATCTATGGTTTGATATTTGCACAGGAGCTTATTAAGGTTTACTATAAACACGCACAATTGTCAGGTTTTATTTAAAAAAAAAAAAAAAGACTTTAGGCAGAACCTGATCTAATCTAATCTGTAGCTGAAGAAAGATACAACCGATGTTAGGAGTAAGTTATGGGCTAAACTAAACTATATGTGTGACAGCATGAATATAAGAATATAAAATCAGGAAAATATGAAATGTACATTAGCAAAGGTTTCATTTCTCTTACCTTCTTTTCTTTTTTTAACCATGTAGACACTGTAATGTAGCCAATTATCTTCTTATATAAAAAATAAATTAAACAATAAATCAAAGAGTGTATCATCAATAAATAAATNAATTAATTAATTAATTAAAGCAAAATGAAAAGGATTATAGCCATGACTAATGGAAAATTTGTTCTAATGCAAGATCAGACTATAGCTATACAGGTGTATGGAGATAAGTCACTCGTTTGGTGCTGAGTTTTCACACTCGGTGGCATCATTAGCGCAGATCGGCTTGATCCGAACGCCGGTTTTCCCGCAGAACGTGTTTTGAAAGCCCTGAAGCAGACGAGCACATCAAAAAAATCTTTCAAAATATATAGAGAAATATATTAAAATACTGGACTGTATAAACACTCAACATCCACTTTATTAGGAACACCTGTACCTGTAATTATCCCATCAGCCAATCATGTGTCTTCAGTAATGTTCTCATCAAACATCAGAATGGGGGAGGGGGATCTCAGTGGGTTTTTTTTTTTTAAAATAAACTGCTGAAATTTTCACGCACAAGAACACCATTTCTGCAGGTCTGAAATGCCATGTGGATAAGAGAGGTCAAAGGACAATGACCAGACTGGCTCCAGGATATAGCATCTCAAATAACCACTCTTTACAACCGTGGTGAGCAGAAAAGCATCTCAGATCTTAAGCCGGATGAGCTACAACAGCAGAAGACCACAACTGGTTATGCTCCTGTCAAACCAAGCACAGGAATCTGAAGCTACAGTACAGTGGACCCAAGGATGGATAGTTGCCTACAATCTCTTTCCAATTCAATCCCATTTTTTTCTTCATTCTGATGTTTGATGTGAACCTTAACTGAAGCTCTTGACCTGTATCTGCATGATTTTACACACTTTGCTGATGCCAGATGATTTGCTGATTGGATAACTGCATGAATAATACAATGCTATGAGTGTGTATATATTGTATATACTGTGTGTACTATAGTGTAACATAACCACGCTATGCTTAGTGGTTTGTGTAATCATTTGTATAAGACAGAATAAGGAATTGAATTGCTATAATGTAGACCCTGGACCTGTTTTAGGGAGTCTCCGTAGACCTCTCTGATATATTTGAGATAGGCGGTAGTCCACTGAAGAGTTGTAGCTTTGTCAGTCTCAGCGTAGCAGAACGGCACCAACATGTTCAGCTCATCGCAACACAGCCGAATTCTCCTCCTGAAAATCAGTACAGCGTCTTAGTCCTGAAAAGTTCAGAAACTGATCCAAATGACTAGGTATATCTCACCACCTTTTAGTTGGCTTTTTTCGTATAGGACCGGATATCTCTGCATTAAACAGCAGCCCTACCTTCGGTCTCTCTCCTTGAGGTTGTGTCTCTCTTTACGCTGATGAATCTCTAAAGGAGGCCGGGTTCTTCGACCAGGTTTACGTCCGGGCATAATGCAAACTGGTTTCCATTTTCCTGAGCCCTGCATTATATTGGGGTCCTGGGCTTGCAACGTTTGGGCTCCACGCGCCCTGGCTCGCTTCACAGCTTTTCGCATTACATCATCTTTTTGGAAAGAAGAGCACAAGGGAAAATAAATGAGATTATACTCCTGCAGCCTCACAAAGAAACACTAATCAAAGTGTACGTATATCATACGACACCGAGGTACATGTACATAAGGACTGTTTTTTTTTATATTCAGGAAGTTCCTAGAGTAATAAGTAGGAAAATAGTAAAATATTGAAAAATCACACCACTACATATCTGAAATATCGAAAAAATATATTATTTTGTATCCGGAAAGCTAATGAAACCCTTAAATTAAATGTAAAAAATGGATGAAAATAACTCCCTGAAACTAAAGAACAAACTATCCGCTTTCTTAAATTTATCATATCCTTTATTACTTCAGAATCATTTTCAGTTACCCCAGAGAAATGTTTCGTCACTGATATTTAGCTGGATTTTACTTTTCTTAAGCTACACCAAGCTATAAAGATGAAAAAGTTCTTGTACATCAGCTGCCATTTCTAATTATCCTATCCACCTTATTCCTGCGATTCCTTGCGCGAATTTTGGACTTCCGAGTTACCTGTTGGTCACTGGCGAAGTTATCAAAATGCTAAAGGTATTAATCATTTGGTGTGGGAGCACAATCTTTTCACAGCTCAGGCTTGATGGCGTGAAGATAAACTACAGCAGTATATTTAGGTACTTACTTTATTATTTCATCTGTAGACTGCAAATAAAATCTTAAGCAAAGATGTGTTTAAATACCCTAAACAAAGTAACTCATTCTGCACGTACGGCATTTTCTTTACATTGAAAGCTCAAGAAACATCACATTAACATCACGTTAAAGCCCCTTGTAGCCTGGACACAGCTAGAACGTAGTTGCTTTTGTGTTTGCGTCAAAATTAAGGCGATATATACTTGCTACTCTTTAGTTTATTTAGTTTTTTGCTTTATAACTTTGATTTCAAATGTTTTTTCATGTTGAACAGCAGAAACATCATTTATTTTATTATCTACACTGGTTTTATACTACAGTGCAGCTCATTTTCCCAAAAAAGTGCACGTGTAGAGCTAAACGGCACCCACTTTCCACGTTGATGACCTGCTCCTCATTAGTTGGGTCAGTGTATATGATACATGGTGATCTCGGCACGGAGTCAGCAGTCTTACTGACGCTGAGGTTCTTGGACGTGATGCATGCAGGGTGTTTGCTGCGCTCCAGCAGCTGAGAGAAGTGTCCGAGCCCCTACAACGTAATTACACAGACTTAATGAAGTAAAAATAGCGACTTTTGTTCAAATCGATGCGAACCACACAAGGTACAAAGTATACGGATACCCACGCATCATGTAACTGAGTGCAGATGTTTTTTATTTTTTTTTTACTGAAATTTCAAGACCGTATGTTTGTTTGCAGCCTAAATTTCCAAATAACAATCAGATGGGGGGGCAACTGGATACTTCTGGAGATGTAGTTTGGAAATTAGCATTGGCACAATACACTGGCATGATGGTATACCATAAAAATGTTACACCATTAATGCCAAGGGATGGGCAATATGACAAAAAAAAAATTCTTATCATGGTTCTTTGGCACTGGAAAACTTTCCATTGACCGCCAGTACCAATCAGTCCAGATTTTCAGTATCTGCTCAGGATTTTTTATTATTATTATTATTATTATTATTATCATTAATCATTATCACAATATATGCCATGTGACTCAAATAGGTGGCAAATGATCTAAATCCCCATGTTCTGTTAATCTTTGTTTGGGCTGTTTTTTGTTTTTTGAATGTGTAGCATAGTTAAAAAAAATAATAATAATTCAACATATACTGTGAGTAAGAATAGAGTTGGTTTTGTGTTTTGTATCATAGACAGAGACTCTATGCTTGTTAAACTGTAAATTTTCCACACCTACATGCAATACATACAAGTATAAAATAAGTATCATTCATTCTTAATACCAGACCCACTTGATTCCCTGTGCATGGATGAGTGCACTCTACTGCAGCGGTCCTCTCTGCTTTGGGCCACTTTTCTGGCTGTGAATGCATTGCGATACCTGGCATATCCGTAGAGTTGTGAAGCATCGACAAGAATCTGCGAAGAAAAGAATTTCACTGAGACAAATATGACAACCTACTTTTCACCCCAGACCCGTTATAGAGAGAAGAGGCAGAGCTGTAGCGCTGTAGAAATGCCATGTGTTCTGGATATTAAAGAAATTTCCCTAATTACATACTAATTTACTGAGCGTCGGTTTGTTCGAATGATTTTTCTGATTTCCATGTGCACTTAGCAAAGCTTTATTTACCTTTTTCCATCACCGTATTCATGACAAAGGAAAGAAAATAATTCACAAGGACATTTCAAGCCCTACATGCTCTTAAGTTAGCTAAATTTTCTTTCGGTTCATTTGATTGAAGTGTGAAACTCAACCAAACTAAATAGTAAACTGACTAAAAATATCAAATTTGCTCTGATTTGAAGTCAGCAAACAGATTAATAGGTGCAAAAATGCCCTAAGGGTAACCTGGTGAGCTAAAACTGTGTTTAAAATGGTAACAAAAACCTGAATCAAAAAAAGTAATGGCTGTCCTCTGTGCCCACCAATTCTAGACTCACGTACCATCAGGAGGATTCGAGAGCATAGAGAAGCTCAATGCCTACAAATGAAGAGTTCCGCCAAAAAAAGTATTTTATCTGGTCGATATTGAAAAGACAATTTTTATTTTATGCAAAATGCGTTGTCCGCCGTGTTATTCTGTCATGTCTTCTCCAAACCGCAACAAACGCCAGTCTCCCTATCCCTGCAGAATGCAATACATCCGCCAATCACAGCGCACCATTCCGCGCATTGTAAACAGTAATGGCGGCGCTTTGAGTACACCCAGCATCCTAGTTTTCCTCATCTACTTTGTACTTTGTGATCAACAAACAAACAAAATAATGAACAATTTTGACGGCATTGATGAACCTGTGGTGGTTTCTGTGGTGGGGAAGAAACATAAGCCATCAAAATCTCATCATTTTCGTGACGAGGTTAAGAAGATGAGGCACTCAGGAGGAGGAAAAATGCTGGCTGTTGCTTGCGTATAGCACTAGTCAAATAAATAAATGTAACATGGCAAAGATTAATGCACTTTTGGAAGTTGAATGTAAGGGAAATGTCATTTTGGAATTAACAAGATGACCCGTTGAATTCATTTTGGGAGCGATGACTGATCGAATGTATTTTTAGTCCAATGCCTGTATATAACATTAGTACTGACCAAGTTCAGAGGCTGTCATATGTGGATCGACTTACTTTGTTGTTTATTTTCAACAGTTTCAATATGAAAAATAAGTTTTCATCTTGCCACTTTCTTGGTAAAGAAAACACATTTTTACTCAAATTAATCAAAATGGATTTATAGCATTTTGGAACAAATCTCTTCAAATTTTACTTAGATTAATCATTGCTAAAATGGAGATAATATTTTTTTACTAAATGTTACAGCTCTATTGCCAGAAAATCTAAACAGAACATTGGTAAAATGTTATAATTAAACATTAGGGAACATTACGTATTCAGTACTGCAGCCTGTGTCTCTTGTTTCTTGGTTAAATCTTGGTTAGAGTCGCAGTTGAACCTCTTCTCCAAGCAAACCCGTGCAGGTGGGTTGGGCCTCGAACCTAGAGGAAGGACCCTTCGGTGATCATTTCTGTCTCTCGCCGCCTCCATGACGCATCTCATCTTCGCCAGCACAGAGCTGGGAACCTCACCATTGCCAGTTGGCGTGCTCTCTCCTAAACTACTTATGCTACTTGGATCACTGTAAAGAAGCATTTTGACTTCCTGACTATCTTCAGATCCGTGGTTACTAGGCACTAAACCAAACTGCACGTCTGTGGGCACAGAGGATGAAGAAGACGTATCTGGTTGGCACGCAGGTGACGTGTATGGAGACGGACACACCTTGCAGCTGTTTTCACTCTCCCGGTCTGTAGAAGATGGCGGATTTAACCTGACTTCTTCAGCGCCATCCTGAGCTTCCATATGGGATTGAATGAGATGTTGAAGGTGTGTGTATTCAACCTCCGTCATTTCCATAAGGTTGAACTCGGAGCTGACCATCTGACCTTGATCATATCCCTTCTGACTGACGATCACGTTCACAGGCTCGGATACGTACTGACCCGAAGGAGGCGTCACATACGATGTCTTGCATGCTACTGACGTGGTCATTCTCTAAAAAAATAAAATAAAATAAAAAAGGAGAAGATTGTTAGTAAGCTGGTTTTCCAAACACACTAATAGAACATGTATTTATGTATTTTGTAGTTTCTTTGTCAAAGAGTAATAAAAAAATCCTGGGAGATACAATTCACAAAATCCAAACTAAGTACAGTACATGAATTTTCTGTATGGAATTTTGTTATGTGTCCAAACGAACTATGGAATCGTACTAAATTATTTCTATAACAGAATTTACCCCTGAAACTTAAATCTGACATCTGGTTAAAATTATAATCGGACATTTCAGATTATTCAGATTTACTGAAGCAGATGTACTGAACTACTTTTTATAATTATTATAGAACTGAGTTCAACCGAACTACTAAATCTTATAAATAACAAATATTACTGTATTCCAACTGTTGTGCCTTATTAAAGATTAATTCTGATCTAGATAAAATTAAATCTAAATAATCAGACTTTTTATTTCCAAATCTGAAGCAGCTCATAGATTGAATTTATGGGATAAAAATTGTGGGGTTTTGTTTTAAAACTGACAAATGTACTAATTCTTTTAAATTCCCGCTATTTCAAAAATTAGTTCAATAACATTTTTATTCAATAAAATGTTTTATTGTTTTAAATCTGACAAAATTATAATCAGATTTGGATTTGAAGCAACTCGTTTCAAACTGTAGTAGAATTATTTAAGGATTAAAATTGTGGTATTTTTTAAAAATAAAACAAAATAATATTTCCTTAAGATGACTGTTACTTAAATAAATGATTTCTATAAGATATGTTAATGCTGTTGCTTGTTTAATTGAAGAACGAAACTGTTAGACGTTTTTTTTCTGTCACAAAAAGTAGTTAGCATGTTGCTAAAACTGAAATTGGTCTCGCGCAGGCTGACAGGTTTCCCGCTCTGAGAGTGACACGGAGTCTCGCGCATGGAACGTCATTACCATCTTAGCTCTTTTTAGCTAACGTTATTTAATCCGGTTTCTGTCGCAAATCATTTATACACCATCTTATAGTGAGAAACTTTTTACCACTTGGTAACTCTGTTCAATTATTTCAACTTGTCTCACAGTTTGTCCTCTTTAATACGACAATATTCCTTTTAAATTAAAATTAACCCAACCCTAGTGTTATGTAGCGATGGTTCTAGCATTGTAGCTAGCTTAGCTACGTTTTTTAAGCTACGTTTGGTGACGAGAAAACACATTTTTCTCGTTTAAAAGAAGAACAAACCTGAACAGTTGGTGAGTCTCGAGCAGTTTCGAACGAATTCACGATAATATCAATACGAGAAGTTTCATTAACGGCCGTCGCTCATTTTCTGTCACGGGCTGTCAAATTAAACTCAATTGTGTGACGTCAGGCGCGGGCTCGCCAAACCAGGTTGCCAGATCTTTTTAAATCCTGCCTTGACAATTGCATCATGGCTTCTCAAACAATTTGTAGCACTTTTTATAAACTGTAGAATAAATTCTATAGTCTTCACTCAATACACAGTTATTTCATGAACATTATTTAAATGTGCACAATTAATATTTTGTCTATTTATTTGAGTGATAGAGCTTCCTATTCCCAAACTTTTCTGTCAACAAAATACATTAGAGTCAAGGTTGGCATGCCTTGTTTTTGTTATTGAGGTCTGGATGAAATCATATTAAAATAGATGTAAATATACTTTTTAAAATAAATTTTTATAAAGGTGGATATTCTGGTTTCCACTGTAACTAAATAAAAAAAATCACACACTCCTGGGGTACCCGAATCCCACCCCGAGAGCCACTGGCCTGTATTACCAGTTACAAAAACACTACTTCAGTGTTTTTGGCCTAAAACCTATTATTCAAAAATATTTTTTCAGTGCAGGTATGTCGGTTTTGCTCTCTTGTTCTGTCTTTGTGCCCAGCATCACTTCAATGGTGTTCATTTAAAGTAATAATAATTTTTTTAAAAAACATACGTCCATAAGCTATATGTAAATAAATTTAAACTAACTTGTTGAATCTTAGCCACTTTCAGATAAATATGTAGTTAAATGTCATTTTTTCCATTTAATTAGACAAACTTTTTTTTGATCAGATATGGTTCAGTGCAAAAGTTTGTGTCCTATATTCTAAGTTATTTACAAAATAATAATTCAAGATTCAGGAACTTTGTCATATACACAAACTTTCCTTGTACGGTGAAATTCTTAGTTTTGTACATTCTCACAGACTGCAGTACAATATAAAGAATAAATAATAAATAAAATAATGCTTTGCAGAATATTGTGCAGACTGTAAAAGGTAATTGAAGATTCCTTTATTCATGCTTTGACATGATTTGACCCCTGACCCCTCGGCTCCACACTTTACCTGCCTTTTGTCATGAAATACAAATCAGTCGTTCATTCATCGTGGTGATCATGGCGGATCCAGAGCCTATCCCAGGAGCACTGGGAATGAGGCAGGAATACACCCTGGATGGGACACCAGTCCATCAGAGGGCACCATACACACACCACTTATAGAGTAACCTGAGCTCAGGATCAAACACTAAGTGTACCTTAGACTACTATTTTTATTTTTTTTTTTAAAGCGAAGGATCGTCACACCAAATATTGACTTTGTTTCATTTATTACTGTTTTATAGTATTTTTATACTTTATAGTATTTTTTATAGTATTTTTTAAAATGTAGAAACATTTAATGTAATTATTTTTATGTCATCTTTGCTCTACAGCATTTCTTTGCATGTGCAGTATGTATGTATGTATAAAATAATTATTGAAGATTCTTTTACGTTTTGTGTTTTTATTAAGCCCGAAAGGTAGATTCATTATAGTTCAGCAAGCATTCCCTTTATCCATTTAGCGAAAGACGTACATAAATTAAGTAATCAGATAAATATCATGGCCTTAATGAGCTTTCACAATCCCTTCATCTTCATAAGCAGGCCTTGATTTCATATTGATTTGATGCAAAAACTAATCCAGACTTTTGCACAAATGCATCACTTTTATGTGGTCTGTGCAATAATCTGTATAATGTGTATAATCTGAATCTGACCAATCAAACTGTCCGACACACAAACTTTCAGTTCTAATTTTACTTTCAAGAAACTGCAATTCTGTAGATGTATTTCAATAAAATGAACTGTGATAACCTTACTGAAAAATAAAATTTAACCCATTAAAAAAACATTCAAAGGAAAAAAAAACACACAAGCTTCTATATTTTCATTCTTTAATGAAATAATCACTAGTAGACATGATGCCTTGTGATCCTTCATGTGAGATTAACAGTCTGTCACTATACCTTGCACTGCTTCTGTAGGAAAGTTTATAAAACATGTATGAACCTAAATGTACACAAGTATTTACAGCTGTTGAGAACATCATTCATATACTGCATCATTCACCATGTACACAGAGTTCCCAATTTATTCGTTATTAAATCTGTACACTTGAAAAAAAAAAACTGGCAACTCAGCCTATACATATTTACAGATACATACCGTTTTCAGTTTATTTGGTATACAGATTATAATAAATAATAAACTGGCAACTCTATGTTTAATATAATTAAAATAATTTTTCAAAAACAAACTCGTTTTTTTTTTCCAAGAGAAAAGATTCAGTGATGTTGCTACAAACAAAAATTATAACTTTTAATTAATTGCTTAACCTTGCAGACCGTTGGAACACTACTACTTTTTTTTTTAGTCTGACATGAAAAAAGTTGACAGCATCTGCAGAATACAGAAATCTCTCATTACTGTTTAAACCAAATTCTTAAAAAGTAAATTAAAGAAATTATTAATGTGATTTTTACCACAAATACTTTGTGTATTTGCTGACAAAGAATTTGAGCATATTCGCCATTTTCATAAGAACTTTCAGTCAGTTTATGTTCTTTGGCCTTTATGCTCTAAATCAGCAGTTTTTTTTCCTGTTATTTGGCTATCTGAGAAGCACTTACATTACCTCTGTACTGGGACCATATTCTAATGCTTCCTCTGTCAATGCCTGTTTGATATGCATCTCTGCTCTTTTCCGTCTCTGCCGATCCCCCTTTCACCAGTATTCTCTCTGGTGTTTCATTCACTACTGTGACCCCTTCTTGAAATGCTATTCCTCCTTCTTGCCTCTCGACACCATGGTTTTCCAGGACCATTATCCTTACTCCTGTATTCTTCCTCCCTGTCTACAAACTCTTCCATTTCTCCTTCCTGAATGAAACCCTGACAGGTTCCTGACAGGTCTCCTTCTTGATTGTTTGAATCATCATCAAAGCTTCCTGATTTCACACCTGCTTTACCAAGGTCACCCATGGTTCCTCTAGCAGGAGGACGCTGGGGCAAGTTACAGTCGTTGTAAAGATAAGGCCTCTGCATTCTAGGGTTATGAAGTCTTATCGGGCCACCAGGCGGTGTTGGGAGCAAAGGGCCAGACAGCCGCAGAGGGCGAATGTCTGGCTCCTTAGTTGGGCCATCCAACCGGATTCGTGATTGCATCGGGTTTTGAAACTCACCTACATTAGGCACCTTTGGCCTTGGAGGTTTGGAGGTGGATGGCAATGAAAAATGGGGAGAATGTGGTTTGTCCTCAGGCAACTCTGTGTTCCGGGGTGGAGGCATCCTCTGGTCACGAAAATGTGGCGATGGGGCTCTTGGACCCCTGAGATTTTGAGGTGGGTTAAAGCGTGGACCTTTCATTTGAGCAGCTCTGCCACCTTCAAAAATATCAGGCCTGGTCAAATGTGGGTTGACTGTTTCCCTTTCTATTGCTTGAACTCTAAAATCATCAAACGGGTGAGATCTTTTCACATTTAATTCCATTCCTGGAAACTGAGATCCTTCAGATTGGTTGTGTGGAGGGTGCCTAGCATGTGCTGGACTCCGGGTTCGCTTGGGATGAGGAGTCGGATTCCTGTGTCCTCTTGGTTCTTGTGGATTTAGAAAATTTTCATTAGCAAAATTCTGATCATAATCCCTTGGATCGTCTGAATACCGAAGTGGTAGGTGCCCTATTTCTGCCTCATCAAATGGAGGATCACAGTGTCTTGAGTCATTAAAATTTGCTTGCTCTGAATCTCTACTGTCAAGCATATTTTCATGAAACTGCAGAGGTGGACCACGTCCTCTAAGATGTCTGAATTCTGAATATGGTTCTCTATCAACTTGGTGAGGTACATCACACCCCCATGAATCATCAAAGTCTTGTAAATGAGGGTCTCTGGTATCAAACTCTGAGAATGCATCTCTGGTCCCAAAATTTTGTGGTCCAGAACCCTCAAACATTTCAGGTCTTGGAAATCGTCCCTTCAATCCAGACGGCTGAGGTGAAGCTCCCTCAAACATCCTAATAACTGGGCTTGGGCCCCTTGGTCTGAAGCTTCGAGGCCCAGAGCCCTGAAACATTCTAGGTACAGAGGTTGGACCCCTTGGTCCAAAGTCTTGAGATGGCCCAAAATCATTAAATATCCTTGATCTTGGACCTCTTGGACCTGCAGGTCTACAGCTCTCAAATTGCTCAGGGTGTGGAGCTCTGGGAATCCTGGGCTGCACTGGTGTATGACCTCTCGGACCACCCATCCTATGCTGTGGGCCTCTCCACTGAACTTCAGGTGTTCTTGGTCTAAACTGGTCTCTAGGATGGATATTTCTGTGCATGTCATCTTCCAACTGTGGCAAATCAACACTTGCCATGGAGTGAGGCCCTTGTGGTGTACAGTCTCTGGGATGTAAAGTGTCATCCGTTGAGAAACTACTTTTCTGATTTTGGGGTGGCATCATTTCGGGATCATTTCCATGTAAACGTGGTGGCCTCTGTGGCAAAACCTTTCGAGAATTTCTGGAGTAAGCCTTGTCAGGCTCTGGGAAATCTTCTCTCTCTATTTTAGGTGTCTTCTGAGGAAGATGATCAGACTCCTGCCACGATGACCGCTCATGGCTAAAATCAGTCTCATTATTATGAAATACATTTCCTCTCTGACTACCATGCTGATGTCTGGTGTTATGGGACTCACTGTTCCTACCTTGCTGTACTGATAGTTTCTCAGATTGTGGTTTGTTTTTGTGAAAATCTTCCCTTTGCAATGGATTTCCTTTGATTTGATTTGGTTCTAACTGCTCTTGCTTCTTTGGTTCCTCTCTATGGCAGGACTGATCAGTTTCAGGTTTTGTAATATCACCTTTCTGTATTTTGGTTACTTTTGGCTCTCCACTCCCAGAAGCCTCATTCTGAGATAGATCACTCTGAATGTGAGGTTGCTCAGATGCTACATTGTTTGTACTGTCTGTCAAATCAGTGTTGGGCTCATTCTTCTGTTTCGATGCTGATTTCTCTTTTTGATTAGATGGATTATTCTCCATTTTTGGAGATGTTCTTCTCCGAGTTGAGCGTGATCTTGACGATGAATACTGCCTGTCCCTCCTACTACTATGTCTTGATGATGTACTTTTGTGATGGTGCCGCTCTCTCTCTCTCGATGATGCTCTTCCCTTCCTGCGACTACGACTGCTGCTTCGTCTGGAGGACCGTTCAGGAGAACGTCTACCTCTTCTGCGTTGTCCTTCATCTTTCGACTGATCAGAGGTTCTTTTTTCATGGTATGACCTACGTGTCTCATGTCTCAATCGTCTTTGGGGAGGGCTGTGATGTTGTCTCCTGGATGTACGACTTTGTCTTGTTTTGTCTGAATCTTTTGATGGTGAATGGGAGTGTTGAATGTTATCGTTACCAGATGATGAAGAGGTACCTTCTTGCAGTTCAGATGCACCGAGATGTGTACTTTTTTCTGAATTCCTCACCGAACGCAACACTGTTGTATCATCATTGATGGACTTTTTGTCATCTAACTTACCTAATGACATATCTCGATCATTTTTCGACAAATCTTGCTCTAGAGAATTGTTTGCCAGGCATCTGGTCTTAGAACTTTCCCTTTTTTCATCTACATTTTCTTTGTCAGTATGACCCATCGCTGATGGATTAACAGCATTCTGCCTCAAGTGTCTATATTGCCTCGGATCTCTATTCAGATTAATTGCTGAAGCAGTTAGTGTTTTTTCCATTTCCTCATCTGGTTCCCTGCCGAAACGTGGTGGTGGCGACATGAGAGCATCAGAGACAGAAAAATGGGCCATGGAAACCCCAACGGCTGCTCTCTGAAGACGCAAAGCCTCCTCCTGCTCCTCAAGCTGGCGTTTCTGTTCCTCTATCTGCCGGTTCAAGTCTTCTAACATTTTCTGCTGTTCAGATAATGACATTGTTGATGACTTCCCATATTCAGAGGTGGCAGATTTATTATCTGTAAGGTAATTCTGCATTTCTTCAAAGACTGTGTCATCCTCTGGATCATAAGCTACATCATCCTTCATTGCAGAGGTTCCTATTAATGGCTCAGTATCAGAATATTTTGGAGTATTACTTGCGTGGACGGAATCAACTTTATTTCCCAAATTATATTCCTCTTCTGGATCATAGGGCCTATCATCATCGCCATCATCATCATTAGCGCCAGCAGGTAATGTATTTGGTTTTGACATTTCAAGTGGTTTCGAGGGAGTGAGATTTTGATAGCCTAACGCTGGATCATACTCTTCCTCAGGGTCATAGGGTCTATCATTATCATCAAACTCCACTGTAGTCTTAGGAGTCTGCTGATACTGTTGAATGATGGGGTCTACAGTCGGAGAAGGTATTGCTGGTTCTTTTACTGCTGTAGAAGTTGCTTCACTGGTATTCACTGCAAAATCAGGGCCTTGTTTCTTTTTACCAAATATTGTATTAAGAATGGTTTGGAGCGGTGTAGTGGTGGTGGAAGAAGTGCCACAAAGTGGTGGGACACTAGAAGACGTGATTTTCGCAACATCTGCGCTGGTGGATGCTGGAGGAGTTACCAAAGCATGAATATTAGAAAGCACTGATGTTCCAGACGGAAGGTGTAAGGAGGACAAAGATGAATCAGGGGATCTCAAAGATGGTGGAGATTCAGGTGGAGTAGTGCTGATTGCGATATCTGGGTCATAAGGTTCATCATGTTTAACATCAGGAACTGCAGATTTGGTAGGAAGGTTCATCACTTGAGGATCCTGTAGTGTCTGGATTCTTGGTCTTTTCTCATCAATGTCTTGTGTCTGTGCTCCGGGACGCTTTAGTTTCTGACAAACTGCCAGGCCAATTAGAAGATTGGGGTGATTCTGTTCAAGTCCTAATGGATGAAATTGGCAAAAAAACAACAATATTAAAAAATACGCAACCATATTCGTTATCAAAGCAGCTTATAACTCTTTACATAATTACCTGGGCCCTCTATTGGCAGCAGTACAGAAGGAATGGACTCATTTGCACATAAAGGAATAAGATAAAGATCTTTAATATTGTTGCAAATGTTAGAAACCACTCCAAATCGGCTGCGACTGTTGAAATATGAGAACAGAGAGACATATGCAACCTCTTCTTCATCAGATGCTGGATAAAAGCGAATTAAAGACAGCTCCTGAAGACAAAAAACACAAATATAAGTAGTGAATTGATACTGCACTAAAAAGTTAGATACTACTAGAAAATTATTAAAAGTGAGTTGATGGGTTTACCTTCGTTAGAGATGTCTTTACTCTCTCAACATATTCCCAAACTGTTTGAGGTAATATTCGACCACCAATGTGAACAGTATCTGGCAAATCCTAGATAGAAGAACACAAAATGTTAGTTTATTCCATCTGGCGAGGATCATTCAACAAGCCAAGCAAGTACCAGGTGGCTTTAGGTTTACTTAATTCAACAGCAAGAAAGCATGCAAAAATATTTGATTCTCCAGGCCTTTCGATATAACCTTTAAGTTTACGAGAAATCAGTTAATCAAACCTTCAGAATGACATGAATATTACAATCATATCACATATGACTAATGTTCAGGGATGGACAAATTCTAAATGCATTAGCTAGCCAACAAGTGAAAGTGAAACCTCTAACGTGCTGCCTAGTTCCATGATTTGGTTGCCCGGAAACATAACTGAGTAGCATTGCAAGCTAGTTAGTTAGTTAAGGTTATTAAGAGTATATCAGTTCCCATGTAAAGGAGCCAAGCCTGGCTAGCATCTTTCATTTTTCTCAACATCATTAACTGCGAGGAGAGCGTGCGTTATGCTAGCAGGACAGTTATATACTGATTTTATGATGCACTTTATTTGCATGTTCCTGATTCTGAGTAGCGCAACAGGGGCTGGGATTCAGAAAAGAGTAGCTCGGGTTATAGTTACAGCACTGATGTGCGTCACATCAAAGAAAAAAACTTCTGAGAGCTAGGCTTTAAATGCTAATTAAAGCAAGTTAAGAATCAGGAAGTTTTGTACTGTTGCAGCAGGTTATTCATGTTTATATATGTAGCATTGCTGTCAGAAATATCCAAGACATGTTCTGAGACCTTTTTCAGAACCTCTGCAGATCCTGAGATTATGCATCCCTTTGTAACAAACTTGGCCACCAACTGCATATTGAGAAACCCCTTCCAAATCGTATCTTGTCTGGACAGGAAGTGACTTGTCTCGCTGTCTGCTGGGGCATGAGAGCTCGACAATCTATGAAAAGAAACGCAAAGACATGACTGACATAATGAGATGCATTGTTATTTACTGATTGCTCAATGATAGCTAACTCACCTTGTGGATAGACTTGGTGAACTGTAAAACCTTGGGACTGATGGGGCTGAGGGCTTCATCAGAATGGATTTAGGCATGGGTGGTGGAGGCACTGGTGGCTGTGGAGGCTCAGCTGGTACCTTTGTTTCCTCGACAGTCTCCTTGTCACTAGGAATTGTGGATAGACCTTTGAGTGGATCTGGAAGAGGAATTAGAGCAGAAACAGGAGGAGGAGCAGGAGCAGAAACAGGAGCAGGAGCAGGAGTAGGAACAGGAACGACAAAAGGAGTAGGTGCAGCTCGGAATCCTGCTGTCCGTGGATCCCTTCTTGTTATGGTCACTATGGAAACCGCTGGGATTACAGGTGGAGAAAAGTCCGGCTGAGCTGTCTCAGTAGTACATTGTTCTGCAGTTGGAGAAGCAGGGGACTCCATAACGACGGAATCATCTCCAAGTGCAGTAGATGGAGGCTTTTTATCAGATAAAGAGGCAGTACATGGAGATTTGTCCTCCTGTTCATTCTTTGGCTCATCCTTTTTGAGCATCTTAGAGCCAGGGTCCTCTTCAGCAGAAATCTGACCTACGGTACATTAAAGAGTGTAATTTATTTTCACAAATACCTTCAGGTGTAAAAGTTTAAAAGTCAGTGGTGTGAAAACCTACCAGTACATATCCTGCATTTGAGGTCAAAGAGGTGAGCTTTGTGTTCTGCTGTTGTGTCTTTCAGCATGCTGCTGATGATTTCTGAGACAGCAGTACTGGGTTTCTTAATTTGGGCCTGTCTGACTTGAGCAAGAGACAACCCCTCCTAGAAAAAATTATATAAAAATAATTTTCAGAATCAGGAGCACATAGGTATGCGGACACACTGATGAAACTGAAAAAAAAAAAATCCAGTGCAAAGCCATCATATAACTCGCAACACGCATCGTATGTCACCTCCTGGTTAAGCATATAGAGAGGAAATAAAGGCTAGCCAGACTAAATAATATCTTTTACGTGATACGAGGATAGAATATTACATCTCATAGCCGAAACATTCCCTGACAACTTGCTGGCTTTTTGTCGATGGCACAGACACAATGCTACATGATCATATATTTATTTTCTGTATTATTGCACTTAAATCAGCTAACTAGCTTGCCGTATATTATTTTTTTAAGATCATCAATTAGGTATCGCTAATAGATATATTGACTTAAATCCCAGAAGCAAATTCGGACGACTCACCGATGATGGTGTGGCCACGCTATCTGTTTTGACCACGCTATCTGTTTTGACCACTTTGTTCTCAGACACGGTTGGAGGTTGCTCCATGTCTACACAATCAGGAGACGGTTGTTCCTTCAGAGGCACAAAATTAGCTGTACTTTCCTAGCAAGAAAAGATGTACAGCAAGATGTACGTTTACTCTCAGGATACAATCTGGTTGTTGTATGTTTGTAGAAACTGCTGTGTATATTTGCACCCATACCAAGAGAACTGGTGGTACCTGAACAGACAGAAGCTCCTGATCACTCAGACGAGTCAGTTTGAATGGTGTGATGTGTCCCTTTACAACCTGGCAGAAAAGACCCTGAGAAAATATATTGCGATAAATAAAACATAAGTGGAAGGTTACACAAGTTAAATTATAATGTATTTTATTAGGTCCAAAATAACCGTATGGAGCAGAATGATACCAAATTGCAAAAGCAAAAGAAAAACACTTTAAAGACAAAACATCTTGGTTGAACAAATACATTTGGGACGCATTTGATAATTTATGTCTTACTGGCGTACATTAGTACGGGTACGACACACAACTTTACTAAATGTGGATTGTCATGTTTGTCATTAAACACACCTTGTTCTTGGGGTCTTTCAAGCTCAAGAGAAGAGATCTGTATTTAATCTTGTACTTGTTGTCGGTAGTATAGTACATGTTGAACATCTCCCTCTCAATGTTTACAGCCAGCTTTTCAACTTCGCTCTCAGGAATGTCCAAATCATCGCTGTCGTTCAGCCTGATAATAAAGAAAATAGTCTTAGTAAACATATTGGTCAAACTCACTATCATTAAGTAGCATTCTGATCTATTCAATGAACTGATAATAAAAGAGGACAGATTTTCCAGTCCTGGTCTATAGAAAAATTCAAGCGACTTGTTCGCTCTGACCTTTTCAGCAAGGTGTCGGTGAGAGAGCGCCTGATGTTCTGTCTCATCTGCATGTTAGGATGAGTTTGGAGAGGTCTGGACGGAGGGACAGGAGCAGGAGTGACGGGCAGGACTCGAACCTCTGGGGCTGAGTTTGAGGCCTGGGGTACGTTAGAATCCCCTGACTGGAATGGCTTCTTTGGGACAGTAAAGACACTCTTGTTGGCTTGTGAAGCCTCGTTCAGGAGCTGCCGGGATGCAGATAGACGCGGAGAACCTGGCATGGTTTTCTTGGCTCGGCTTGGAAGGGGATTAGTGCCGGGTTTTTTGAGCGGTGGAGCCGATGTAGCTGGTTTCTCAGTGTCTTTTTCAGCAACAGGGGTCTCTGATGGAGCTGACAGATTCTGAGTCTCAGTCTGAGTAGTGACTGGCGTTTTATCTGGTTTGCTTTCCACAGCCTCATTTTCTGATTTTGTTGAGACTAAAACAGAGTAAACAGGACAATAAACACCTACACTTCAACCTGCAGTAGGTAGCTGGATGTCCTAGCTTTTAGATGATTGCTTATTGGTAACATTGAGGCTGTACTGTGTATTAACTATTTGTTTATTTATAGTAAACATAAAATCACAAATTCAATGACTCCATACACTCCAAAAATTACCATACTTTACAGGGTTTTTGACAACAAAAACTACAGAGTCTGTTTGTTTACAGTGACAGTAACAGTATAAGGATCAGTAGCTGGTATAAGCCCATAATCAGAACTCGAATACCTGTATAGTAATGAAATTGGAAATGGTGCTGTCCTAGCTAGCACTATCCTTAATAATCACAAGAGACAAAATTCTGAGAGTTGATCAACTCCAAGCAGTGTTCAGCTGTAAATTCAGTTAATGATCTAGCATAAATTTCATCATTGTCTTTTGAATTAATAACAGATCTGAAAATATGTGAACTTACAACCTGTCTTTTTACTTTAAAAAAAGTCAGTCAGTTTTGGTCTCTCAGTATTAACATGCATGCATTGGGCTTTCAATAAGATTTGAATATTATATGTATGCAGGGCTGTCATTAAAACGCAAAACATTACGCATGCTGTCTATCACATAAAGAAAGTCTGTAATCTACTTCTTCTATCAGAAAAATCAAGCCAGTCCTACAGTATACAGAGAAACTAATGCATAATTTCTTCTTTCGGCTTTTCCCTTCAGTGGTCGCCACAGCGAATCATCACTCTCCTCCTATCCCTATCTTCTGCATCCTTAACACTTGCACCCACTAGCTTCATCTCCTCATTTATTACCTCCATATACCTCC
>CM074960.1:1865427-1878021 GCA_037577455.1 Pangasius macronema | reverse complement strand
CTTCAGCTCTGCTACCTCTAGCTCTGACTCCTGCCTCTTCCTCAGTGCCACTGTCTCTAAACCATACAGCATGGCCGATCTCACCACTGTCTCGTACACCTTCCCCTTGACTCTTGCTGATATTTTTCTATCACACGGAACTCCCGACACCTTTCTCCACCCATTCCAAACTGCCTGCACACGCTTCTTAAACCCTTTCCCACACTCCCCATTACTCTGGACTGTTGACCCCAAGGACTTAAACTCCTAATGCATAATTTCATAATCGCATAAAAAAATGTCTACACTGGCCTACTGTACCTGTCTTTAAAGAAGTTTTAGAACACAATCAGAGCACATTACTGCAGTCTTATTCAGCAACAATGGCTGCCTATTATGTTCCACATTGACTACAATTTCCTGCTTATGGCATTTAAAGCTCTGAATGGTTTTAGCTCTGGTGTAGCTTGCTAAACTCATGAAGTAGTACAGCCCATCCAAAGCACTTCACTCAGCTGAGGCGGGATGACTGTTAATCCTGATGATCATCACGTCTCAGCAGGTGGAGAATGTTTTATCTATATTGCCTCTATATTAAATTTTGTTCCAATAGGAACTCTTGCTCAGTAACTGCACTCAAATCCAGAAAAAAAACATATTTTCTTAGTCTTGGGACTTATACTTAAGTTATTTCATGATTCAAAGTAATTTGCATGGATTTACAGGCAAATCATTTGTGGTTTACAATGATTCTTCCACATGCTTTATTCAAAATATTGTGACATATAAGAAGTACTAGATCAATAAATATTATTACTGATTTAAAAAAAAACAACAAAAAAACAATTAGAGCATGAAAGTAAGTCTTGATGTGCAGATGTATGTGTGGATTCAAAATTGTGCCATTGTGCACTTTTTAGTGTAAATTTCTCTTTACATCAATTAACACCTAAGATACATTCCTGAGACTGAAATAATGCAATGTTACAACAGAATCAGTCCTCTATCTTTTTATTTGGATTGTATACAAATGTATTTGTAAGAACTATTTCCACATAAGTACCTTGCTAAAATAAATAAATAAATAAACAAAGATAAAACTGTGTATTTAAGCAGTAATCTAATCAGCCTTGTTTAATGACTCCTCAATCTGAAACTACAATTCAGCTTCACTGTATTTAGTGGTTTGTGCATTTAATGACTAATTAAAGCACACACCAATTTGTTTAAATTATTGAATTATGTCCCTTATCATCATTTAAGGAGTCAAATCTAAGGAGTCTATCTACATTAGCGTTGGATATCTGATCGGACAACTTGACCACAAAAGCTAGAATCGGCTTGTTTACTGTAACAGTACAAGGCTAAGTGTAGCCAATAATCAGACCTCTAATATCTAAATAGTAACAAAGCTGGAAATGGCGCTTTCCTAGCTATCACTGTCCCTGAAAAACACAAGAAACAAAATCCCGGGAGTCGATCAGCTCCAAGCCGCAAGGAGTCAATTCTGTGCACATTGGTCTTGATACCAAATTCTGTGTACACTGGTCTTTGATAACCAAAAATGTCCAACCGACTCTGATACTGAGGTCAGAAATTGACCCTGATGAAGGTTAGATGATGACTAACACACACCAAGCTTGGAAAGGATAGGAGTGTCTATCCGAACACCTACAAGATGGCCAACAGGGTCGGGGTGTGTGATAATTAGGGGTGTAATGTTCAGACAATTCGGATTGATGCATTGATTTAAAAGGCAGAGACTGAAATGAATCATGGCAGCAATCACGAACTGATTATTGTTAAATATAATCATTTATAAGTTGATCGTTATTAAAAAAAAAAAAAAGAGACAACTGGTGTGTAAAAAATAAGTCATATTTTTATACTGATGTGTTAATAGGCTAGCAAGGTGATTTCTCAACATCGTCATCATTCATTGATTAACGGCAGCCAAATCGTAGCATATTGTATCGCAATAGATTCAGCGGTATTGTCAAATATTGAATCGTTCCCTTAGGAATCGCACCATAGAGATTCACACCCCTAGTAATAAATATAATAATAATAATAATAATAATAATAATAATATCTGCTCAGTGGTGGTTGTCCAGTGGTACTTTGGTGGTCTCTTTCTATTAATGATTGGGGTAAAGAAGGCTGGAAGAAGGCTGTCTTATGTACATCTGGAAGAATAAACACCACATCTGCTATATAACCTGTCCACCAGGTTTCCAATTCGCGGTGTAAAACGTTTAGTGATTTTATGCACAGTGACATGTACACCGACGAGCTCTGGTTCGCTTTAAAACTTTCCGCCATCATCGTGATTCCACTCCATGTCATGGGTCGTGTCTCCAATTGAAAAGTCGCGAAATTCCAGAAGAATGGTACAAAGAAGACAGAGCTTTCGGTATGTTTAAAGGCTACAACAGAGGTTTTTAAAAATTCTAACTGTAATACAAAAACCGGTTATTGTTAATACTCCATTAATACGGTGAAATTTATCCGATTCTGTTACGAAAAAATAGTACGTATCCTCTTCATTTAAACGTGGTTTTAATGGCTTAAACGCGACTCCAGGTAACTTTCAAAATTATTTGTAAAATGAATGAAAGCAAAGAGGACATTGTGAGTTTCTCTCGCATCCCCACAGTGACCTGTATGGCAGCTGTAGCTGATAAACCAGGAAATGAATGTAGCTCCAAAGTAAGTAGGCTATCTGAACACATATGTCAATGCGTTAAATGAGCAAACACTGTAAGGAAAGCCATGAGTGGGATCCCTGGGATAACCTGGATGCAGCTGGTTACTACTCCGTAATACACTGCAAGATAAGAGCAATGGACATTTTTATAATGGACCGTTCATAAGGGACAGGACTGGACAGCTGACATCCACAGCTGCTTAAACATGCTGCACAAACTCTGCACTCAAAAATATAACTAAGAGATTTCAGTTACTATAACAGAAAACTAATTCTTGCTTAAAATATTAACCTCATGGTCAAATGTGTTACTTTTACAAATGAACTGGCTCACGTGAGCGAAGCAAAAATGTTCGAGGCAGTGCTTAAATTTCTCAAACCACTTCACAACATGGCACGTTGCCACTATTGGGCTCTGAGACAAAAGAAAAGCATGCTCTCAAAGCATTTTATGCTTAATTAAGGTTAATTATTGCTAAAAGAAAGCAAGAACATCTAATTTGCAAATAAAATCATAGCAAGGGAAGAATGAACATTTAATCAGGTGATAATGAAATGAAAGTGCTTTGCAGGAAAACTCTAAAACAGTTATGTTAATGATGCAGTTTTTTGTCATTTGCATTTTTCCCCCATTAGATTGAAGTCAATCTTGAAAGCAAGTGCTAAGATTTCCCAAAACACCACAGCACAAAATAGGCCACTTGCACAACAAAATTAGTTCACCAAGGCTTTGAACAAAATTTACCTTTGATATTAAAACCTTTTAAAGCTTTCCATGTTCCTAAAGGAAACTGTGAACCTAAAATCTGAGTCTGAATGTGGAAAAGATTTTGTATGGGGAAAAAAATATTAAGTATTTTTTTCTAATAAATGATGTAAAACTAAATATGTTGGGCTGTTCAAATGTTGCAGAGGCTAAATTAGCATCAGTATCCAATGTATTTTCAACAAACTGGTGATTTCTTTGGTGCAGCTTCAGATCTTTGAGTTCTTACTAAATAGCTCATACTTTTTTTGTATTGTCCTATATATATTTTTCTCCTGTGTTAAAAAGTGGGAGAGAGAGAGAGAGAGAGAGAGAGAGAGAGAGACATGCTAAGGACTGCAAAAATTTTGAGTGACCTTTTACTAAAAAGATACCAAAGAAAACCAACATTAGCCATAACCTAGCTACAAAGCCAATATCCTGCTGTAACCCAACAGAGAAACAGTAGTTGATAGCTGAAGCACATAATTAAAGTTCTCTGTTGTTCAGACAGCGATTTCTGCTGATCTTATAGGGAAAAAATGGCTTCCTAAACGTTCCTTAGATAATGATGGGTTTACAGCTCCCTAGAGATTTAAGTGTAGCGGTGTGAATAATTCAAACAAAACACCATCGATGTCATGTTACGTGTTCCATAATATTAATAAACATGTACCGTTATGCATCGTATCTTGACCACGTATCAATAAAAATTGAAAAGGTGTACTCTACATCTTCCCCAGTCAAGGGAGGAACATAAAAACACCACTAGAGGGGAGTAGTAAGCTGTCAAAATCAGTGGTACCCAGACCCAGTCCTGGAGTAACACTACAGCTATGCACACTATGTTAGTTTCCCTGCTCTAATGAGAAAATGGCAGAACATGCTGTAATATAGACTTCAGAAGCTGGGTTTGGAACCCTGTGAGAAGGACGAAGCCTTGACTGAATAAACAGCACATGAAAAAAAATTGCTGAACTGAAATAACGACCTATTAGATGCAGATATTTGTCAGTACGTCAGACACGGCTGGGTCTGGAAGCACGTATGGAGACAGGTGAAAGTGTAGAACACCTACTGGAAGCATTTCTCTAGAGTGTAAGCTTTAAAAGTCTCAATCTCATTAAAAAAAATTAAATTAAATAAAAGTGTTTGGCTGATTCCAGTCTTGCCTGGAACGAATGACAATCCTTTGCCATTTCTTCGTAGCATGTCCCGCCATCTCCAGAATTTCGAGTTTTATCCTGCTTTCTCCTGGAATTCATCAGATCTTCTTGGTGCTCATGTGGAGTCCACAACCAGCTGATATCAGTGACGTTTGTGCGCCATTCTCAAGCTACTCAGCTTGACGTATTGCGTCCCAGAACATCCAGAGTAAATCCATTTAAAACATTGTGGTGTTGTGCTCAATGAATGAAGATAGTAGGTAGGTGTACCTAATAAAGCGACAACCCATGAGCTTGGGGTTGTTTAAAGTGTTAAACATGAACATGAAATACCGATGCTATTGCGGATCATTTTGAAACGTGTTACTTTTGCTCCATTTTTGCTCCGACGACACCTTGACCACCTAAAATTGATTTTTTGGAAAACTGAATTTTAAAAATGTCATGTTTATAGGGTGGTGTGAAAGACGGGGAACCAGAGATCCAGAAATACCTGGGAACCAGAACAACAGTTTTTGCTGCCAAATGTTACTGACATGTTAACAAATGGAGGACGAGTTAATTTGTTGGTTCAAAACTGGTCAATGCTGTTCGCTGAGCTATCTTTGCTGGTGCACATCACGTCAAACCACTCAAACAGTGTGAGAATAGCGTAAACTTTCTGGCTTGGGTAGCTGGTACAAACTTTATATGCTTGGTATAGGCGTCTTTACTTTTCCTTAAGGAAGCAGTTTTCAAATGTGTCAGTATTAGTATTATATATTATTACAGTATTATAACTAATAAAGTAGCTTAGTGTGAATTTGTGTTTTAGGCAAGTCATTTTTTTCCACTTCGTGTATGCTTAAACAGGAGTCAACAAAAGCTTTTATATGGCTTAGATCTCATTTCAAACCAATATCTGGAGCGAGATCACTTGTCAGTTCTCCTTAATAGATATAAAGTAATCAGTGAAGACACTTGGACGCACCTTAAGCCTTCAACAAAAAAAAAGGAGCCATTGTGTAAAATGCAATCATCGTCCGAATAGAAAGCTCTTTGAAAACTCGTCAAACTTGACATGGAAGCTGAAGGCGTTTACGATTTGCCACCATGCCAATTTCCATGCAAGAAAGAAGAGAAAATGAAAGTATGTAGAATTTCAATGTCAAGCTGTGCATGCTCTTTCTGCAATTACTCCCGATATAATAGTTTTCAAGGCCTAAACTTCTCCAGCATTTTTTTTTATGTGCAAGCCTACAAATGCCATGGCAGTGACAACTAACTCGCTATGACTCAGCTGTAATTCAATGAAAGCAACATCTTAATATATCAGGGTGGAGTGACAGCACACAGCTTTGTGGTGTGAACTGATGAGATTTAAAAACTCAAGTGGACTTGAAAGAGGAGGAGGAGGAGGAGCTTCTCTCTATCTCCAGCAGAGGTGTGGAGATGACTAGACGTCCCCTACATGTTGAGAAGGTTCCCGTGTTCCATAGCATGCCAGTAAGTCATATCAATGGATTTCCCAGTAAGTCACATCAGGTCTATCATGTTCTCTTGCTCTGTAGTTTGAGAGTGTGTTGTGGTGGATGGTGGTGTAAAAATGCGAGAGGTTAAAGGGTTGAAGCGAGAGGCTGTCATCAAAGCAAGAACACGAGATTTGTGGAGAGGAGGCTGAGGGATGTGGAGTAGGTGGTGAGGGAGGCTTTTTATGAAGGTGCTTGGACCCTGCAGATCACTTGTTGTGGTTATATTTTATTTATTTTAAACCTGATTTACCATATAATAATTGATTGCAATTTGCACTGGTTTACTGATGGAATTTTAAGTTGGGGATGAAGGCATCATAGATGGAGAATTTCCTGGGCAATAAAGTTGCAAAATGCAGAATACTGTGTATGATATTAGTCATAAATGACAGTCGTTTTCTATTAGAAACCAATTATCAGAGTCTGAATACTACAGTGTGTTAAGAAGTGAATGATTCACAATGTGTCACTGTTGACAAAAGGTGTCAACTAAATTGTGCATTTCAGGCTACAAATGCTCATCTCTGGGCTGGTACGTGTAGGAGTGTGCCTTTTATACCTTTATATCTGTAAACCTAACGGTTTCTGAGAGTTTATGAGAAAAGGATCCAGATCCGCCTGGTGGTGTTCATGTGGTGCTTTGATTTTTGCCCCAGGAACCTGCACACTGGTACTTCATACCATGTGGTTGGTGGTTTTTTTTTGTCGATGTTTAACTGAGACAAAATACATTGGATGATGTTTACTGACTGGTACCTAGCAGCAAGTATATTAGAAAACAGCTTAAAGGATGTTCCAGAGCAGCTTGGATCCATCAGTCCAGGGGTAAAATAGCACGAGACAGGTTCAATGCATTATATTTATACTACCAGTTAAAAGTTTTTACACCCCTGCTCCTAGAAGTTCTACAATTGTAATCTTCATATATTTTAGACGAATAATTAAGACATGCAGTGACAAAGAGATGTGTTAAACGAATCAAAGCTAGTTTATATTTTAATTATTAAACCGCATTCCTAATGAAGCTTTCCTGATAGATTCCTGATAGAATCTTCAAGGTTTCACGCTGAGAGCAATAACCAAAGACCCTGTATGGGTTCTCAATTTTGTAAGACTGTACTTTTATGTGGGTGGCACAGCAGAGTGTTGCTGCCTCGTAGCTTCAGTGTCCCAGGTTCGATCCTGACCTCGGGTAAATGTTTTCTCCAAGAACCATGCTAGTAGGTGGACTGGCTATTTTAATTTGCCCCTACGCATGAATGAGTGTGTGAATGACTCATTGTGGTGCCCTGTAATGGACTCCTGCACAGGAAGTGACCATGGTGTATTCCTGTCTCACATTCAAGTGATCCCAGGATAGACTCTGGATGCACTGCAAACGTGACAAGGATCAAGTGCTCTGAAGATGAACCGTTAAGCATCAAAACTGTATTCGTTCTTTGAATGCTCTGTAACTAGCACGTGTAGCATTTTTTGTTTGGCTCTTACTTCAGTCCTTGTACTGAGTTGTTGTTCTCTGTATCGTGTGTGTGTGTGTGTGTGTGTTTAGGTTCTTTTGTTTTTAGCTAGTATCTGGAAACATCCGCCACACTTTTTTGTCACTTTGGTTCAAGTATTAGTCAACATATATATAACAAAATAGAAAAGATCCAAAACTAAAGGTTCGGATTGTTGGTATACAGATGTCATTTGACCTCTGCACTTTCTTCATGTCCGTGTCAAGTGTCAAGAGTGATTCGAACCCTGAGGTCGTCAAAGTGTGACCTTTTCAGGTGCAGCAATACCGATTAAAAGTCAAAGTTAGCTTTTCTGCATCAAAGCAGGACTGGCATCAACCATTTCAGGATGCAAGTCATCAAAAGTCCCTATTTGTTTTGTGGAATGTTTGCAGCCCAGAGGTTCAACTCTGTCAATAATGACCCTGATTATAGCCAACGCAGATGATAGGGCAGTGTCTGTGCTGGTCGTCCCTACTCTGTACGGAACAGATAGCCAATAAAACTTTATAGAGTGTGGGGGAAAAAAAAGCAAACACAGGAAGCTAGAAAAGAGAAATGATGGACAGCCATTTGAGGCTGAAGTGAAGTTCTTCCGTTAAGGACAAACTGCGCGTGGAGTTGTGCAGGAGTGTATAAAACAATTCAAAGAACTGAGACTGCCTTCATTTCGACAAACAAGATGGGCTGTAATTGCCAAAGCCTTGAACTTCCGTGTTTTGCTATTGCCATCACACATATAAATAAATAGTGTGTGTGTGTGTGTGTGTGTGTGTGTTTGTGCAGGTTTGGTGTGTTTAGTTTCTTTTACCAATGAGATGATTTGTATTTCCTAATTTCTTGCAATAAATATATGCATAAAATCAGTCAAAAAAAGTGTGCAATAGCCAACTCATAGCTCAAATCCGAGTATGCTAAGCATGGTGTCATTATACTCTACTGTGTGTGGTCTGAAATGCAAACAAGCCCAAAAAATAGTAAATGGAGCAAGACAGGATCCAGAGCTGCCAACCCCAAAGAGGAATAATGAGTAGTCCTGGAAAGGAGTGAGGGGTATAGAGCTGCAAAAGTAAAAACACAGTAAATTTTCGATATAGTCCTATAGTTACATACCGCTTGCCTAAATGCCTCTTGTATAAAACCATGAAATGGTTCCACACGAGTTGAAGTTTTCCTGTTGATCTGCTGTCTGGACGCATAACCAGTGCAGGAGGACAAAGAAAGTGAACAGCTTTTTTTTTAAATCACTTTCTAACCATCATTACCATTAAAATGATTTTTAAATTATTTTACAGAGCCAAGTGTTAGCTCTGCACCTTCGTTGCGAGCCTTTTTCTTTTTTCAGTGGCATCACTGTAGTTAACTCTATATTTGTCTAAGTTGTTAGCTAAGTTTGGAATGCATCGGTCTGTTTTGCGTTCGTTATTATGCAATGAAACCTTTCTCTATTTTCCTTATCAGAAAGTGAGGGGAAGATTGAGACAAGAGCATGGATGAAAACGTTATGGGGCGAAGGAGGCGGGGCTTCCATGGGGTCAGTTGACACTGGAGAGTTTTAAAAACCTACTCACCTGTCAATCATGCCAGAATCACTGGCTCACAGCTGATATTTTTGCATATTCTGAGTGATAACCTGTACCAGTGTACTCTGATATTAAAATTCGGAGTTCCTACACACAATTTTTGAAGGTTGGCAGGCCCGAGGATCTGTTTCTTGCGAGAAACGGTTTGTTTTTATTTTTAATAATTCAATAATGCTTGTTTTCATATGATATAGCAAATAATTATTAAAATGTCCTACAGGGAATAGAGGTCAGATATCGTTCGTTCAGCGTTTTTATCAAGCTTGCATGAATCCTGTGCCATGAGCTTGAAATATTTAAGTGATCAGGAGGTGAACAAGCCAAAGTGTAATTGTGGAGACGCCCCATAAGGGCTTGTAATGTTAACAATATAATATGAACCAAGTAGATATAACAAGGAGTGTGTTTGGGTGATGGGCAGAGCAGTGTTGCTGGTATGTAGTGTTACTTCACCTAATAAAGCTGAGAATGAATTAAAGAAAAAAAAAACAGCGCAGTTGGTTTCTTTTATATCAGTGGGTCCCATTTTCATGTTTTTGACACCTGATTAAACTCGGCAGCTAATTATAAAACCATTAATGAGTTTAATTACGTATTAGAGCAGGAAGACGAGTGAAATCAGGGACTAGGCAAAGAAACGTCTGCATTACGATTATTCCAGATTATTTCCAGATGTGTTGTGATTGATCTTTATTTTTGTTTTTTCGGTTTTTGATACTCACCTGGGAACACAAGTTAAATAGATTGTTTACTTACCTTTAAGGAATACCTGTAGAGTATTAGTTTTTGTTTAAGCATTGCTCATGTGCTGGGCAAATCACCTCACCGAACTGTGTGTGTGTTGCAGATTGACGTGTGTGATTAGTGTGTGTGAAGAGCCTGTGTGTGCTGTAAACCCCTGTGTGATACATACTGGCTTTGTAAAACTGTGCTGAAGCGATTGCCGCAGGTTGCTGCTCCCCCATTGCTTTGTGAACGGGGTCAGGGGTGAGAGAAGCAGCGGGGGTAGATCCCGTCTCCTTACTTCGGCCATCCTCATCCTCGGCTGGCTTCTCCGCCGATTTCTTCTTAAAGAGTTTTCCGAGATTGTGGATCTGAAAACCGTACGTGAACAGCTAGTCATTTTACAGGGTTCACTTGCGAAAGAATCCATAGAATGAAGACGATTAAATATGGCAGGGGCTTATTCGGGATGAAGAGCGGATGCTGGCATTCTAATAACGTCAAACCATACACACACTCATTAATCGCAAAACGACTTAACTGTGCAGGAAATAACAGATAAAACACACACTCCGTGTTGTGCGGTTATAGGAAAACAATCATGAAGTGGAGTTACTGTTGCCACCATGACGTTGGTTATTTTTCCTATAACAGCATGCACCAGAGTTTTATTCCTCCTGTACCACAGTAATTTTTTTTTTTATACGTTTATAGTTACTCTTTATGCTGTAGATCATCCATGAAACGTGTCCTTTTATCACTTACGTTACAGCAGCTATAAACAGTCGTTCCCTCACCAGCCTTTCTCTTTTCTCTCTTAAGGTTAGTAAGACAAAAAAAAAAAATTGCAGCTTGTCAAAGAATAAAATTAATTTCCCCATTTTTCAGCTCTGACTGTTACAAAGTGCTGACACTGGAGACTCCTTCCATTAAAGTTAAGTAGAGAAAACTTCACCTTATGAACGACTACATGCATCCGTTGTTTTAAAAAAATAAATAAAAAATGATAAAACGATGATGTATTAGAACGAGCGTGTTAATATAAACACTGTGACACTTTCTGACTTAGGCACTTAGGTATAAATGTAACTATTATGTAGTATATTTTTAAAAAGATACCGATATGTATAGCAGGTAGAGACAGACAGAGGTATCAGTGTTGATGATTTACCTTAAGCGTGGGTTTAGGTGCAGGTTTGTTTTTTATCTCAGGCTGCGCTTTGGGCTCTGAGAGACCTTGCATGGCCACAGCTGCATGGCGGATGATGCACTGATGGCCGCAGTATACCGATTCAGGCAAAGCATCGTTACTACAGCCTGGACCGATACACTTAGGAACAGCAGCCTTCTCCTTCACCTTCTCCACCATGTCCTCCTGCTCTTTCACCACCTCCTCGGCCAGAGCCTGCTCCCTCACCACGGCTTGCTCTTTGGGCTCCGGTGTGGCTTCGACGATCTCCACCTGAGATAACACTCAGAGCTCAGATCACAGAACCACAGAACAGGGTCAAAAACAACAAGACAAAATGAAAGAGAACAAAATGCTTAAAAAAAGAACCTTAGTTTATAAAAATATTCAAAAATCCTCCTAAATCTGAGTTTTGATGATTTGAAGGCCGATCCATTTTACTTTGGAGGGAAAGGAAGTTTCATGTCCATGTAACAACTCATTAATAAACTGAAATTAATCACTAGGGTATGTTATTTAACAAAAAGAGACATAAAGAGGGCAGTTAGTTTGTTGATTAATTCAAATTTTTAAACTAATTTTCAACAAAAAAGATGCAAGGCATGAACACCAAGGGTAACGTTATAAAGGAGCTCAGGAAGGACTGTGGCTTTCATCTGGAGCTGTCTGTCCCGGTTTATTCATTTCAGCAAAACAAAGCCATGTTACCGGTTGGAAGATCTTGATTCTCCTCTTTGTGCTGCGAGTGCTCGACTTCCTGATCTTCCCTTTAACGCCCTCGTCCTCGCTGGGTCTTTCTTCTCCGGCCGAGGACGTGAACAGGCTCTCGGACGAGGAGCTCAGAGCCGCTTTAGAGAGCGCAGGCTGCTGCTTCAAGAAGTCGATGGGACTTTGGCATGGAGAGCAGGATGGACAGATGTAATCCTCTCCGTTTTTCTCCAGGAGACGACCACGGGCCTGGCTGATGCCTACACAGTCACCGTGGAACCATTCTTGACATCGGTCACAGCAGATCATGAACCTGTGGAGAGAAGGTTCACAGCGTGTTTAAAGTGTGTTGCGTAAGAGCACACGCGAGCTTCAAAATCACTTTCAGAAATGATAAATGGATACTAATCCACGGACATCCTCACAACAACCACGGTGACTGCTTTAAAACTAACTTAGCATCCTAGCGTGCTCTTAGATTAGATTTACCATCATCAGTAAAGCAGATTAAATAAATATTGGCGCATCTCTGGACCCCGGTGATGAGGAGGTTGATTGTCTTTTTGGAGCTTAAGAGGCAGAAAATCAACAGTTTGAGCTGACTGTGATTTGACTCTAATGCAGCCGCCATTATAAATGAGATCATGTGCTGGTGAACGTCCCAAAGATACACATACAGTCAGGTCTGGAAGTATTTGGACAATGACGAAGTTTTGTGATTTTGCCTTTATACACCACCACAATGGATTTGAAATAAAACAATCAAGATGTGATCGAAGTGTAGACT
>CM074960.1:1836681-1849181 GCA_037577455.1 Pangasius macronema | reverse complement strand
TTTAATTAAGTGTCATTTATGCGATATGACGTACCGCCTGCTACTCGCATTGCTTTAACATGAACAGTAACATTTCTGTATGACGACATGAACGTTTTTTTCCCCTCGCCTTTAAAAAAAAAAGTCTGACTTTTAATTACATCGCGTTAGATTAAAAACAATAATAACCAATCAACAAAAACAGGTAAAGATGCTCGTGGAGATGGGCGGAAACCTTTAGTCACTAATGCTGCATTCATGACGAAGTGGGAACTGAGAACTTCCCGGTAGGAAAGATCCGATTAAAAGTCTCTCCAACTTGTAAAGTTTTTCGACTTTTCCCCGAGTTGCAGCTCGGTGACGTCGCTTCAACATGGCGGCGTTCTGAGTGCAAAGTAAGAATAAGAAATAGCGGCGTGATTTAAGGTTTTTATATTTTTGATTTGATTCTTTCATCATTAAATTGTTCATTTGCTTTCTGCAAGATTTTTGCTCTTTTTATGTCTTTTCCGTTGCTATTAACAGAGAATCATCACCTCCACATTAAAAACCAATCAACTCTTTAATTCCAGTTTTTGTAGACGGCGAGAGAAGGCGGTTTTTAGACGAAGAGAAGACACGCCCACTTTAACGGACCTTTATTTCCGACTTTAGATGGCGGAGTTTACGAGGACTCTCTAACATGGGAAGTAGGAGGTCCCGAGTTGGAAAATTCAGAATTCCTGGTTGTCATGAACGCATTGTGCTTCCATTCCTGGCTTAAATAAATCTCACTCCTGAGACAAATATTCATCAAAGAATAACATCCAGATCTGACTCCATGTTTGTTTTTTAACGCCAACATTTCCTAAACCAATCAAATCCTGAAGAATAAAGCTAAAGCCCCGCCCACAAAATATACCCCACTTACCTCGACATGTCTCGCTGTGGAAGCAAAATGCTTTCGAATTTCAGTTTCACATCAGCTTTAACGATTTAGAAGAGAATGACTGACTGACTGACTGAATGAATGATTGAATGAATGAATGAATGCGACTCACCGAAGGGAAAGTTCTTGGGCTGCTGCCGGAGTCTTCTCACGACCTCTTGGTGTCCGTGAAATGCCTTCATAGCTACAAAAAAAATGACAACTCATTAATACTGAGGGACAAATATCCTGGACAATTAATCAGTTACTGACCAGAACCTCCCAAAGTTTAACAATAACTATCACTAAAACTTCTTAACGGTAGATATCATCTTACCATGTCTTTATATGTATATATATATTAAATGTAATATATTTTAATAAACCCAGAGATTTAAAAAAAGCACCTTATAATTTAACTTATAATTTAACAGTCACATCATACTCTGAAGTCACAAACGTCTAACTCATCATGAGTAAGTCATCAATACAAGTACAACATATATATATATTTAGTAAATACTGGGGCTGCACGATATATCGAGATTATCGAGATATCGCAAATGTAAATATCACGATATGCAAAATCGCAAAACTTACTTGCAATAACTGAATGATTTTATTACTTCAAAATGGTACGTAAAGTCAAAGTTTTAGAGCAACACAGAGGACAATGCTTTCTTTTGTGCAAGTTGATGACGATATATCCTTTTTTTTGTTTGTTTGGGTCCATCATTTGGAAGTCTGATTAGGTTATTCTACTTTATATATATATATATATATACACACAAAACCTGATCATGTGTGGAGGGTTCACAAACTTTCAAGCAGCACTGTATATATAAATATAACTGAAATTAATTTTACACACTTACAGCATCATCATACTGCATATCGCATTATTTAACAAGTTAGCGCATATCGCATTTTCAATATCATGCAGCCTAATAATAATAATAATAATAATAATAATAAGATACAGCCTGTCCCAAAAGTCTCCCGTACACAGGGACAATTAACACTTTTTAGCAAATTGTCATATTTAGTTTTTATATTTAGTTTATTTTGTTTCCTTTAAGAAAAACGTCTTTGACAAAAGAAGGAGGTTCGGAAATCATTCTCATGGCTGGATCGGGAATCTGTCACGAGGCTGAGATGGACCTGCAGTCACACACGTAACGTCGGACGTGTTAACACGAGTTCATGATGAGTGGGAGAGACGACTCTGTGTGTGTGTGTGTGTGTGTGTGTGTGTGTGTGTGTGTGTGTTTTCGCCTGTGTATGGAGACCTTTAGGACGCCATGTACCTATTACTTAAACTCAAGTATAACGACAACTAACCTTTAATTAAATTCTTTAACACAATAAACGATTCGTTTATGAGGAATTAAAACCTCCTGCATTTGTCAACGAGTTCATATGATGCTAAACATATACAATACTGTACAAAAGTGTTTTTTTTATTACAAACTTTGATACAGATGTTTATTTTATGACGTCTACATCTTCACACCAAATACTGACTTTATTTCATTTACTGTTTAATGCTCTTTATAGTATTTTTTTAAACATAGAAACATTGTGCCTTTTGCACAGAACTGTATATATTCATAAAAGCAATCTATAAGAGTGTCACAAATGTACTTTATATACATGTGATGATGATTATACAGGCGCTTGCGGGTTAAAAGAAAAGTTTTGGCACCCCCCAAAACAAACCCCACACCAGTGTGTTTGACTGCAAGCTTATGCGTTCCTCTTCAACATTATGCTCCTGACAGCCACCTATGTTATACATAAATCATCTAAAAAGCTGCTATAGTATAAAAGTTAAACGTAAAATATAAAAGTTTTGACACCCTTACCATCACTGGCAGCTGGAATAACGTTACCTAGCTAGCTCTAACTAGCCTGCTAGCAACTAGCTGTGACTTTCAGCATCCATAACACGTCTTTTTATAAGCGACCAAGTTATAATATTAAATCATATCTATATACACATACACATATATAAATATAGATTCTTTACATGTCATATCTACGTTATTATTCATCTTATGTCCTAGCAATGCTAGCTAGCTAACTCACAATAATAAAGTTAGCACGAAAAAGACGTTAATATCCGCTTAGCAACATTCGCTAAAAGAAAGTCTTTACTAAGGATTTTATTGGGCAAAATACATCATTACAGAGATTATTTTACATAATTTACCTATCCAGGAGAAACCTGGCGAGTTGGGCGTCTGTTTTCAGGCCTTTTTCTTCTTTCAGAGCTCTCCATCGGTCAAACGCAGTCCCTACACTAACTCTGGTTTTACTCCGAAACGCATCGTACAGCTTTTTAGATAAATACTGAACTGGCTTTGGCTTTGGCACTTCAGCGGTAATAACTTCAAACTCATCCATATTCAAGACGTGAATATGGTGAACTTTTACGCCTTGATTACACAAATACAGATGTGTCGTTTCCGAATGAGTCTTTGAACCGACTCTTTTAGGTGAAAGCTCAGAGTCGACTCACATCCCCGAGTCGTTTTTTTAAATTCCTTTTCTTTTCTGTATTTGTAGGAAATATCGATTGTTTATTCACAGCTTGGCGGAGAAGATATAAATCGCAATCAAAGATATAAAAATATATACTTATATCGCAAATTCTCCCGTTTAAAGAGAAACAAATGAACGAACCGGTTGGGAGTCGAAAGAGTCGGTGAGCCGAGCCAAATGATCCGACTCAGTGAAAAGAAACGAAGTTAATTTTAATTTTTAAAACATTAAAAGCTCAAAAATGCTACTAAACTAAGTCCAATATAACAAACTAATTGATGATAACCCATCACAACCAAGTTTAATTAAGGAGTTAATGCATTTAATGAATCACTTATTATCTCATTTTTTCCTCTCAATTTTAAATCCTGTTACAGTTTTTGAGAACAGCAACATCTCCAAATACATAAATAATGCAAAATATGGGATGTGAAAGAAGAAATAAATAATAAAGAGCACTAATAAATGATAGATAAATAAACATTTGATGCTTTGCAGTTTCTCGATAACGTGACAAGCGACGTTTTCTGTCTTATTAAGTTTATTACGAGAGGCTGGTCAGGGAACGACAGTTCACCCAAGTGATAATGGGGATTAACTTGTCTTGTAGATATTCCACAACACTGAGTACAACTATTAATGGATAAAAATATAATATGTTCTTTAATAAATACAAAAACTGCACTCATCAGCAAACTGCTGTGGTTTAAGATGAATGAAACGCACTTTGGGATCATAACAGGGTGATAACAGTAACTACACTTCATCACACCGACCCACCGTTAATTAATTTCCTGCAACAACGCAACTCCATTACTTCGAAAACCTGAACATGTGCGTCAGTGGAAAAGTGATGTTCGATTACACCACATTATAAACGACCCAGAATGTGTTTAATCATGAACTCTTACAGATATTCAAACAGTAAAATACGACACATCCCTAAACCAAAATATTCAATGCAGTGACTCAGCTTTCAGGTTAAAATCTCTTTTAAATTCAGCGACACGTTGTGTTATGTTCATCCACATACCTTTCCGAGTCCGAGTCCACGTCCGAGTCCACGTCCACATCCGAGTCCACGTACGAGTCTGCGTTCCGCCGGACTGTCCAAACCTGAATCGCTGAAAGAGATCATTAATCATCAGGAATTATACGGAATAACAAAGGAAGAGCACGTATGCAACTTATCAAAGAGGGCCATCATAGACATCTTTTCTACTGTAAGACTGAAAGCTTATGCTTAATTTTCCTGCTAAAAAGGCTATAAGTGACACACGGATCAGTGACGGCGTCTCTTGTCCAGCACCGGACGTTATTGCCCTAAAAACAATACGGCGATGATCATCAACCCTGTTCCTGGAGATCTACCTTCCTGAAGACCTCAGCTCCAAGAAGTTCTTGAAGGAAGGTAGATCTCATGGAAGAGGGTTGGTGACCGCTGAAATACGGCAATGACATCAGTTGCTGCATATTTATTACTGATGATGGAGAATTTTAATTTTTACAACTGTTTTTGTGTGTGTGTGTGTGTGTGTGTGTATACACAAAAATACAAAACATATGAACTAATTTACGGAGGATCTGCTACAGAAGCCGAGCTGCTTCATGTATAGAAATCTGGAGTTGCTGAACTACGGACAGTTTTTTCTTCATATGTTTATTGACTCTGCTACAGTATTTTTTTCCCCAAAGTACCAAGTCTGGTCCGCTGAAACACATTTCTGGGTCTGGATCTGGATCTGTACCGCAGTCCACCAGTGGACGACCCCTGTACTACAGTCTAATGATCTCTGTTCACAAGTGTTTCTCCTACGTGCTCTTGAATTTTAAATTTGACCTTTAATTCGAACCAGATGTGCATCTTCCAAGGACTAGAGCTCGGCTCATTTCTCCCCAGACACTTGTCCCTGGTTCATGAATAATTAATGAGCATGTGCGGCTTCATCCAATCACTGAGCACTGGAGCAAAATATCATCATCTTCATATCATCATCTGTTGTTAACAAAGCTACATTAAGTGGTTTTAAATATACAAGCTGAAGTTAAAAGCTAGGAAAAAAATCACATTATAATGTTCTATATGGGTTAACAAAAAGAGAGAGAGAGAGAGAGAGAGAGAGAGAGAGAAATCCTTACTGAGGTCACAAAACAATTGTAATTCTGCTCGAACAATTTCCTAAATCTGATTAGATAAAAATAGATTTATATTACATAAACATTTAGCTATAATAATCATCACATCCTCTTAAAACCCAAATAAAGCATTTAATGTTTAAAACGTATTTGTGAAGCTGCTGAACAGAAAACATTCGGACTATTGTCGGGGATCGCGAGTTCGAATCCCGACGATTCCACAGCCGTCCGGAGGCAGGTGTCAAGACAGAAAAATTGGGCGTGCTCTCCGGGTGGGAGGGGCATACTCTCTCTTCCCTGTCAATCACAGCGACACTAGCCAATTATGAGAGTCTGTGAGCTCATGTATGCGGAAGAGGGCTAATAGCGCTTTCCACAGTTTTTCACACTGTGCTTCACCCCGGGTTATCGTCGCTCACACTTCGTTAACGTTTCACACTTGTAATCTCGAAGTGGGATTAGCACAGTTTTTTACCCCGGGGTTATAAAAATCCCGCTCCGAAGCAGGATTAGCACCGCATTCGCAGTGTTAACCCCGCACTGCAGAGCCAAACATGTACAGTGTGAAACGGTTCGGTGTCAGAATGCTACGGCTAGATGCTTAGCAACAGACACCCAATCAGAAACAAACAGCGAGTGCCTCGTATCATTGTTGGTAAACGTGCCGTTAGCAATGAAACGCCACCAGTGATGACTCCTGGGAATGACCCATAATTTCCAAGATGAGGACGGAGCAGTGAACAATGATGCTACTGTACGAGTAAACACAAGTACAAGATTATTATGAATGCCCAGGATTAACTGGATTAACTCCGAGTAACGCACGAGCAAGGTGAAACGTGAAACAAAACGTAACCCAGGATTTCATTTACCTGGAGTTTAGAATGACCCAGGGGTAAATATCTCAAGTGTGTGTTACACTGCCATGTTACACAGCATGAGCAGCTATATGAAAAGATGCATTATTATTATTATTATTACAACATGACTCGTGAAGCCTTCATCTTTGCCACTTGGTAGCTGTCGTATGATTGGAGGAGAGCTGGCTGGTGGGTGGGAATTGGGCCAAATGAGGAGAAAATGGGTTAAAAACTCTTGAAATTTACTTTATAGCTATAGAAACTATGCTTTTTTTATAAGAATGTAAACATTTTATATGCAGAAATAGTGCTGTCTGTGTTATTTACCTTTACTTCGTCTGTAGGTTTTCGGCGGATTGACTTGCACGCCTACGTTGGCGGTGTTGCGCACCTTTTCGTACTGGCATCCGATACTTCTGATCGACGGCTAAAGCGTAAAGTGCATGAGTTAAACCTAAAACAGACCCAATTTGAAATATTTGTTAAATTCATTAAAATGGCGTACTGTTACTGGTGGAGGAGCGCCGACTGTGTACAAAGACGGCACTGCGTTCTCGATCAGCCTGAGGTAACAAGTTATCCCGGCGTTAAACAGCCCCAAGTTGTTGAAGGAGTCGTCCGAAAAGTGTCTGTCACAAATCCGAGAACTCGAACGAATTCCGCTCTCTTCAAGATGAGCAAACTCCAGCCATCTCTTTCGCAACCAAGGATCGGTCGGGAAAGCGAACAACGTGCGTGGAGAAGAGCAGCCGAAAACACAGCGCCGGACCATGTCGCAGTTTCTGCAAAACACACACAGCCGCGCTGACGTCTGCTGAAACGTACACAATTTATTACACACTTATTACAACTACACAACGAGCCTTAAAACATGTTACTGTTCTCCCAGAAACGACAAACTGTCATTAAAGTGAAACTAATCCATCAACACTAACATCAATCAAATACATTAAAGGCATTTCAAACGTCTCTATTAGCACAGGAAGCTAGAACAATATTAAACATTATTTAAAACAGGAATTAAATAACAGGTTACATGAAAGAAAAACTACAACTAAGCATGAAATATCATAATATCACCCAAGAATTAACTAAAATAAAATTCCCACATTAATTAACATTGATGTTTCATAAAATAATAATAATACTTAAAAAAGAAATCTTATATTGATTTCTGTTTTTTTTTTAAACAAACAAAAACAGATAAATGGAAATATTTTTAGAAAAACAAAACTTGTTGGGCAATATTTCTAGTTTTAGTTTAGTTGTAGTTTTTATTTATTAGTAGTAATAGTAGCAAAAAATAAATAAATAAATAATAATAATAACAAGTATCTTTGTAAAAAAAAAAAAAAAACACAAAATAACGCCTGTGTTGATCAATACATTTAATTAGTGTTATTTAATTTCTATCATAATAATAATAATAATAATAATAATAATAATAATAATAATACACAATATTTTTTTTTAACAAAAATTAACATCGAAGTTTATCCTTGGGGAATACTTCTCATTTTCGCTTAGAGTTGTAATTTTTATTTATAATAATAATAATAATAATAATAATAATAATAATAATAATTTTTACTGTCTTACTTGTGACCTGCGGATTATTAATGGCCCCGTTAAAGGTATTTCCGGTTGAAGCCGGAAGTCGAAGTCGCGTGTCAAAAAAAATTAGCTACATTTCATGTTTTTGTAAAGTAGCAACGTCTGAAATCCGGAGCTAACATTTAACACTACAGGGAAATGAATTATTACCGCGCGGTGCATCAGACCACTGAGCAGCGCCTCCACATCAACAACCGACAAACAACAACAACAACAACAACAACAAAATATCCGAGTTTAACGTTCAGCAGCCGGGACCGAGCGGTGCTCTCGCGCAAACCTACACAACAGATCCATTCGGTGACCACGCCCCCTTTCTCTACGTCATCAGGCTGCGACTTCTGAGCGACAAAAGCGTCCAATACAACATCGGAGCCACTTCAGGTCTGACAGAGAAATCTTGAATTTGACTGTTTTGTGAATGAGGTGGAAAAAATCTCTCTCAGGGAGTTCATTTTAAAATTATCGATGATTTCGACCCATGTAATAAGCTCTTAAGCCTTAAGATTTTAATATTTATTGTTATATGTGCACTTTTTGTGAAGCTGAAATAAAAACACTGGAACATTTGTTTTATTAAATTTTATACATTTAATAATGCAAACTTTAGAATTGAATTTATGGTAAATAACATTCTGATCTTAGCTAAATATTATACTCATAATGTAGGTTCTTCAAAACGCTCCCAGATTTCAGTCTCTCCAAAATCAGTTGATGATTTTTCACAAATCTCTAAAGAACATGTGTAATAAAAATGCCCTACTTTTACTTTTAGATTTATTGAAGGATTATTTTGAATGTTAACCCTTTGTATGTGTTTTTATTTTCTTTATTCTGTCCTTTCATGCCTTTGCTGCTGTTCAGTTATTTTTTTGTAATTATTGAAGTATTGTTACTATAAAGCCTGTTTTTTGCATTTTGTATTGAATTAAAAAAAAAATTAAAAATAAAATAAAAAAACATTTGTGCCAGTACAAAAGTTTGTGTGTGTATCTTGCTTTATTTTGGAAACATGTTACTTGGGTTTACTCGTTATAAAAGAACCATAAAAGGAATATTTAATGTTAAATGTAATTAGTTTACTGACAAAGAAAAGTATTATATGCAGGCACGTAGATGTGAGGTGCTAAATACTAAACCCCTTTTTTGTAATCATGGTCTTTCAGAGAAATGGCTTCCACCTGAATCTTTCTCCTCTCCCGCACACTTGGTCGTGGTGTTGGGATGGTGCAACCGTTCCATTCAGAAAGTAATGGCACTGCGGTTTTTTCCAGTCTTCTCCGACCCCCGGTGCTTTTGGGCTCTTTCAGCTGCTCCGGAGGGAAATGTCTGCTGCACACCTTCCTGTGGGATGTAATGGTGAAGTTGTCGAGGCGTAAGTTTGCTGTCCTGAGTTCACTCTGTGATGGGAAGCTCTGGAAGCTTAAACAGCTGTTAAACTTTCCAGACGCAGTGCTCGTGATATTTCTCCTATTTTTAAAAGTGAAATTTATCTTAGTTAAATATCTTCCGGCGGACACTCATTGTGTAGTTCCGGGCGTAAACTCGGTCCTAAACCTTCACTCTGAGTGCTTTCAAACTAGCGCGGGGCACAATTTCTGCTGCACGTGACACATTAACGAGACCTGTAACGTGATGGTACAGCACATCTGTGTCGCGCAGCGTGACGTCACAACCACCAGCCAATCAGAAGCACGCTACGACATAAACAGGAAGTCCGTCATCCATGTTCGAGTCGCAGCAAAGCGGTTAATATCGTTTTTTTCTTAAACTGTAATATATTAACTTCAAATTAAAAAACAAAATCAAAAGAACTTGTGTTTGTATTTTATACATTGCGTTGTTGTTTGAGCTTTAGTGCAACAAATTCACGACATTGTAGTAACCATAGCAACGACAAATAACCAACTCCCGCTTATACATGCTTAGCGACAGTATAATGCTAGGTTTATTATAAACTTTAAAATATTTTTGTTTATAGGGAACTACTTTGCAAATATATCAATATGGTAGGGATTTGTTGTTTTAAACATAATTATAAGTATAATAAAAGTAGTATAAGTGTTTGTGTAAGATGTCCTAACAAAATACCAATAAAACAATGCATTGCGTGTTCGAATTTCCGTCTCGCGTTTCTTCCTCACCTTCCGGGCTTCCGTAGTAAGTGTACTTAAAGTGCCTCCAGTTAAAGCTGCGCGCGGAGGTATTTCCCATTTCTGCTTTTCTTGCATGATGTTATTGCGCGTTATTTATGCAAATTTCTGCTTGGTGTAAAATTTCACAGCTGCTAAATGACTGCAGGAGTTGAATTGCACGGCTTAGGGATTTTTCTCAGCAATATATTTTTTTTTGTATTGTAAACAAACACAAGCCCGGTTATTAGCTAGCAACCGACTAATGCTAGCTCACCTTCCTGTATTTTTCTGAACCATTTATTGCAGGTTTGTGATCACAAACGTCCGGGTTTGTCTCTGTTAGTCAGCATGAGAAATCTACAACATGCTGCCTTTCTGAAAAGCCCGAGTTTATGCGTTTATTTAAAAAAATAAACCAAAAAACGAGTGTAATGTATAATATCTCCTATATAATGTGTAGAGATTTAGCTGTAGGTCAGACTGGAGTGAAGAACCAGATATTTATCTCATTAAATGAATTTTTTAAGATGAAACCTTTTGATGCATAAATTATTTATATGCATATGCAGATACTCTTAGTCTTGTTTTTAAACTTGCATAATGCATCAATTCTGATTGTCTGAATATTAAAAAGTAAAAGGATGAGACTAAAATAGTAATAATAATAATAATAAGCCTAAAATATAAAAAATATATTGAAAAATACATCTTGGTCTCCAATGACCTCCTCAGGATCTCACTCTGCCAGCATGGGTCCGGTGTTAAAAACCAGAGATAGGTGAGTAGATTGTAAACCAGTAGAAGTAAGAGTGTTTATACTGTATCTGGTGATAGCCATGGTGGGGAAAAAAAGAGGTTAAAGTAAGGGAAAGTGCAAAAAATAAACAAAAACGAAGTGTGGTCAAAGCAGTCTTGACGGCAACTGACCTCACCGGCGCCATCTTGGAGATTCGGTCTATGGATTCATGCTTTTGGTGCCAAATTCTGACCCTACCATCTACATGTCTCAGTAGAGATCGAGGCTCATCAGACCAGTCCTCAGCTGTCCAGTTTTAGTGATGCTTGTGCCCACTTCAGCCTCAGCTTTCTGTTCTTGGCTGACAGAAGTGGAATCCGACGTTCACTCAAGGTTCAGGTGCATTCTGAGATGCTTTTCTGCTCACCACAATTGTACAGAGTGGTTATCTGAGTTACTGTAGCCTTTCTGTCAGCTCAAACCAGTCTGGCCATTCTCCATTGACCTCTCTCAACAACAAGGCATTTACGTCTGATGTGAACATTACCCGAAGCTGCTGGTATCTGCAGGATTTTATGCCCTGCACTGTTGCCACACGATTGGCTGATCGGCTTGTATGAGACACTGTGACATCTTTATATTAATTAGAGTATTAAAAATGACTAGAAGCAGCTGATTTGATGTTAGAATCAAGTATTTTTGCAGATCCCTAGATTTGGTTTTCTTTAGGTGTTAATAAATATGGTATTTTTTTAGTATATTTCTCACACACACTCACACACACACATCAGCCATAACATTAAAACCACTTACAGGTGAAGTGAATAATATTGATTATCTCGTTACAGTGGCACCTGTCAAGGGGTGGGATATATTAGGCAGCAAGTGGACAGTCAGTTCTCGAAGTCGATGTGCTGGAAGCTGGAGAAATGGACAACTGTAAGGATCTGAGCGACTTTGACAAGGGCCAGATTATGATGGCTATCCGACTGGGTCGGAGCGTCTCCGAAACAGCAGGTCTTGTGGGGTGTTCAGAGTTTGCAGTGGTTAGTATATACTGATCTTGGTCTGCACTTTATTTGATGCACATCGATCCTAATCCATTTCTCAATGCGTTTACTTTACACCAGCAAGAGATTATGAGCGAGACCGGCCAGGACAAGAGCGCCGTTTCAACTGAAGAGAAGGGCGGAGAGGAGAAGAGAGGCAGAAGGAGACCACAGAAGAACCCACAGGTATGGCGAAGGACATCCGGAGTCCCTGTATGCCGAGGATTTAATAACTCGATCGTTCTGATCTAGACGTGTTGCTTTGTTTATTGCTTTGACTGTTCTGTTAATGTTCTTCTATCGCGGATGAGAGAGGACGTTAGCGCCTCGCATGGCTNGTTAGCGCCTTGCATGGCTGCTTTAAGGACCTCTTCTCTCCTTATAGGGGGAAGATGTGACCCGTTATTCCATTCATCTCGTTGTAGAAATACAATGACAATAAACGCTATCTATCTATCTATCTATATCAGCAAGAATCAAGGGGAAGGTGTAGGAGACAGTGGTGAGAGCGGCCATGCTGTATGGTTTAGAGACAGTGGC
>CM074960.1:1789463-1798327 GCA_037577455.1 Pangasius macronema | reverse complement strand
TTGGATGGGTTAAATGCAGAGCACAAATTCCGAGTCTGGGTCACCACACTTGGCCACAAAGTCACTTCACTTCACTTAACCAAGCCGCTGCCCAAAAGGCTGCTTCGCCCAACGTGGGGCTCGAACCCACGACCCTGAGATTAAGAGTCTCATGCTCTACCGACTGAGCTAGCCTCATTTCCTTATCAACCTGCACACACTGCACCTGAGACTCTGCTTTTCAAAGGGTCATCACACCAAATAATGACTTCATAGAATTTTTTATTGTACAAACATTTAATGATCATTATTTCTGAAGCCATATTTGCTCTACAGCGTTTCTTTGCATGTGCCTGAGACTTTGGCACGGTACTGTGTGTGAATTTATATTTACATACTGAAATATATTTCTGGTGATTTTTTTTTTTTTGCCTTTATACACCACCACAACGGATCTGAAGATGTGATCAAAGTGGAGGTAGCAAGGTACTTTGCTTAAAATGGCTGTAATTCCTATTTTTTTTAATTCTTTCTAACTAAACCCGTTTTCATTACTGTAAATTCGAGACTTCATTATGCTGAATTCTTTATATTGTTTTATTCATATTTCTATTTTCTATTATCACTGACGTTCTTTCTATTTGATTTCGTTTATTTGTATTCTGCCTGCTCTAACCAGGTCTTTGATTACAGTAATTAGACAGAAGTGGGAGAAAATGTCTCAATATATGACAAAAGCAGTAAGGCTGTCAGGGTCTCTGGCTTTACTCTTACATTTAGCACAACTTTACAACGTAGTTACACAAAATTAACGTCTTCAGTACGTTTTAAAGCCCATGTTCCTTTCGTCTTCAGTGTCTTCACGTCCGCTTCCAGCAGAAAACCCCGGGCTTAGTTTACTTCCAGGACTCTTTTTCAACTCCTTAAGTTCCTGGAGTCATTGTCCATGAAACATGCATTAAAGGGGCGGAGCTTAGTTTACTAAACATCACTGATTGGCCAAATGAAAACGTCACAGTATGACCAGCCATCTTTAAAAACCTGTTTAGCCAACAAGAGATTACTAAAGCGTGCATTTTACCGAAGCCTGTGTGGCGCGACTGTAAAGGCAGAATGTTTTCTGCTACGCTTTTGTTTTTACACGAGTGCAAACTCAGAAATGTGGCAGGTGTGTGTTTTGTACACCCACACACACACACACACACACACACACACATCTCTGGTATACTTGGATTGTTTCAGGCACGTATCCAATCCCGTGCTCATTTACTCTTTCCTGTATGAAGAAGAAAAAAAAAAAACATTGGCGACCTTGTGCACTTTTTTTTGCACTAATTAACAGATGACGCAAAATGGCAGCAATTTGGATATACAATACACGCAACCTCAAAAAACATCTTACAGCATTTAAACGGTAGATTTTATAGAGAGTGCGAGGAAGGCTGACCTGAAAAAAAAAAATAGCGAAGGAGCCACACATCGTGTGCACGAAAAGATATTATCAAGCATGCAGTGACAACGCGGCATGTGCGAGCACTTCATTTCTGCGAGCACTGAGCACTGCGCATTTTCTTCCCTCTTTCTCAACAGTGTCTACAATTTGTTCAGCACGCTCGCTGATACTGCGCCGCACGTTCTCTGTTACTAATAAATCTCAGCAAGAGGAGCTCAACAACACAGCAACATAAACAGAGCTAAATAAAACGTTCCATGATGATTAATACTAGCAGGTTACTCTTTTCAGTATCGGTATCCAAGGATGAGGGAAACACTTGTTTGGGTGCTGAAGTTGCTGCCCTGATTTTCAGGACTCCTTTAACTGGAACTCCTAAAATAATAATAATAATAATAATAATAATAATAATAATATATAGTGCATATCACGTATGCTGCTTAAAATTCCAGCACCTCCAAATGGTTTCCACGATGCATCCCTAGTATCATGTGTCTATCGATAAAAGCATTTAACAGGCAAATAAATATAAAATGTAAACTACTCTGACATCTCTGGTTATCAGTATCAGAAATTGTCTTCGTTGACTTCATGGTTGGTTTCATCACGTTGGTCATCGCTAATTCACACAGTCGGATTTCACATTATTTCTAATTTTCAGTATTTGTTTCTAGGCCACTCCTTAAGGAATTTTGGGATCCTCAAAAAAAAAAAAAAAAAAAAAGCTATGCATCAGCCTACACTAAAAATAAATAGACTTCTTTACAGTTTCAATGCTTGTCATGGTTTTCCTACATTAACATTCTTGTGTGTGTGTGTGTGTGTGTGTGTGTGTGTGTGTGTGTGTTGTATAATCAACTAATCGCAACATGTCTAGCGTGGAAAAGGCAGGGTCCTCTGTTTTCTTCTCTCGTTCCCTGGCATTGTTCTTTTTCCGATGTTGCGACTGGAGTGAAGTGAGAGTTATCTTAACCTCCGTCTCCGAACTGTCGACTATAAATCATCAGCGTGTAAATCAGTTCTTCTGTCAGACATGTGGGTCCTTCGAGAGCAGAGGCCACCGCTGTTGGTACGTCATCGTCCAGCCCTGCAACACGTTTTTACAAATCACAGTGTTACACAAATCAAACAGCATTATCTTTAAGCATTACATACGAGAATAGATGATTAGAGCTACAGTACGTAGTCCATAGTCCATCCCATAATAGCAATTCATAGTCAGCTCAACTTTAGGCGTGAAAGAAGTGGTGACTGGCAGGAGTCACAGCCAATCAGAGGAGAGAGACAGAGTAAAAGACTGATACTATACTAAGTGGAAAAGGCATTTCTTATATCTTGTAGCTTTCCATAGCTGACTCTGAAAGGGAACCTTTAATAAAGCACCACCTAAAGAATTAGATTTAATCTTTAAATGTAGTCAATCAACTAATGTAGCTAATAAATAATCGAGGTCTTTGGTTTTGTGACTGTAGATCGAACAAAACATCACGTGTAGCTAAACAGTAGAATGTTAAAGGGGCGGCCATCTTGGATAAGTGGAATCACTTTTTCCCTCAGCACATTTTGGTACATTATGAGAGGCGGGGGGTCGGGGCGGAGAGTTTCAAATTTTAAGACTAACGAGGTACGAAACTAACACTGGATGATTACGAGTTATTTGCATGACCACGCCCCCTACAACAAGCACTTAGTATAGTAAAGATTAAACACTCAGTCTGTATTAAAGTGAGGTGTGTGCAGTACGCATGGAACTTTTAGCGCGATGAAACACGCCATCGTGAAGCCACGCCCACCTTAGTATCGTCTTCTCTCCACAACTCCTGTTCGGCTTCGTTCAGCTCCTCAGTCGGGTCGTACGTATACACCGGGAGCAGCTGGTGCCGCAACCTGTCGAGCCTTTTTAAATAAATAAATAAATAAAAATAAAAAGGGGCGGGGTTATACTTTATCACCAGTGAGCTTTTACGGTTAATTTTTAATCTGATCTGATTCAAAACCACACGCTTTTAATAATACTGCGCTATACTACATGGGAAATAGGGAGGGAATAATAACGTATAAAATAATAATAATCTTCTTTATTATTAATATAAATCGTGTATTAGATCGTGTACGAGAAAAATCCTCAGACGACGTCCCTGTTAAAAGAACAAGTAGATTTTTTTAAAGTTTAGTGTCTTGAAGATCAGGTTTTATTAAAAAACCCTGAGGACCTGATTATGGAAAATTCCTATATTAATTTCTAAGTTGAGATCTGAGAAGCGTGATATATTTAGATATTTGCGGTGTGTAATCTGATATTAGTGGCTGTATTCCTGGGACTTCACTTGCTAAGATATTTTTGTGTTGCAGTAACTCTAACCAAGAGCACAGCTGAAAAAGACTCTTACGATGATGATGAGGTTTTAAACATGTTACACAGATTTAAGAGTCTTGTCACGAAGCAGAAGGACCTTTTCACGTTGAATCTGAACCCGGACGATGATAAATCATGAATTAACTGATCACGGTACGTGTTTTTCTCTGTTTAATAATAAATTGCTTGAGGATTAAAAAGACAGAAAGCGCCAACAATTTTACCTCCGCTGAGAAGTCCAAGAAATTCTATGAATATGCAAATTATCCCACCCTTAACCACACCCCTTTTCTCTGTCCTTGGTATACTGTTTTTTGCATGGCCAGGCACTTTATTTGCATACTAGAATCTGATTGGCTGGATTGACTCCTCATATGGTCTCAGGGAGTTTTCCCTTGCCACCGTCGCCTCTGGTTTGGTCATTAGGGATAAATTCAGATATTTACAATTTATTTTGTTTTAATTTAATTTGAATCTATTTATTTCAGTAAAGTTGCTTTGTGCTTTGTGACAATGTCTACTGTTGTCACAAAGCACAAAGCGCTATACAAATAAAACTGAACTGAATTGAATTGAAATCGTGGCAGAAACATAACTAAAGATATTTCAAGTAAACATTTGAAGTTTAGCGAATCAGATGTTAGCATGCTCGGGTGTGGTGTAACTTTACCTTTGCCTCCTCTTCACGTACATCACCTGCAAAACAGGACACGCGTCATATAATTCAGCATCACGAGAGCACGGTGTTATTATTATTATTATTATTATTATTATTATTACTTAAACAACTTTTTCTTAATTTTCTCCAAAAAGTCTTTTTGAGTGCGAATTAAAGAATTTATTTGGGGATTTTTATTCAAATTTACGATATTTAACGTAAAGTTTGAGATTCTTCCTGCCGTGAATAGCAGCTCAGCGCAGATGCACAGTGTCGGGCCCCTCGTTTCTATCGTTCACTTTCTTCCCTTCATTACTTTCTCCTCCTTTGTTCTCTTTTTTCTCACTCATTCTCTCTCTCTCTCTCTCTATCTTGTTCTGTCACACCTTCATTCTTTCTTACACCTTTCCTGTTCTCTCTCTGCTTTTGTGTCTCTTTTTTTCACCTTGTTTTTTTTCCTCTCTTACCATTTCCTTGTTCATTCTCTTTCTCTCTTTCCCCCCTTTCCATTTGCCCTTACTCTTCTTTTGTTCTCACCACTCCTCTTATTCATTTGTTATCTTTGTCTTGCTTATGCTTTTCTTTTACCCCCCCTCTGTTTCTCCTTTCTTCCTTCCTTCCTTCCTTCCTTGTGGAAGTGCAAATGTAATTAAAATCCCGACCTGTTTTTATTGAACATAATGACAGAAATCAGTGAAACAAACGCTGAACTGTCACTGCACAACTCGTCCTGCATAAAGTCACGTTTACATCTGAAATAAAAGCTTCATTGTCTTCCTTCCACCAATTATCAAATTTGAGTCAATCATGTGATGTTGGGTTCTTCAGCTTAACCCCTACACCGACACACACACACACACACACACACACACACACACACACACGTACTTCAAGAGATATAAATACTAGAAAATATGCTGTATAGCAGTAAATCCAGCCTTTGTTTTATTACATACCGCCGCTACAATAATCCCGGTGAAGGTGATGATGAAAAACGGGAGCAGCACGTACGTCAGGGCCACGTCTCCTCCAGCCGGGAGCGGACTCTCAGTGGTCGTGTTCATTTCAGGGACTGATGAAGCGTCTCCTTATGTTTTTTTTTCCTCCCCTCTCACTCTATTTGTTTGTGACTTGTCTTCGGCGTTCATATGACTCCCACATGGTCCCTCGGTCTCCTGGTCTGGGCTGGCCCAAGCCTACATGGAAGAACAAGACAGCAAGAGTCGTAAATATCTGAACCCGAAAAAGACAAAACGTGTACTGATTAAGCCTAAGGACGCCTAAAGGTGAACTGACCCCAAACTGAAGGCATCCAAAACATGTTTTCTGTAAATACATTCCCAAATCTTTACAAATGTAAGTTTACTGTGTATCAGGAGTGGAGGAAACAGCAGCACAAGCTGTGACGTGCTTCTTCTAACGCTCCTCTTCCTCCATGCACAATGTCACCTCAAGTTTAATCGCATCGAGAGAAAATAAACACTAGCCAGACTCGTATAATATCTTTTGCATGCGATGCACGGACAGAACACCACAGCTCATGGCCAAAACGATCGTCACTGACTTGCTGACTTTTTCTCAAAGGCACAAACATGATGTGCTACATGATTAGATGCTAACTTGTTTCACTATATTAATGCACTTCATTAGCTAGCTTGTTGTAGGCTATTACATTACTTTAGCTACTACGTTTTAACCTCATCAGTTACGTTTTCCAGGCAACCAAGACAAAGGACTGGACAACACACTGGACCGTGGCCTAGCTAAAGAATTAATCTTTTGTCCAACCCCTAAATTGACACTCTCCACGTTGAAACTCTCCTATTTATAGTAGGGTCAACAGGTTCTACCGGCGATGGTATTGTAACCAGTGTTCAGCCGTTACTTGTGATTACATTAGCATCATAGCTCCAGTGCTAAACTAAAGAAGCAAACGTCAAACACAGAACATGTCTTGGCCGGTTATCTACAGTTGAGGTAAAAGGGAAATTGTGTAAATGTGTTTTTTTTTTTTTTTTTTGCCAAACTGTTGCATTAACAATGTCAGGAAATGTCACATAAAGTCCTTGTTTAAGATTAAGGATTTCATATATGTATCATGTATTACTGTGTCATATATATATGAAACTGTACTTAAGTAAAAGTACAAATTACTGTATCATGATCTTTAAAAAAAAAAAAAAGTATTAAAAGTAAATTAAAAATATGGAGGCAAAAATCGACTTGAGTGAAAGTTAAAAAGTATCAAGTAACAAAAAGTCAAGTAAAACTTTTTAAATGAAAATAGCTGACCAGAAGTTCATCATTCCTGAGCCTGCAGGACTAGCTAGTTTGCTAAGCATTTCCTTTTATAAGACGATTGAGTCTGTTTGGATCTTAGACGGAAATTCCAATCAATTGTTGTTGTTGTTGTTGTTGTTAACTAGCCAGCTAATATAACAAGCTAAGTTACAAACTTAACTAGGTACTAATTAACCAGACTAATGTACAAAACTTACCAAGCTATCTAATTTAACAAGCTAAAGTACAAAATGTAACTAGCTAGAATTTTTAAGAGACTAATTTACAAATTTAACAAGCTAATTTAACAAGCTAATTTACATGACCTAACTAGCTCATTTACCAAACTTAAAGTTTAAAGAAAAACATACATCTTACTAAGAAAAAAAAAGAAAAATCTCATGATTTGAGCCATTTGAAGTTTGCAAAAGTATTTTGAAGGTCAAAACGTCAATGTTTTTCCTTTTGGAAATTTTACTCGAGTAACAATACATGTACTGAATTTAAAATTGCGAACTCATTTCATGTTTAGAAGGTTGTATTGTGAATTCATATCATTCTTTCATGACATGAATGACTGCTAAGCTTCCACCCTGCTAATTCGTCACGTCACATCACATCACGGTCTTTACTTGCCATAAGATTGAACCTGAAATAAAATGTTAGCAAACTGTGATCGAGATTGCACAACATGAAGTAAACAGGGCTGTTCTTCTCTGGTCCTGTATATCCAGATTCCTGAACAATATCTTAGGAACTATCCGGCTCTGATACTCCTCATTGAGCTAATAAGTGAGTTTAGTGGGTGTGAGCTGGACTCTGGACGAGCAAACTCTTACACGATTTTATTCAGTTCGATTCAAATTTTCAGCAATTTGATCAACAGACATCGAGCCTCATTTATCAAACTTTTGTTAATTATTAGTGTGTAGATGTTTGTGTAAAGCTAAAAATTTCCACTTGATTTAAAAAATTTCAGAAAAGGCTGATTTTCTTCATACTCGAGTGCATATTTTGATCCCTGTAATGTACAAAGTGTGTTCCTGACACAGCTCATTTGTATGCAGCGACGCCCACAAAACTCCATAAAAGGTAAACAGCACAGACAGCATGGAGCATGAAATGAACAATCAGGGTAAAGACTGAAAAAACAGAAGTGGAATTTATTTTGACTCACTTCTATGCCAATAAAAATTAAATTATTATAGATTATAATTATAATGATGATAATGATGATGATTATTATTATTAACTCGTGATTTAGGAGGTAGTGATGAGGCATTTGTTTACGGTTTATGGCTCTGTGCAGACAGACCGGCCCGCCCTCCGTTTATACGCCACTATTTCTTTTGTTATTATTGACTGTTTCATTTTAATCGTCTTAATTTATGAGTTTGTGTTGCAATAATATATAATATCTGCTTTCCACAAAATGTTCTTGATGGTGCTCTTAGTCCCTGACTTATTCTTGATCCTACTCCTACACAAAAAGTACTTATAAGTCCTAAAGAACACGTTTGCGAGTTAAATGCTTATTTAGACATTGAATCCAGCTTGAAAAACGAGGCCCCCTTGTTACAAAGCAGATTTACAGAAATCAGGATGGTGATTTATTTCGCTGATGAGTGAGCCAGCGCCAACGGCAGTAAGGAAAGACTCGCGAGTTGCTCAGTAGTCAGGAAGTCAGGATTCAGGCAGCTTTACTGCGGCACTTTAGTGCAGCACTATATAATAACAACAGCATCAACTGGTGTTTGCCGTCTCAGACATTTGTTGTCGATTTTCATGCTGTACTTCTTTCGCCCATGATGTAAGACTGCGCTGGGTTACACCGTGTGAATTACTAGTAGATAATTTCCATTCTGAAACAAAAAATGACCTATGCTTTGATTTAAGTAAAAACTATCAAGATTTAGGTCTGTAATTCAAGTTAACATCCATGCCAAAACACATTAAACATGCTTATACTGCAATATTCGTGGTGTGTTTACTGACCCTGGTGCTAACTTGTTAATTGATGTTGTGTGTTCATTATTTCCGTGAGACGTTAGCGGTTGTGTTCGCTATGACATCACAGGAGGACATTGTTATTGTTAGCGTGGTTACAATGGCGATCCATAGGAGAAAAAATTTAGGTC
>CM074960.1:1748959-1764802 GCA_037577455.1 Pangasius macronema | reverse complement strand
GAGCTGGAGAAACTCGGCATTCTCATCAAGGCCAGGAACTTCCTGGTCTTTCAGGTTAGATGTCTTTTGCTGTGTACCCTCACCGTCCACTTTATTAGAAACACCTGCACGTTCATGCAGGTTGTAACATCACCCAGACACAGGGCGTAACGTCACGCACATGTGGCGCGTAACGTCGCGCAGACACAGCGCGTAACGTCGCGCACATACAGGTCGTAACATCACGCACATACAGCACGTAACATCGCGCAGACACAGCGTGTAACGTCGTGCACGTACAGCATGTAACATCATGCGCACACACGGCTCGCAGCGCCGCGCAGACACAGTACAAGAGCTCTAGTTAACGTTCAGACATCCGAATGGGGAAATAATTGCCGTTGTCGTGGCTCACAGGGTGCAGTGGAGTCCATCGCCATGAAGAACCCTAAGGAGCGCACAGCTCTGTTCGAGGAGATCTCTCGCTCCGGTGAGCTGGCTCAGGAGTACGACCGGCGCAAGAAGGAGATGGTGAAGGCTGAGGAGGACACGCAGTTCAACTACCACCGCAAGAAGAACATCGCCGCTGAGCGCAAAGAGGCCAAGCAGGAGAAAGAAGAGGTTAGCAACTGATTCTGATTGGTTTCCATAGCAGCAGCTCTGATACGTTATTGTTTCTATAGTAACAGCTTGCACAGGAGATTTTAACCGAAGATGTTCTGCTTTGTTTTGTTTTGTTTTTTGTTTTGTTTCGTTTCTTCCCCTCCAGGCCGAGCGCTACCAGAGGCTGAAGGACGAGGTCGTGCGTGCGAACGTCCAGCTACAGCTCTTCAAGCTCTACCACAACGAGTGCGAGATAGAGAAACTGAACCGCGAGCTGGCGCAGCGCAACAAAGAGATCGACAAAGACCGCAAGCGCATGGACCGCGTGGAGGAGGAGCTGAAGGAGAAGAAGAAGGAGCTGGGCAGGATGATGAGAGATCAGCAGACCGTGGAGAAAGAGATCAAGTGAGAGATTTAGCCAGGAACTTAAACACACGAGGTTTGGGATGGAGTTCAAAGGAGTAGCTTTCGCACTAGATGTAAAAATCCGTGTAATTCATGCACTCAGAAGTAGAAGGTGTGAAGAAGCATAGAAGAGTTGGCTGATCAGCTGCTTTTGGGCTCAAGGGGAAATTCTTTCTTCCTAAACTATTCCTTTTGTGTTAGCTGAAAGTAATGAGACAGATAATTTTAATTTAAAAACCGTGAATGTTGGAGATGACCTTTGAAGCGTTAGGACGTTCGTTGTTGATGGTTAACACACCCGGTTTCCAAAGAAGACGAGCTTCTCTCTTCCTGCGCCTCGACTTGGTCTTTTCCGGCGTCATGTAGTTCCGCTTCCTCTTGTGGGCTCACAAGATCAAGAAGCTGGAGGCCGCGCGGAAATCTCTGCAGAACGCCCAGAAGTGCTACAAGAAGCGCAAGGCGGACATGGACGAGCTGGAGCGCGAGCAGAGAGCCGTAGAGACGGCCAGGCAGGAGTTCGAGGAGCGCATGGAGGAGGAGGCGCAGAGCCAGGGCCAGGACCTGCAGCTCGAAGAGAACCAGGTACAACAGCGAGACTCGTACAAATATTTATTTATTTATTTATTTTAAATACTCTGATCTCAAAGGAGCGTTTGTGTGCCAGGTCAAAGCGTATCACCGTCTGAAAGAAGAGGCTAGCAAACGAGCCGCCACTCTGGCCCAGGAGCTGGAGAAGTTCAACCGCGATCAGAAAGCCGACCAGGACCGCCTAGACCTGGAGGAGAGGAAGAAAGTGGAGACGGAGGTAGCGTCGCTGGAGCGCTGTAATCAGTAGCGTCAGTGGGAAAGGAGGTTGTGCTTCTCAGTGTGTGTCTCTCATGTCTGAATGTTTTCTCGTCACAGGCTAAGATCAAGCAGAAGATCCGAGAGATTGAGGAGAACCAGAAGCGTATAGAGAAGCTCGAGGATTACATCACGACCAGCAGGTACACTACTGTATATAATGATGATCATGATGATGATGATGATAATAACGAAGAGTTTTATTAACCCATTTATTAAATAAATGTATTGTCTCTCCATCTCTCTCCCTCTGTGTCCCTCTTTCTCTCACTCCATCTCTCTCGCTCTTTTTCCCTGCTCTCTCTCTCCCCCCCGTCTTTGTCCCTCTTCCTCTCACTCTGTCTATCGCTCACTCTTTTCATCTCTCACTATCCTCTTTCTCTGTCCTCTCTCTCTCTCCCTCTGATTTTCCCTTCTCTCTGTGTCCCTCTTTCTCTCACTCCATGTCTCTCTCACTCTTTTCCTCTCTCTCCCTCTGTTTTTCCCTTCTCTCCCTCTCTGTCTGTCTGTCTCCTTCTTCCTATCACTCCATTGTTCTCTCACTCTTTTTCCCTTCTCTCTCTCTCTCTCTCTCCTTCTGTATCCCTCTTCCTCTCACTCTGTCTATCGCTCACTCTTTTCATCTCTCACTATCCTCTTTCTCTGTCCTTCTCTCTCTCTCCCTCTGATTTTCCCTTCTCTCTGTGTCCCTCTTCCTCTCACTCCATCTCTTTTTTCCCCTCTCTCTCTCCCTCTGTGTTTCCCTTCTCTCAGTCTGTCTGTCTCCCTCTTCCTCTCTCCATCTCTCTCTCACTCTTTTCTTCTCTCTCTTTCCTCTTTCTCTGTCCTTCTCTCTCTCGCCCTCTGTTTTTCCCTTCTCTCTCTGTGTCTGTCTCCCTCTTTCTCTCACTCTTTTCCCCTCTCTGTCTCTCTGTCTCCCTCTTCCTCTCATTCCATCTCGCACTCTTTTCCCCTCTCTCCTCTCTTTCTCTGCCCTTCTCTCTCTCCCTCTGTTTTTCCCTTCTCTTTCTCATCTCGAACTTTATCAGAAGCGTTATTAAAGTTCAGTACATTAATTTGATGCATTAATCGTTATATTTAATGTCAGACTTCCACAATGCAGTTTCACTTCTATTATAACAGTCTGTTCTTTCCTACCAAACATTTGCTTATTTGTGTTTTTGTATTTTTTATAATGTATAATAATAATAATAATAATAATGTGAGCGCTAGATCTTCCATCAGCTGAGGCGTTTGTTTACGGCTTATTTTTTTTTTATGTTTTTCTGTTATGCCGATGATATCTGCCCATTCCTCGTTATAAGCAGACTGAGACAGCGCATGCTAATTTATTGTTGCTAGCTGATGTGTGTTGTCATTATCGTCTCCTCCTGTGTAACAGACAGTCTCTGGATGAACAGAAGAGGATGGAGGAGGAGCTCACTGAGGAGGTGGAGCAAGCCAAGAGGAGGATTGATGAGATTAATATGGAGCTTAACCAGGTACATCTGTTATTGTTCATTTCTTTTGTTGTGGCTTAAATGCGAATGGACCAGTTCCCAGTTCTGTCAATCACTCGTACTTAACTACTGAGGAAAGGATCTCATCACTGTGTGTGTGTGTGTGTGTGTGTGTGTGTGTCTTTTTTTTCTTCTTTCTCCATGCAGGTGATGGAGCAGCTCGGTGACGCTCGTATAGACCGCCAGGAGAACAGCAGACAGCAGCGCAAAGCCGAGATCATGGAGAGCATCAAGAGACTCTACCCCGGATCAGTGGTATGTTTAAACGGGCCAGAATCGATCCTGTGTACAGACGTGTGACGGTTTCTCTCTGCAGTTTTTTTCCCCCCATTTACTGTTTAAAGCACAAAAACGGAAGAACGCTCCAGCGGCATCTAATTAGCCATTTAACCAGTACAGTATCCTGCACTCAGCTTACATCAGAAGTCATTCATTTGACCTTCGTTCATTCGAGCTTTGAAGTCGGGGGGAAAGACATGTATGCCTCCATGTTCATTTTTTTGTTAGCAGCAAGCTAGCCGGCTAACGCTGATCTGTGAGAGGCGTAGATGTTCCTCCTCAGTACAGTGACCTGTATAGTCGGTGTTACAGATTTAACACGTGATTAAGTCTGTATGCTGAATGATCGACTCGCGTAGACGGTGGAACTTACTCATTAGTTAAATAACCGCTTCTTGTTCATTGTTGATTCCGTTAGCAGCCGTGTTGAATTGACATCACTTGCTGAATCGAGGAGGCCGTCCCGCGTTCCTGACCGAGTTAGAGGTCGGACGTTTGGAGTGAAGACCTTTAGCACTAAAATGAAGCGTCATGTAAATAGCATCTAAATATAATGAGCTGTCGGATGTGCAGCCAGTCTGATTCTCATTGGAGCGAAAAAAGAAAGAAGAAAGCCCACATTCGACAAACTACAAGCGACACTAAGAGTGACTCGTCTCTTGTTGGAGTGAAGGACACGCAGGATATCTGGCAGGGATCCTGACCAGTCAACTCAACGCTTTTGGAAATCTTTAGCATCTCAGAATTTCGAAATGAAAGTGTGATGCGTGAATTAAAGTCAGCGCTGAGTATAATTCTGGATCTAATTCTCTCTCTCTCTCTCTCTCTCTCTCTCTCTCTCTCTCTCCCTCTCTCTCTCTCTCTCTCTCTTGTCATGCCTGCCGAGTAACTGGACACGGTCGGGTGAGTCTTCTTCATGGTCTAGCGGCATTGGTTTCACGACCCGTTAAACATGGACGCCATCATCGTGGACTCGGAGAAGACCGGCCGTGACTGCATCCAGTACATCAAAGAGCAGAGAGGAGAACCTGAAACCTTCTTACCTCTGGACTATCTCGAGGTGCTTTCTTCAGCCTTACAGCTGTGATTTAGACGTGTGATGCGTTCTGCTATGAACTCAAAGCTCAGAATTGATCCAAAAATGGTTTTGGTGTCGATGAACCTGCTGATCGTCCCTGTGCCGTTGTCAGGTCAAACCCACGGACGAGAAGCTGCGCGAGCTGCGTGGCGCCAAGCTGGTGATCGACGTCATTCGCTACGAGCCTCCGCAGATCAAGAAAGCTCTGCAGTACGCGTGCGGGAACGCGCTCGTGTGCGAGAACGTCGAGGAGCGGGCGTCCTAGCGAAAGCCTCCTGGCATGTCCGTGTTCCACGAGGTAATGTGGACTGTGTAGACTAGTCTCGAAGTGCTTTTTTAAAAAAGATAAGTCCATCCACGTGTATATGTTACTTTGTGATGTATATTGAATACGTGAGGAAGGAATAAAGCACTTCAGGACGTCCTGCTGTAGGACAAACAGGCAGCGAAGCCACATACCACAGCAATCTGCCAGCACAAGGCCATCTTTCTAGAATGACTTCACATGACGCAGAATGAAAAATAGGGAAATACAAATGTAAAAAATTAGAGCACCTTGCACGTGCTTAGAAGTTTCCCCGTGTACTTCCTGTCCCTGTTAGGTTAAAGCAGCTATAAACATCGTCGTTCCCTCACCAGCATCTCTTATCTTCTCTCTCTCTCTCTCTCTCTCTCTCTCTCTCTCTCTCTCTTTCTCTCTTTCTTGAGGTTAATGTACTGTACTACATTTACTCCTTTTTTTTTATTTTATCCAGAGAGAAATGCTTTCTCTATCCAAAATATCTCCTCTAGTTAAATAGGTCAGGGTCTAAGAAGCCTATCACGCTAAAAATAAAAAATTGAAGGCGTGTGTGTGTGTGTGTGTGTGTTTAATAGTTAGCACTCCTTTAAGTGCTATCACTTCGAATCACTTCGAACAGAGGAACGGCTCTGCTCTCTGTCCCGAAAGATCCCAACGATATCTTTGCCATTCCCATTAGAGCAAGTGTATTAATATCAACCTGTGATTTACAGCTGCGCCACTGCAGAATGGTCTCCATTTAAAACGTCTCAGTAAAGAGCATATTTATTTTTATATTTCTCCCTAATTGAATTTGATCAAAATACGATCAGCTGTGCAGCTGTGATTGGCTTATTGCAAACCAAGACACAGCTAAATATTTCAGAGGATAGCAAGCTACCAAAATAAGTCAGTCGAGTGACTGCACACTACGAATAACGCCGATCTGTTTTGCGTTGCCGCTCCGCAGACTGTGGCTCTAGACGGAACTCTGTTCCAGAAGTCTGGCGTTATCTCCGGAGGCGCCAGCGACCTGAAGGCCAAAGCTCGCCGCTGGGACGAAAAAGCTGTGGACAAGCTGAAGGACAGGAAAGAAAAACTCACCGATGAGCTCAAGGTGAAAAGCGTCGAGCCTGTTTCTGTGCCAGGCTGGAAAGAGGCGGGTGATCGTGCGGCTCCATGATGTGGTGTTTTCTGTCCTGTCTGTCTGTCTGTAGGAACAAATGAAGGCGAAAAGAAAGGAGGCGGAGCTTCGTCAGGTGCAGTCTCAGGCTCACGGGCTGCAGATGAGGCTGAAGTACTCTCAGAGTGACCTCGAGCAGACCAAAACTCGCCACCTGTCCTTAAATATGCAGGTAACGTCGTGAGCATCCGAACGTCACCCAGTACGTCATCGTTCGTCATGTTTAAGACGCAGCTACGCTGAAAAACAAAAATTGTATTTTAGGAAAAATCCAAGCTAGAGAGCGAGCTGGCCAACTTTGGACCCCGGATCAACGACATCAAGAGGATCATCCAATCACGTGAGAGAGAAATGAAGGAGCTCAAAGACCGCATGAACCTGGTACGAGGAAGAAGAATTGAACAGAGGACCGAAGAATTGCATGTTTGAGGTTTTATTTTATTCTTGTTTGTTATTGTTCCTTCTTATTTATTTATAATAAATAAAAGAAAGTCCACCTCCTGCTTCACAAGAAACTCAAGACGTTCCTCTAGCCTCACTCCTTGTAGGCGCTATTTGAAGAGGAGAAGGTGAAACGGCAGAACGAGATCGCGAAGAAGCGGTAAGATTGATCAGGGAGGTCCTCACGTTCAAATCATCACCACCTTTCACTCACTTCTTATTTCACCCGAATGTGAAGGCTCGCTGTGTCTCAGGGAGTTTGAACAACATGGTGGACAGGACTGTAAAAAAAAGACACTGCCAAGGGTAACAGTATGATCACGCTTAAAATAAATAAATAAATAAATAAAAATACAGCATTGTAATAATGAAAGATTCATTTCTTCTACCTCAGCACTCTTGAATTCTCGATTCTGATTGGTCAGGAGGTGCCGAATGATTTTTCTACTTCTGTGAATCACGTTTATATTAATGCACATCTTCTAATGCTTTATCGTTTCTATAGTAACAGCGCATCATAACTAAAAAACGTGTTATATAATGGAAGGAGTCTCCAGTGCCAGCTGTGTAACTGAGTTTTATTACATGGGAAAGTCTTCAGGACTTTCAGGAGTTTTTTGTTAATATGACAAAAAAAATTATTATTAAAATTGAGACAGAATAAGAAGAGAGGCTGGTGTTTATAGCTGCTGTAACGTAAGTGAGAACAGGAAGCGACATGTTTCATGGAGGTTCCTTAACAATAAACATAACTATAAACAGAGAAAATGTTGTTCTTTTATTCCTTTCTTAATGAAATGTAAATTGTGAAGGGAAAAAAAGGAATAAATAAATAAAGAAATGTATACTACAGTTTAAGTGCAGTTTACAGATTTAAATGTAATTTTTTTTAACTTTAAAACTACAAAGAACGTTGATCAGCGCTTTAATGTAAAGCTACTAGTCATATATTTAAAAAAAACAAAAAAAACAATTATATATTTCTTTTATCATTTTGTCTTTTCTATATAGTGATGAGTTTCTAGAACACCAGTTAAAATGGAGAATGCTTAATTTCTATATAAATTAAATTTTTAAATATTTGATAAGATTTTAATAAAGAAAGAAAGACGCTCAGTGCTCGTGGTTTCAACGATAATTCAGGCTCGTTAAAAACGAATGTATTCCTCTTGCTCTAAAGGAGTCGGACCTCAAACTCTGGGTCTTCTGAGCGGACCGCTAGGTCGACCTAATACTCTTCTTGGTCGACTTGGAGGACCAGGAGAAGGTCATCATGTGGGAGCAGACGGTGAAGAAGGACGAGAGCGAGATCGAGAGACTGAAGAAGGTGAAGGATGTTTCCAGAACGCTAATCCTGCACGCACACACACACACACACACACACACACACACACACACACACACACACAGATATCTCAAAACATGTATTTCACCATGGCGCTGTGTCTGAACGATTTTAAACAGGAAGAGCAGAGGCACATGAAGATCATCGATGAGACCATGGCTCAGCTTCAGGACCTGAAGAATCAGCACCTCACCAAGAAGTCAGAGGTCAACGACAAAAACCACGAAATGGAAGAAATCCGTAAAAAACTCGGTGGCGCCAACAAGTGAGTGTTTGTTTGTTTGTTTGTTTGTTTGTTTACTCTTGCTGTGTTTGAGTAAGTTTTACTGGAAGTAAACCTTGAAAGCTTATTTGTGGCTGTTGGTTAGCTAACCAGCCAGCTAACTTTACTTGTATATCAATATGATTGTGTGTGTGTGTGTGTGTGTGTGTGTGTGTGTGTGTGTGTGTGTGTTTAGAGAGCTGACACAGCTTCAGAAGGAGGTCACGGCCATCGAGACGAAGCTGGAGCAGAAGCGCAGTGACAGACACAACCTGCTGCAGGCCTGTAAAATGCAGGACATCAAACTTCCTCTCAGATCAGGAACCATGGACGACATCAGCCAGGAGGAGGTAGTTTATTCGACCGATTCATTTCCATAACCTCACGTCTGATCTACTATCAAAGCAAACCAGCACACATGAACATCATACTGAAGCACTATAGACTCCATTTATTTGAATTATACTCCATTTTCCAGTCTACTCGTCCATCATTTAGACAAGAGCTGGACTTGTATACAGTATATATGGATTACAAAATAAAAAATGTGAGCGTCTCACACTTTAACTATTATTATCTCCTTTTAAACAGCATTTCCTGTCTCCTCTCCTGGTTTATACTCGACACACAAGTTTGATTTGATCAGCGTTTGGTCACACACTCGCCTGCGTATCTTATCTACGCCCGGAGGGTTAAAAGCGGCGTCCGCTAGACGGCACCCCAGAGCCGAAACGTCCGTCACTCGTCCGGGTCGAGCTGTAACGTTTTGCGATTTCATCCACAGTCGCGTTAAACACACTCATAAGCTCTGTTCCTGTTTAAAACGTTCTGCTGTCGTTGTGATTGTTGTCATGAGCTTACCTTACGTCCGGAAATATCCAGTAATCTAAAAGATCCAGAAGAGTGGTACTGATAGCAGAACTTTCGGTACGTTGAAAGGCTACGTGAGAGTTTATTAAAAACATTCTCAGTAATGGTATACAAGAACGCACGAGTGTAGTGTTTGTTCAGTTGTGAGCACGGCGCGACGTCGTAGCTGTACTGTTTACGCTGGTGTTGCACCACACAGACATGTCATGCTCCTTTCTGAGGACGTGTACAAGCAGAAGGACCGGGATATGTGCGGCAGCCATCTTGTTTACAAGTAGTTAAAAGCTAGTACGATTGAGCCTTAAGACTATTAGATCAAAATGGAGCATCACAGATTAGATCACAGTGTTTTGAAGGGAAGTGTGAACTGAATAAGCTGCGTGTGTGATGTGAATTCAGTGTTATAACTGAACAATTAATTCAGGAAACAGACTTACAGAGACTTACAGAGACTTACATCAGACTTAAGACTGTTTATAGACAACAAACTGACTTAAGCAAACATTCAGCACATCATTATATCAACATACTTCTGCTCTCTGGAATAAACTTGTTTATTAGTTGTTTTGTCTCTGATTTAGCATTTGGACTAATAGGTACTAAGGTACTGTGTGAAGTTTTTAATTTTTTTTCTCTTTCTGGTAATAAATATAGTGAACTGATGCCAACTGTACACTTGTCTGATGTTAGTTAGCTAAGTCAGACACATGGTGATAAATTTTATTTCACATTAACGAACTCGAAATATTCTCTGTTTCCCGTGACGGAAAGCGACGGAGCAGAGAGCATGTGAGATGAGGGGAAGGGGCGGGGCTTACAGGCGGTGTCGGCTTACATCACAGACCACAGATCACAACCAAATGAATCATTTCATTGATCTGCCGTTTTTGAGCGACATGTTAAAGTAATAATTATTCCCGTTCACAGGGAAGCTCCCAGGAGGAAAGTCTGAGCAGCAGCCAGAAAACATCCAGCACCGTTTTAGCCAAAGAGGCTCTCATTGAGATCGACTACAGCAGCCTGTCTGAAGACCTGAAGGTAAAAGGTCCTTTTATTTTAAAAGAAACACGTAGTAAATTCTTGTCCTCGATATCAACCTCAACTTCCCTGAATGTTCAATTTCAGCTCACAATAAATTAAAAAAAAAAGTTATCATATAACAAGCTTTGTAAAATATAAACATCGTTCTACTATTGAGAATCCAAGTTGATTAATTCCGGTATTTTTCTATTTTATATTTCATATCTGCATACTCTAGGACTCGCTGTCGGAGGAGGAGATTAAAGGTGAGATGAACACGCTTCAGCAGAGGCTTAACGAGCAGCAGAGCATCCTCCAGAGGATCAGCGCCCCCAACATGAAGGCCATGGAGAAGCTGGAGAGCGTCCGAGACAAATTCCAGGAGACCAGCGACGGTGAGAGCTGATTTAGTTCTTCCCGTGGTTCCTCGTGTGGTCCTCTCAAAGATATGAAGAATAATATAAGGTATAACGCAATGTTTCAGAGTTCGAAGCCGCTAGGAAGAGGGCGAAGAAAGCCAAGCAGGCGTTCGAGCAGATCAAGAAGGAGAGGTTCGATCGCTTCAACGCCTGCTTCGAGTCCGTCGCCACCAACATCGACGAGATCTACAAAGCTCTCTCGCGCAACAGCAGCGCTCAGGTGAGCGCGCACATCATCCTCGGAGACGAATGAGGCTTGTGAAAGGGGTTCCCTCTCTTTTTTTTTGTATTGAGAGATCCTGGTGATAAAACTCTGGGTTCTGTCATTCCAGGCTTTTCTCGGACCGGAGAACCCGGAGGAGCCGTACCTGGATGGGATCAACTATAACTGCGTGGCTCCTGGGAAACGTTTCAGACCCATGGATAACCTCTCAGGAGGAGAGAAGACCGTAGCTGCTCTCGCTTTACTCTTCGCCATCCACAGGTGATGAGAGAGTCTACGTCGTTACGAGACGTCTCCAGGCTCTGAAACACCACGTAGTCTGTAAAAAAGCCCGGAAGATGAAACCGAAGCCCGTGAGCTCACGATCCCGTTCGGGTTTAGCTTGTCGTAAATGATAGTTGAGAGAAACGTTTTATTACACGATGCGTTTCTCTGCCACGTGGTGAATAAAATAGTTTTCCTTTTTCACAAGACGATTGACACATGGGTGTTAAACTAATAGACACGATACAGTGATGAGCCCATTTCAGTTTGGTTCACGTGTCTCTACCGGCCAATCAGAGTGGAGGTGGGCGGGCAGTCTGGACTCCGCCCCATCCGACTTGCCTTCCTGACACTCCGAGTGCCTCACGAGCGTGTGTTTAGCTTTGAAAATATAAATAAGCACCATTTGATCCCGACAGTGCAGGCTAACGTTAGCGCTAATTCGGTCTCGGTGATGTGTAGAAACCTTGTAAGGAGCTCGGAGCTAGTCTCATGACTCGCTTTTGTCTCCTCTCTTCCAGCTATAAACCCGCTCCTTTCTTCGTGCTTGACGAAATCGACGCGGCTCTGGACAACACCAACATCGGCAAGGTCTGTGCTCGTGACGCCGTTAAATTTATTCATTATTAACGAGCCTCCTGATCGCGGCGATGTGTCATTATTCACGTTTCTACCTGCAGGTTGCTAACTACATTAAAGACCAGTCCATCCAAAACTTCCAAGCCATCGTCATCTCGCTGAAGGAGGAGTTTTACACCAAGGCCGACTCGCTGATCGGCGTGTACCCCGAGGTCAGTGAGCGCACGAGCTCGTGCCGACGCGTTTCATTTCTCCACATTATTTATTTTAATAAAACTCCTCATATAACCGGTGTCTCTGCCTCTTATCCACTTACAGCAAGGAGACTGCGTTATCAGTAAGGTCCTGACCTTTGACCTCTCCCAGTATCCAGACGCAAACCCGAACCCTAACGAGTGAAGAAGCTCTCGCATTCCAAACACAGCCGGTTTTAAATCTCATCTCAGCTCACTGTGTTCTGATGTATTCGTTTTCTTGTCATTTATTCCTCTTATATAGTCGTATAAACTTTTCTTGATATTTCTGATGTAGTTACATTCATTTTAGATTTTGTTTGTTTGTTTGTTTTTTTAGATTTTAACTATTTAACAGTAATCATGTTGAGACTTTCATTGCGCTTTTTTTTCTCCCATTTTACCGACGTCTGTCTTTAATGATGATCATTTTGATGGATTTGTATTAAATTAGCGATCTTCATCCTCACATACGACTTTTTTTTGTTTGTTTGTTTGTTTGTTTGTTTTGTACGATCATGTTTTTCAGTATGAAATAAATCCCCTGGGCTTCAGGATTGTTTTAAGCGTGCTTTATAGCTAATCATCTAATGGATTTTCTTCTGTACCCACGTTGACGTTTCTTGTTAAACTGAAGTGTAAAATTATTTTTGTTTTTTTTTATTTCTTTGACAATTAAACTGCTTAATAAACCAAGTAAGCTTTATGAGGACAAACTTTGCTTTAAACCTTATTAAGGTCGGAGATCTTACGTGATTTTTACGCGAGTTCGTTTCAGCTCCACCACGTGTGCGATATTTCAGCGGAAAATGCTAAATAAAATATTTGTTAAAAACGGAGCTGCTCATTTTCACCGCAATATCGTTAAATACTGACTTTTCATAGCTGTAACTGAAAAGACAAGAAGTTATAGAAATGACTAAGGGGAAGACATCGTGCATCGGTTATTGTTCTCTAATCTTTTAGTAGAGTTGTGCGGAAATGTTTTTGTAAAAGTAAAGCCTGCTGCGTATGTTAAATAACTTAAATTAAGAAGCGCTTTCACAGTACCGGTGGTTTGTGTTTAGCCACGCCCACAAAACTCCATATAAGGAAAAGCTCAGTGACTTTGAAATGACAAAATGGTGACTAAACGGTGAAAGAGCGCCACCTAAGCGTGGCGTGTGCTAAAGCTCCCAATGACGCTTAACCATGCAGCACGTCATCTAACACACACACACACACACACACACACACACACTCCTCCTTTTAACAGAAATAAAGCTGCCCTTATTTTTGTCCTAACTGAAAAGCTAGTTTTATTAATGTTGATGTACGGATTAGTTTTGAAATCGCTTTCCTTTGCGTCAGTAACGTGAAACGACTGAGATAAAATAATTGAAAGAAAGAAACGACTCGACTGCGCGATCCGTGTATAAAATCAGAGTAACTTGTAGGACAACTGCATTTTCATGAACACCACATGCCTCTGAGAACGATTTACGAATAAATTCTCTCATATGCGCTTTGATAAATGAGGCCCGATGTCCATAGTATCTGATGTACACACACACACATGCACACACACTCACTCCTTTCTACAGAACATTGATGTCGAGTTTTCACAGCACTTTATGTTGCTGACTCCAGGAATAGAGCGACGAGATAAAAATAGCTCGGCTTGTGAAATTTGAACGGTTGATCAGCGACGCCCCCGGGGTTAGCGATGCCTCGCTCTCGATCGGCGCGTGGTGAGTCATGTTGGCACACGGTGTTAAAGGAGCAGATAGATGACGCGTGTCGTTGCAATATTTGTGACAAATTAAAGGAAAAACAAATATGGCGTGTGTTACTACAGTGCTGGATCGTCATGAGCTGAACAGAAAAGCCAGAACAGCTTCAATCCGTCTCGACGACTTTCGGGAACTGTATACTCTCATGTCAAAAAGGCTGCATCACTCTAGCTAGAAGTCTGTTAACCGCGAACCATTAACCACAGCGAAAGCCCCGTCGATGAAAGAAGTTTAAAATAGACAGCAGAATTTCATTACAAGATAAATCTCACACGTTACTGAAGATCAATATGCGATCATGTAGGGTGGAGCGTTCCTCAAAAGCACGCAAGTTTAACCGTTAAAGTCATGAAGACACCGCTAGTTGTAGTATTAGGCTTTTACATGTGTCAAAGGGCACAGACAGAGGCTTGGGCTGATCAGTTTCCAGCATGACGTCCTGTACTTTGGATCACTTGTGCTCAAACAAATGGCGTAAGAAATCAAATTTTACTGTTTGGAGCTGTCACTCAATCCAATCTGACACTTTTACTCCAATCTGGCAACCGTGGTTATATCTGATACTCCTGTGGGCTGAGCGGCTTGTGGGGAGTTCTGTGGATAATTATAAACGCACACGCACACACACACACACACACACACAGAGATCTGTGAGCAGCCGGTCACTTCACGTCCACGTTGCTCTGCTGCACTGAAGCACATGGAGGAGAGAAAGCCAGCGCCCAGAAAACGTGTCCGCTGTGAGAGCACAGGTGAGGACGCCGAGGATTCGCGCACGAGTTTGCTTTGGCTTTCGATTTTAAGGCTCAGATTTCAGCGGCTGCATGGCAGCGGGGACGACGGGTCACTACGGGTCACTCACGGGCCTCGGGTCCACAAGGGTCCATTCACTATTTACTGCGGTGACAGCATGCCCTGTTTATTATTATTATTATTATTATTATTATTATTAACTAATAACCATCCTGACTTTCTTATTTCATTAATAGTTAGCTACTAGTACATTACCTAATACTTATATTATTATTAATTATATATTATTAGTATTAATGACTAATTAAATACGACTCTAATTAAATAATGCTATTATTATTATTATTATTATTATTCATAATTACACAATTAATGCCATATGAACAATTTTAGTTTCATATTATTATACAATAATCAGAATAAAAATAATGACTGATTTTTTTACTCTAATATTTATTTCTTAATCTCTTAATTTTTCATCTTATTACAATGTTAAAAAAAAGTAATATTGAAATAATTAAATAATACAATTGTTGCCCTGTTATTAATAATGTCATTTATTTATATCATTATTATTACTATTGTTATTAAGGCACAGTAATAATAAAAAACAACAGAAATAATAATAATAATAATAATAATAATAATAATAATCATCATCATCATCATCATCTAGGTAATAATAGTAAATGATTATTTATAACTCATTATAAATTGAATATTATAAATTGACTTGAATATTTAACACAACGATCTACAGTATTATCATAAATAAAAACAATACAAATACTGAGAACCTTTAATTATCCACTGAAGCATGTAAGAGCCCCTTTCTGTCTAATATTTCTACTATTATTACTGATAATATTAAAAATTATAATAATATGATTTTCTGAAGTACTGTACTGTTTCTGTTTGGAGGTAAAGTTTAGTTACTGTGGGCTGCGACATGCAAAAAAAAAATGCTGTAGGGTTTGTAGGATTTATTAGTTATCTGAAATCTGTACACATGAAGTGAAGGAAACATTACCTGTGTTTCGAGGTAGAGAAACTAACTCCTGCAGCTGGCTTTCTCAGGTTTTCTCAGAATTGTGATTTGTTACCAAACTTAACAAAAGACTCAGGAATTTTCTCATTTCTCATCTGCTACTATTGAGGCATTTTTCATCTTTTTGTGAATGAACACTCTGCCTGCATGAATAATACTAATACTAATAATACTAATACTAATATTAATAACAATCCTGATGCAGAGATTGTAGAGAGTGTAAGGAAACACCTCCTCTCTGACTGAGTGAGATTTTGCACTTAAATCATTTATAAGACCCAGTGGGATATCGAAGATTATGTTTTTAAGTGATTGTTAATCTCGGCCCGTCTTCACAAAGCTCCTTAGAATCCTCTCAGAGCTCCTGTCTGAGCCTAAACAGTCCTCGCTGCGAGTCCTGGACTAAAAGTGATTTAGGAAACTTCTCAGAGCGACTCTGAGTGAGGAAAGTACAGAAACCTGTAT
>CM074960.1:1727932-1736835 GCA_037577455.1 Pangasius macronema | reverse complement strand
TTGAATACATTTGTTAAATTTTTGTATTACCGTTTAACAATTTGAATTCCATTTATTTAAAACTTCCCTCTTCACCAGAGTGACGAACCTGAGCGCAGTCACACTCCACCGTATCGACACGCTCGTGTTCAGCCCATGGCCAGTCCCGCTCCAACTAAAGCCCCACACCTACCAGAGCTCGACCTCGCCGAGCTTAGTTTACAGGTATCATGATCAGATACAGAAGAGACAGAATCGAGCTAATCAGAAATAATTAACACTCTCTAATTCCAAACCTTTCATTAGTAATACGTTTACCCAGTTTCTATTTTACATGTTCAACAGCTAACGAGAACAAAAAAATCTAACAATGATAATAACGTGGCTAAACTTTATAAATGCTAATCCTGGTCTTAATAAAACTCTGAAGACTGATTTGAGTGCTTGGACCCCTTAATTGCTTCTCAAACACGCATTTATTAATATCAGGTCTAACAATCACATAAATAGATATATCACATTAAAAATAAATAGTTATTGCATGAAACAGGTCTAAGAGTTAAAATATTTAAATTCTTGATTTTTGTTAATACGTTTTCAAGGTAAAAATGTACTTTATTTACAATAAAATATTCATACGTCATTGCTACAATCATCAAAGTATAAAAGTTATTTTACTAAGAGCCAGGAAGTGACGATTACCTTGTCAGGATTTTGCTTTTTTTTATTATATGATATGATGTCATGACCTTGAATAAGTTTTTGCACACAAGGGCACAATATAAAAAAAGCAAAATTCAGAATAACACTATGCGCTGGATCAAGTGCTATTTTATAAGCTGCTAAATAACGAGTGTGTAAACCATACTGTTGCTCAATAAACTAGATTCCTTTTAGATATGCCATCTTCTCATTCTTATGTCACTGTATTAGCCTTTTTTATATATTTTTATAATTTTTTAAATTAGTCTCTACAAAAATTATTCTGAATACATGCAAATTTTCCCGTGTAATTAATGACATCAAAGTCTTCGACTCTGACTACGGCCCTCGACACTAACAAATAACATTATATATATATATATATATATATATATATATATATATATATATATATATATATATGTGTGTGTGTGTGTGTGTGTGTGTGTGTGTGTGTGTGTATGTATGTATGTATATATATATATAACACTAATCAACATTTAATTCACATGAATACTAATAAATGATGAAATTATAGAGACTACTAATTACCTTGGTAATTACCAATTACATTAATTAATTTTATTCAACATTGTCAGACATGTCACAAGCCCTGTGCATGTTTCTGCAAACCTCAATGTGTTGCAGAACGTCAACGTGGACCGAGATGATGACGACGCTCTCCTGACAGTTCCTGATCACATCTAAAGGCCAAGAAGAAAAGACTGAGTCTTCTTTACAAGTATCGTTAAAGCAGTCGGGATTAATTACAGTGATTCAGGTGTAATCAGTTAATTATGGCAGCTTTTTAAGGGCTTCATCGCAGTGAAATGCCTTTTCCTCAGTGTTAAAAAGGACTGCAGTACAGGGGCAGGAAACAGACGCTGGTCTGATCTTCAGTAGTGTTTACAGGTTAAGATACTGGAGCTGATTTTCTAGGATATAGTTCCTAGTTGCAGGGATGGAGAAGTGATGAAGTTAGCCATGAGCTAACATTCATGTCACAGATGAGTCTGATGGCCTGAGCGAGTGCAGAGTCAAAACCCCAATAATAATAATAATAATAATAATAATAATAATAATAATAATAATAATAAATTTACAAACCCCAAGCATGCTCCATTTGCTAAAAGTAATTGGTTAATTCACACTGATATTTAATCATAAATTAATTACACTAATTAATAATTCATTCCCAAATACCAGTAAAGAAATCATGCAGGTTTGCTGGTCATGGGAAGCCGAGAAAAACAGGATATTTGTGAAATTTTCTCATTTCAAAGGAGTTAAGGGTGATATTTATATATATTTATTTACCCCAAAATGCAAAGTTGTTTTCTATCTTCTATTTTTTTACACTGGCTCATAGGGATGGGTGATATGAATTAATGAACAAAAAAATGATATGAACAAAATTCCACGATATTTAAGTTTGCTCAGAAACTGCCGGGAAAAGAGCAGTGTTGCGTGTAAAAAAAATAAATAAATAAATAAATAAATAAAAAATTACTCTGATGTTACTTTTTTTTAACGTTTCCAAAAATAAATTATAAAAAATTTATAAATGAATTCAAATAATATTAAATAAAAATGAACATAATAATTATAATAAATTCAATTTTAAAAATCATTACATTAAATTATATTTTTTTAGATTTTATTAAGTAAAAAAATTAAAAAATAATAATAATAATTTAAAAAAAATTCTGAGCTTAATTTTAAAAACTAAGCACAACATCTTAACATCAAATCTGCTGGTTCCAAATCAGAATTGATCTTTTGATCATCTTTTTTTTTTTTTTTTTTTTTAAATTGCAATTATATCAAGATATATGTGAATTGTGACATAATTTATCACCAACTCTGACTACAGCCCTATATTGATATATTATAAAATATCATGCATTGTATTATATTGTCATATTACTCAGCCCTAGTGGCTCAACATTACAGAAATATTTTTATTACATCAGTTTGTCAGTCTATTAAATTTGTGACATGCCCCTAAATGACCAGCAGAGGGAGCTAAAGCACCGTGGCTTTCTTTTGACTCGAGTTGACTTACCTCAAATTATTTGATACTTATTTAACTGATTTGAAGTACCGACGTGATCAAGTGGGCACACACACACACACACACACACACACACACACACACACACACACACACACACACACACTATATGTATATGTACTATATATTCGGCCTGACCGTTTTCTTTGTTATACGACATGACCTATGTCTCAGCAAATTAATGCTTTTTCTGAGAATATGAAGTGTGTAGAAAAATATGTGTCAGGAAAATGTGTTTATTGAAACCAAACACTGAACATGAACTGAACATTACTCACCATTTTATATCTCCTGGTTGTGTGTGTCATCGTCTGTAACTTTGTACAATCCCAGTGCCATATACGGTAAATTATGTTTCATGGTGAAGTAACAAGCTAAATTAGCCAAAAACAGTTCAAATCTAAACAGACCAAAATCTCCACGTCCACCATTACACACGTTTTCTGGCGAAAACAACCACACGGCACTCGCTACTTCATCACTCCACATGCTATTTCATCTATATGCTGCTCAGAAGATATATGTTCATTTATTTCCCTCGAGTGATTTGCACCATTACTGGTTTACGCTGCTGTTATTATTTCGTGTAATTTATTGTATGCACACTGATCTGTCACATAGTTTGCACAAAATATAGTCAAATCTTCCGTACTGCTTTCTGTGTTGCACCATGGCCCTGGAGTCCCTATTAGCTAAAACATATCTAGCTAAAAATGTTCTTTGATTAAATATACACAGCTAAAACATTTTGATGAAATGTACTTATGGGAAAAAACTAAATTACTCAGGTGAAATGTATTTCAGCAAAAATAAACTTATACCGTGGCTAGGACAAAAACCCAGGTGGAACATACTTAACTGAAAATTAGCTAGTTAACAACATGGCTAAATGAACTAAAATTATTTAGCTAGAATCATACTTCTTTAACACATATGTGGGGAAAATATTCTCAGGTAAAATAAACTTCGGTAAAAGTTTATTATAGTTAAAATATACTAAGGTAAAAAAAAAATACTTACCTGAAAACATACTAGCTAAACAATCTTAAACAATAAAACATACATAGCAAGGTAGCTCAAATACACAACTAAATGTACTAGGTTAAAAAAAATATATAGTTTTAGCATAATTTATTAAAACATACTTGGCTAAAACATATTTAGATTAAATGTACTTATGGCTAAAACTTACTCAGGTGTTATGTCCTTTAGTTGAAAATGAACTTATAGTTAAATATATTGAAGAAAAATATAAGTATAGCATACTTAAAATGAAAATAAGAATGAAAATGTACTAGCTAAAACACACAACTAAATGTATTTTTGGAAATACTATGTAGCTAAAACACTTTAATTAAGCGTATTTGGATAAATCACATTTATTCGTATATATTTTAGTAGAAATAAACTGAAAAAATATAGTTATAACTACTTATCTGAAAGTGTACTAGCTAAAACCATGCTTAGATTAAATAAACTTACTTAGCTATGCACCTAAAACATAGCTAGAAGTTAACCCATATTTTATTAAAGCTTAATAAAACATACTTAGCTAAAAATATATCAGAATCAGAAACATTATATTATATTATATTCACTTATATTCACTAAAATATACTTGACGCATTTGTGAGAAATGAAGGTTTTTGCTTTTATAACACCAGAATCTTTACTAGCCTCACAAAAACGCAGGTTTGTTTTCAATTTTCCAAACTAAAGTCGACTAAAATTGTTTATTGTAAGTTACTATTTTAAGCTTTAAGTTTTAGCAAAGAACATTTTACATAAGAACCTTTAGCTTTGTCATTGTACATAACTTATTTATATGTATATTTATGCGTTTTTGTGAGGCTAATAACAGTTTTGGTGTCGTAAATGCAAAAATGTCAGGCTCTTGTTACTTGTTATCTACTGTATATCTTTATCTATCTATCTATTATGTTTTTGTATATTTTAGCATATGCATTTTAGCTAAGTAATTAATGGCTAAGTATGTTTAAAATCACTAAAAGGTTTGTCTAATGCTCTTTATTAATAGGGTAACCAGGTATCATATTTTTCCTGGACAAGAACTATTTTTTTTATATATATATATTTTTGTTTCCTAGTCGGACCTAGTTGCTCGGTGTCGCTAAGAGTTCTTGTTCAGTTTTAGCTATAAGTACATTTCACCCAAACGTATTAGCCAAGTATGTTTTAATAAAATTTTAGCTAGCTATTTAGCTATTTACGTTAGCATGTTTTTAGCTAGTGAATTTCCAGCTACGTATGTTCTACTTAAATTTTAAAGAGTGCATTAAGAGTACTTGTCCACTTTTAGCTACAAGTATGTTTTAGCTAAATATGTTTAGCCAATTATGTTTTAATAAAGTGTTTTAGCTACATTTTTGTCACCAAAAACATTTACCTATGTATTTTACTACTTAGCTTTGTATGTCTGTTGTTTACGGTGAGCATGTTTTTAGTTTAGGAATTTACAAATAAAAATGTCTTATGTATATTTTACATCAGCATACTTTAGCTTTTAAAATTTGAAGAAAAAAAAAATTCATGGATCAATGTATTTAAATAATGGCATCTTTATGTTAAACTCATTAAATAGAATTATGTACATTTACGAACTTTATGTATTGTAGTAACATGGACATTATCTCAGTTATTATCCACATATAAAAGCAATAAGGCCATAATCACTTTGTAGAGTGTGTTTAAGAAGAGGAAGAAGCCTTTAGAAACAGTTCTTGTCCATTGAGTTCTTGTCCAGTACATTTCGTCTAAATATGTTTTAGCCAAGTATGTTTTAAAGTGTTAAAAGAAGCGAAGTGGACTTTATATATATATATAAACAACATTAATATGGAGTTTTGTAAATACATTATTCAGATTTTTCTTTTTTTTATTATGAAGTATATTAAAGATTCATTACTTCGGAGGAATGTTTCGTCGTCAACCACCCAGCCATTTTCTTTTTTGTAAACCAAATTCTGTTCATCCTAATATTTTCATAGGCAGGCAGAGGAATGTAAATAAAAGGAGTGAAATGTTTCTACGGATCAGAATCCAAGAGACGAGAACAAACAGGAACATGGCGACCTTTTCACAGGAAGTCGACTGTTTTAGGCCGCCATGTTGCACTGATTCAGCAAAGCGCGCCTGTCAGACGTGTATACATTCTCTTACTCTGGCTCATTCAGCAAGTGTCTCCCTCCCACACACACACACACACACACACTTGCTCTCACACACACTCAGCACTGAGGCCAACTGCCTGCCAGTATTTTTATAATCTTCATCCTCTCTGACCTGTTGCTCCTCTGCTGGCGCCAGCGGTCTCAGACACACACACACACATACACACACAGACACACACACACACATTGACCTGCCCCTGGGGTAGTTAATTGAGACCAGCTGTTGCAAGGTGCCTCCACTCCCCCCACACACACTGCTGCACTTGCCTTTTTGGCAGATTGCTCACTTCAACACCCCTGAAGGTTCCTACCGGCTGTGTGTCAATCCGCATCGATCCCCGTGATTAACTGATTAGCTTAATTATTTACCTCTCTCTCTCTCTCTCTCTCTCTCTCTCTCTCTCTCTCTCTCTTCCTTTATCTCTCTACTCCTTTGTTTTACTTCAGAGACAGACTCATCAATTGCAGCTCATCTTTTTTTTTATTCACTCTGTATTTTAATCTGCCTTTTTATCTCACTTCTTTTCTCCCTTTGTACTTCAGTCTATCTTTTATCTCTCGGCTTATCTTGTCTTTGTATTGTAATTTGTTAGAGTTGCTCTGTAATGCACAAGCATGCTTAGCCAAAAAACATACTTTTGTTGCTAAGAATATTCATGAGACATAATAAAAACATACTTAGCTAAAAAGTATGCTGGTAAAAAAAAAAAAAGAATAAAAAAAGCTTAACTAGAATAGAAAATGTACCTAAAACAAGCGTAGTTAAATCGTACTTAGCTAAACCATAATTATCTAAAAGATTCTTAGCTAAGATGTAGCGAAAATATACTTAACTAAAACTAAGCTTTTAAATAGTAACAATGTGCTTAACTAAATCATCCTGAGATATATACTTAAAGCATACTTAAGTAAAACATATTTAAACATATTTAGCTAAAATGTACTTAAAACAAGTTTATTAAAACATAGATAGTGGAAAAGTATCAGTTCAACATATAAAACATACTTAAATAAAACATACATAGGAAAAAAAAAACTTACTTAAAACATAAAAGAACATAAAACATATTTTGCTAAGAATATTCTTAAAAACATAAAAAAAAAAGCATAATGAGCTTCGTGTGCTAAAAACACGTATATTAGATTTTACTAAGACAAAGAGATGCTAAGACAAAGCATACTTGGGTAAAATGTACAAAGACATAGCAAAATGTAATTTGGTAAAACATTCTTAGAAAAAATCTTATCATAAAATAAAAACAATACATGGAACAAGCTTAGATTTTAAAATGTACTTAGTTATACCATAATAAACTAAAATGTACTTGGCTAAAATATCTTTAGGTAAAATTTGCTTAGTTAAACCATACGTAGATAAACCATAATTATCTTAAAAAAGCACTTAGCTTAAGTTTTAAAACTTACTTAGCTAAAGTAAATAGTGATCCGAAATGTACTAATGTACTTAGCTTAAACACATTTAGCAAAAAAGTAGTTAAAACATACTTGACTAAAACATACTTAGCTAAAACATAAACCAATTTTGCTAAGCATGTTCATAGAAACATGAAACCATAAGCTTGGTTATGTTATAATATACTTATTTGGAACATACGTAGCTAAAACTTGTCTTACTTACTTACTGAAAACATATTTATCAAACCTTCTTAGGTAAAATAAAATGCTTAAATAATGTCTAAAACATAGCTAGAGTGTATTGACTAAACATACCTAGCTAAAGCATGCTTAGCTAAAAGACGGCTTTGCTAAAATACGCTTACCTAAAACATAGTATAATGTATTAGCTGTATATAGCTAAAACATAAAAAAGACCAATAAATACATAAAACAGATAAAATGTAGATGTAGTTAAAATATACTTTGTTTAAATGTAAAATGTAATTAGCTAAAAAGTACTATAAATATACCTAACTACAATGTACTTAGATCAAACATACATAGCTAACAAACATATTATTATTGTTGTATAATATGTTGTATAATATGTTATATATATATATATAAATTATTATTATTATTATTTCTTCTAGTGGTTGTTGTTTTTTTGTAATATAGCTTAGCATGTGCACAGTTTGTGTGCTTCCTTGGTTCAGCTTCAGCAGCATTCCTCCTCATATGTGGCTTGTTAACGCGTTTTTGTCGAGTTCAGTCTCTCTCGAGGTCGTGACTGAGCTGGAATGAGGTGCGTTAATGCAGGAAATAAACCCTGAACTGAAGTGCGCTCGATCCTCAGGAGTGGATATCTGCTTCCTTTTTACTTTAATGTATAAAGCCTTGGGTGATTTGAGAATGTGTTTTATTACTCACACACTCTATTTTTTCCACTATTCCTTCGCTCTATTATTTTTTCAGACAGCGTGGCTAAACGGTGAGAGATGTGGATGAAGGCAGAAGGAGATACAAAGGTGCCTTTGTTTGTCACCCCTGTATATTTGCTGGAAAATTACCCTCATCTTCCTCACCCCATGACATCATTCCAGAAGACACCCAGCTGGGCTCTGTCACAATCCCCCAGGCGTAGGACACACTGAGGGGCTCCTTCTGCCCACCAGGTTTCCATCAGCTGGAATATTAACCTTGTCTTCTTAGTGATTCAGGATGACACCTATAGACAGTCTCCGTCCCAATCCCCCAGGCGTAGGACACACTGGTGAGACCTCAAGACTCGTAATGCCTCCTGTGGTGAGCTTCGGAGCTGTGTCACAGCAACACGACTGATGATCACTATTTCCCTGTGAATGAGCTGTTACTATAGAAACGATAACGTAGTAGAACGAGCGCATGAATATAAACCAGAGATTCGCAGCTGAGCTTTTATCAGATCTGCTGTTAAAGAAAATTAATCTTTAAACACCTTCAAACCAAACAGATTTGAGAATTACTTATTTTCACGTCAGCCCCGTTGTGTAACATTAGCTAGCTAGCGTTAGTAATAC
>CM074960.1:1722932-1725432 GCA_037577455.1 Pangasius macronema | reverse complement strand
CTAGTGAACATGTAGCTTAAGTGTTTTTACAGACAATGTACAGTCTTGAGAACATCAGAAACAAGACAAAACTCTCGGGAATATGAACATTTTCCTCAGATATGTTGATTATTCAATAAGAAAACATTCCATACGGCTGCAATTACAATGTAATTGCACTTAGCATTGACCTCTAACTGAACTTCCTAATTTTTCACCATACTGAGAAACACTGAATCACAACTTGTCTACTCAGAGCTGTCTAGAGCATTCAAATGAAAGACAAAAAGCTCCTAATTGCCTGGAAATGGGGTTAGCTTGGTAGATTTAGCCAGTAAGTATCTAGCCATTCAGCCTTTTTAGACAATGTAAAGATGTAAGAATATCAGAAACAAGATAAAAATGAACATCTTCGTCAGATATAATGGTAAATTTCTGGAAAAAAGACTGAAGTTATAAGTAAATTACACTTAGCATTGATTGCTAACTCAATTTCTATGGGTTCCACTATATTAACATTGCAAACCATCATGATTTTTAAAAGAATCGAGACTTCTGTGGTAACTACTACAAGACTGTGTCATTAAAATTAAGTCAACAACGTTATTCACAAACTCAGGGCTGCGATGCAGTGTTGAGATTTCTCAATATGGCGGAAATAACGGACGTTCATCCGTTAGCATCCTTTGCTAAGCGCAGTTACAGTGGAATATTAGTCATATGAAAGGTTTTCTTGGTAATTTATCAACACATCTGAGGTAAATGTTGGTATTCCCTACAGGTAGGTGTTGCTTCCATCATCACAACACCTTTATATTGTTTAAAAATGAATCTTTATTAGCTACATGCTAACAGGCTAAATCGCTTGTCATAACAAGTGGACTGTGATGTGAGGGATCCTGATCTACAGATATGGAACAGTACAGGTGCAGAAATCCTGCACGTCTTGAGTCTTTTGTGTGTGTGTGTGTGTGTGTGTGTGTGTGTGTGTGTGAGTGTGTGTGTGGACATTTTAATCACAAGTGGGAGGTTTCTACAACAGGTGTTGTCTGCTTTTAACTCTCGCTCTTTCTCTTTCTTCCGTTTCTGATGTCCTCACACCTGTTGTGGTATGAGGGTCCTTAAAACAGGCAGTCCTGTGTGTGTGTGTGTGTGTGTGTGTGTGTGTGTGTGTGTGTGTGTGTGAGGGGAAGGATGTTTAATGGCTAGTTTAATTCAAGTGTCCCGTCATCGTCTCTCTCTCTCTCTCTCTCTCTCTCTCTCTCTCTCTCTCTCTCTCTCTCTCTCTCACACACACACACACACACACNCCCCCCCCCCCCCCCCCCCCCCCCCCCCCCCCCCCCCCCCCCCCCCCCCACACACCCACACACACACACACACACACCCCTTTGATCCAGGTAGGTGACCATGCATGAGGCGATTAGCCACACTGTTCATTTAGCACCTGGGTGAAAAGCAGCCTTGTAAGGGAATTAGCTTGTAAGTGCTAAAGTAAAGAACTTTTACATTTCAGTGGAGGAAGGAAGAAAACAACAAAAGGGAACTGCAAATAATTAACACACTCCTGTAGGCTGAGACGAGTGTGTTAGCGTCTGTGAAGCAAGCATAGCATGACGTGAATTATATTTGCGAATATATGATAATCATTTGTGGGTAGAAAACGGCTCCCTTACAGTAACTTTTTTTGAATAAACTATAGCTATAGGAGTAGATTAAGGAGTGTGTACCCTTTTTTTAAAAAACAATCTTTCTATTGAAAATGACAAAATATTCATAATTTTATTCTTGGGTCAATTTGTAAACCTTTAATTTGTTACCATTAGCTGCTAGCTAGGTGTGTTTAGACCAGTTTTGTACTGTTTACTTTCTGTTCAAATGAACGAAATTTTAAGCTAATATTCGTAAATGTGAAGTTGGATAAGACTAGTTTATCATGATTATCATCACGTAGTTTACGATAGCTATATGTCAGCTTTAGCTAAGATTTTTTTAATTAGATTTTTTTATTTTTTGAATTTGATTTGAATGTTTTTTTTTAAACTAAAAGTTAGTTACATAAATATGTCCTAACATGTACTTTGACACACTAACCTACATTAAGAATAAATGTTAGAGGAAAAAAAATCTAAATAAGTATCTCTGTTGGAATTCTACTATTATTGATTATATCATTATTTTTGATAAGTGGCATAGTAGATTCAATTTACATATATACTATTTTTCTATTTATATTTACATTTCCTCCAGCAATATGCAGAAATTTTATATGTATATGTAGAAATATATGAAATCTTTGCAACATGAACTAGTGGCTATTCAGGCGTCTCTTATTTTCTCGTATCTTTTACGTCACTTATCTAGCAAACTGAAAATGTTGTTTAGCCAATTTTTACAGATAAGACATTTAACCTTCTGCATGATATAAAACATGTTGAATTCTTGAATCTGATTGGTCAGAAGGTGTTGATTAATTTTCTTGAACAGCAGCTCTGACAGTAGTGATGTTTGTTCTAATAAT
>CM074960.1:1715432-1720432 GCA_037577455.1 Pangasius macronema | reverse complement strand
TGTGTGTGTGTGTGTGTGTGTGTGTGTGTGTGTTTGGTGGCATCTCTGTGCACAGGGACGGATGTAAGCACATCTGGAAAGTCTTATGTGGTGGCGGCAGGGGTCTCTGGAGTGGTGCCGGTTCCGCAGTGTGTATGCATGTGTGCATATGTGTGTGTGTATGTGTGTGTGTGTATGTGTGTATAGGGGTGTGTGGGAATTCTCTCAGTTCCCTCTGCAGGAGGGCCGTTTTTCCTGGAGGTTTGCAACCCTGAAAAAACAAGCTGGAGTGTAATGACTTCAGTGTGTGTCTTTAACGCAGAGAGAAAGAAAAGAGCAGACACACGGAGCCAGTTGGCATTTCAACACGACTAATTCAGAAAACAAAAACTTATTCTCTTCTTATGTCTTATTCTTTTCTTTCTTTTTACTGTCTGTTCTTATTTACTTAGGACTGAAAAAAAAGGGACTAAAGAGATAATCGAGAACAAATGTCAGTAATTTATACACTCGCAGAAAAAAGAGGGAAAAAAATAGACTGAAGTGCAGAATGTCATCGGGGTTCTACACTCAACCCTTTTCCATTCAGCAGATCCGCAGTAACGTTCTGACTTTATTAAGTACCTGTACTGAATCTGGTTCCCCTTTTGGCAGGTGAGTCGAACAGGCCCGTGTGGGCGGAGCTAGAATGAATGCATCATAAAATCCTTCACATAATAAGCAGCGTGTAAGATTCAGCCACAGCTTCTTGTGAGGTATTCCAAAATTTCCACTCAACATCCGGTCTATATTTTAAATTAAGATTAAAGTATTGGCACCCAGGCTTGGTTTAGTTTGCTTGCTCTGTGTGTGTGTGTGTGTGTGTGTGTGTGTGTGTGTGTGTGTGTGTGTGTGTGTGTGTGTGTGTGTGTTTTGGTATTCAGCACTTCACCCTGTAAAAGAGACGAACAACAGCATCACACGCATTTTAATGTAGAGTAAATTTTTTTTTTATATTTATATCATAGAAAATAAGTTTAAAATTTGCCAATCATCTCAAGCATGCCCATAACTTACACATGACAGGAATCAGACGCTCACATGCAGAGGTTTGAGCAGGAATAGTTCCTGATTTGGATTAATAACTGGTCAGTTTGAACCACACCAGTTTGAACCACCAATAACAGGAAGCGAGCAGCCATTTTATCTTAAATACCCCAAATATGACATCTGTCTAGCTGGTAAATAAAAGTCTATTTGTTATTCTTTACTCACTTAATAAATTCTGTGTAACAGTAAAAATAAATACAATAATAATGATACTAACATTTTAAATGTTAATTTAATAGATACTTGGGGTTATTCCCTGTGCAATTGTTCTATAAATGTTTTTTGTAAATTGAACAATAAATTAAAAGCAAAAGATTCACCAGCACATTAAAATGTTAATTTAATCAATTTAAGAATTATAAGAATTTAATTCGTTTTGATTCGTCAGTGTTAATTCTTATATCTGAGTCAATAAAATTATACTGTTTCATTTGAATAAATCTGTTTATGACAGTGCAATGATTATCGTCTTTGAAGAAGAGAGAAAAAACCTACAGAGAGAGAGAGAGACAGAGATTTGTAGATTAAGATCTATAGTGTATATGAGATGTTTACTATAATATAAATACAGTGAAATTTTAAAGAAAGAAGCAAATCATGCTAGTAACAAAACATCACATCTGTGACAGTGAGACCGGTTCAGAAAGAAAAAAAAGATGGATAGCGTGTCAGGTGATATTTAGGCTCTGTGAAATCAGCACAATAGCTGAAACACTTGCCTGCAATGTGCTCACACACACACACACACACACACACAGACACACACCTTTTATGGAAGTCTGTGCACTTGTTCATTGACGCACAAGTGGATACTTATGGCAGCACATGCACTTGCCTGCTGTGAGCTCTCTCTCTCTCTCTCTCTCTCTCTCACACACACACACACACACACACACACACACACACACACACACACACACACACACAAACATGCACAGATGCGCATTTGTGGCACATGTTCAGGTTTGTTGCCGTTCCCCGGGGAGGAAAGGCTCCATATGCCTGAGCTGATTTAGACACATGTGGCTTTTAAATGCTTCCTCAGTCTCCTTATCCTGTGTCCATTTCCCATCATATAACCGTACCCATGAAACTTGGAGGAACGCCGGTGTTAAACCAGTATTATCAACATCTCACACAGAATTTCATGTAGAATTCACACCAGTTCCGTAGCATAACAACTGCACTCATTCATCATACAACATGTTCAAGAAGAAAAGTGTATGGAGTACGGAGACGAAAGAGTCAGGAGACTAATCCTGCATTCGAGTTACCCTGGAAGTGGGACGATGGCGCTCTACATGAGATGATTTTCAACTTCCGTGTGTTCGTTTATTTATTAGCAACAAGCTCTCCAGCTAACTGTGATTAGTGATGTATATATTCCTCCCTGAAACAGTGAATCAAATACCTGTATATACAGTATAACTCACTTAACAGTAAGAAGTGCTACTGTGTTTACTGTTGATGTTGTGAGAGACCATGTTCAACGTCATATGCTGAACTCGGAGGAACTCAGAGCTGAGGAGACCATCCCAAGTTCCCAAGTAGGAATTCCGAGTTGAGGGGTGTTTTCCTGGTTAGAGGTCAGGAATTACACGTTATGACCTTCAGTCAAATGCAGACTCTTCTTAGCAGAGATAATGCCATGTGAGGCTTCCAGGTTGGGCAACAGAAATTCAGCCTATCTTTGGTAGATTGAAACCCGAACGATGCCACAGCGATCCATGGCCAGGAGACCAAAAGAGAAAAATTGGCCATTGCTTTCTCTCTGTCTCTCTCTCTCTCTCACACACACACACACACACACACACACACACACAGTGACACAGGGTGACACTAGCCAATCATGGGTGTCTGTGAGCTCATGTATGTGGAAGAGGGTAGATAGCACTTTCCTCCAAGTTTGCATGAGCTTCACGTGTCTCAGAAAAAGCATGTTAGTATCTCCAAACACAGCTAAGGGTGCCAATACTTTAATATTAGGGAACACAGAAAGAAGGTTAAGTTAAAATAACCAAATACAACAATTTGTGTCTTTTCTGTAATTCATTACATACTGTAAGTAAACAGGAAGCCATTTTGGATTTGGCTTAACATGAAAGCTGGAGGATTTTACATGGATCACGGATTAGAACTGTGAACTCAAGCTAAATATGAGCGACAAAAAAAAACTTTACTGGGTAATTAAATAAATAAATAAAAAGGAATCTAATACATTAATGTGATAAAATCACAGTGTTCCTCCAAAAGTGGCCAGGAAGAGCATTTCTGACCTAAAAGCCATTCCAGCCAGAAACATCATCAGGATGCTTCTGTTCTCTTCTCTTCTTTTTTGAGTCAGCAGAAGAAAATTGAAAAGAAGAGAAGAAGAGTGTGTTATTGTTTTGTCTCTACACACTCAGGTGGGCGGCGGCTCGAGTTACACACTGACAGCTGTACACACACTTCAGTAGATGGGCCAAGCTGCTCACACTCTCGGTCACAGCTCATCGACCTGTGTGTGTGTAGTTATGATCAAATATATTAGGTAAATATGAAGGTTCACACTGATGATGATGATGATGAGGAGGAGGATGATGAAGTGTGTATGCATGTGACATATTTATGATTATCCTTTATATCTGAAAACTTCACAGTGATGATGATGATGATGGCACTGAAAGTATGTGTGTGTATGTGTGTGTGTGTGTGTGTGTGTGTGTGTGTGTGTGTGTGTGTTCTCTCAGATAAAGAGCTTCTGAGGGATTATAGTNTGTGTGTGTGTGTGTGTGTGTGTGTGAGAGAGAGAGAGAGAGAGAGAGAGAGAGAGAGAGAGAGAGAGAGAGTAACTTACCTCTTGCATTTCTATCCTATGTAACCATAATCTGTGCTGTGAGCTGGAGAACAGGTGTGTGTGTCCACCTGAGTGCACCTTCAGGGCGAAGGCACCTTCTGTCCTCACTCACTCCACCTGGCTCTGCCTTCTGTGCTGACACACACACACACACACACACACACACACACACACACACACACACACACACACGCCCTTTCTCTCCATTTCCTTCAGCATCAATCACGCAACACAATATTTCTAAATCATACAGTTTCTCTCTCTGCAGCTCAAGAGATGGAAAATCGTGAGTTCTGCATGAAACCGTTGTTCTCTGAACCTCAGATATAGCACTGAAGAGGGTCAGGTGCACAGAGTGATCATGGGAAATGCGTAGCGTTATCAGTCTACAGGACGAAGCCGGAGCAGTAGGAAGACATAAAGCAGAAACTCTGAAAACCAGGAAGTAGAACACAAAGCAGGAACCAGGAAGTAGGACAGGAGGTAAACAGGAGGCGTCTGTGACAGTCGGTGATAAGTGTGCAGGGAACTGACCTATTGTATACGTTAAGCAAGAAAGCATATTGTAAGCAAGTGTGAGTTCTCGTGAACATAATAACATGCTCTTACATGCTCTTAGTGTCTCAAATCACATATTCTAGCTTTTTGAGTGACTTTCTCCTAAGGATGTAACCCGAAAATGAGTACACTGCATTTTCCTCCACATCAATCACACTCAGGTGCGGACCAAACTACCCGGTCCCAGATCATCTGAGCGAGGTGGTCGAGGTACGGCTCCAGTCGATTGTGGCGCAGTGTGATTGCAGTGAAAAAACAATCCGATCCTGAATCGAACCAAATACAGGAAGTGAACCAAACATGCCAGGCGTTTCAGGTTGTGAGCAACATCTTTCTGTAGAGGTGAGCTGCTAAACTGATCCACGAGGTGCAAACCGAGCCAAAGGACAGAGCTAAGTGCTGAGGAAAAGCGATGCGATCTGGAGATTTGGACTGACTGGGGGCCTAATGGTCTGAGAGTCGGACTTGTAACCCGAAGGTGAACCTGAACGTCGTGGGTTCGAGTCTCGGGTCCGGCAGGGATTGTAGGTGGGGGAGT
>CM074960.1:1696680-1715424 GCA_037577455.1 Pangasius macronema | reverse complement strand
CAACTGCTCCCCGGGTGCCGCAGCTAAAATGGCTGCCCACTGCTCCGGGTGTGTGTTCACTACTGTGTGTGTTCACTTGGATGGATTAAATGCAGGTTTACAGTTTTGGTGATTTGTATGGTATCTACACACACTTGGCAAAGTTTCGTTGACTTTTTCCATTGTCGTATTTCTGACCAATGAATGAAGGAGTTTTACTCAGCCAACATCTCTTATTTTGCTTTTTGTTTTTTCTAATTATGTGTAGTGAGAAAATAAACCAAACCAAATAGCAAACAAAGCAAAATGATCAATTCTGCTGTCAGATATGAAGCTTGTAGGACAAAGAAAGACCACATTCAGTGAGGTGAACATGAGCCCTCCATGCATTTACATTTACAGCATTAATTCATTCATCCTTAGTAACCGCCTGGTTATTTAATTCTTTGTCTAATAAAATAAAGACGATCTTGAAAGAAAATCGTTGACGTAATGACGTGATATTAATTGAATCAGTTAGCTATCTGTCATTAGCTACATTTTGTATTAGCATGAAAGTGAGTATTAGCATGCTAGGTAATGTTTGAGAGATGTTGTCCATGATCTTCATTTCTTTTGGTTGATGATGCGAATTCCAGCTCACAAAATTCAATTAGATCAATAATTTGAATCTGTGAAACATATTTAATTGACAAAAAAAGCTATTGTGACTCGGTCTTAACGCATTATCAGTGTACGCTGTCCCACGCCAGCAGGATTTATTCATTAGCATGAACTGTTTATTAGCATAAACTTCTGTCGTACACTAGCATCTGGAACAAATTTAATCCGTTTTCCCAGATTTGGTGCTGCTGGGGAAATAATCAGCCTGAAATCAGGGATGTTTTCATCCATCCATCCACTCGCCACACCAAGCCAAGAATAACACACCGCTAATCCAGCGGATCGCGCCGTGGCGGCGGCGGCGTTAGCGATATGGAGCGCGTGTATTAGCTGTGAGCCGTTCATGTGTGTGGTGTGTGATGTATCAGTTATTTCAAAGGTTCCTGGAGGTTTTGAGAAAAGGAATGTGATATATTGACATAAGTCATGGTAAGGGGACACGTCATAGACATACAGACACACACACACACGCACACACACACACACACACACACACACACACACACACTTGCCCCCTGCTTTGTTCCGTCTTGTCCCTAAAAGAAGACGCGAGTGTGTGATTGCACCTGCTTGAAACCCACACCCTCAGGCCGGCAGTTCTTATCTCCTCATCAAATGCCCTGTGTGTGTGTGTGTGTGTGTGTGTGTGTGTGTGTGTGTGTGTGTGCACAATCTGTGCTCCTTATGTGCTCTACCAGTCCTTTTCTCTCTCTCTTTCTCTCTGTCTCTGCCTCTCTCTTGTCTTGCGCTCACTATCCGTCTCTCTCTTCTACTTCTCTTCCTCTAACTCTTCTGCCACCTCTCTTTCTTTCTTACTTCATTCTTTCTTTCTACCTCCTTCTTTCCCTTTCACTCTCTTTCTATCACTCTCCCTTTCTATCTCTCTCTTCTTCCAGTTAATTCCAGTTTTTTTATCTATCTATCTATCTATCTATCTATCTATCTATCTATCTATCAGTATTCCTCTCTCAGTCTGCCTCTCTCTCTTTCTCTCTTTCTCCTTTTATCTATCCTCTCTTTGCTTCTTTCTCTTTTCTTACTTTCTTACTTTCTATCTATCTATCTATCTATCTATCTATCTATCTATCTAGTTAGCTAGCTATCTACCCTCCTCTCACTCAGTCTGCCTCTCTTTCTCTTTGCTTCTTTTTCTTTTACTTTCTCACTTTGTCTCTCTCCCTCTCTATCCCTTTCTAGCCCTCTATCTATCTATCTATCTATCTATCTATCTATCTATCTATCTATCTATCTATCTCACTGTCTTTTTCTCCATTTTTTAGTTTCTCTTTTTTTTCTCTCTCCCTCCCCTTTTCTCTTTCCTTATCTTTCTCTCTCTCTCTCTCTCTCTCTCTCTCTCTCTCTCTCTGTCTCTAAAGGTATGTGGAGGAACGATCTGTATTAGCAGCAGCTTTAAAACTCAGCAAGTCCAGACAAGAGAACAAAAGTGCACCTTGCGCTTCTCGGCACGTCCTCTGGCTACTGAGGGTCCACATACCTGAGATCGAGAGAGAGAGAGAGAGAGAGAGAGAGAGAGAGAGAGCGCAGGTGATCCCTCTCTCCCTTTCAGCAGGTGCACCACACACAGAGGGGATACGCCCTGAACTTCAGAGTACCTGAGAAAAAACAACAATCAGTGCCCTGCCTCCACCTGCCCGTCTCCTCCTCCTCCTCCTCCTCCTCCTCCTGTGTGAAATCTCTCTGATTAACTCGGCTAATTACAGCCCTGCTATTCACTTCTCCCTGCTATTCTCTCCTCCTCGGGCTTCGTCATGACACGCTGTCGCTCTCCAGGCAGATTTGGGAGCCTTTGAGTTGTGCGACTCTTAAAGAAAGTTGTCTTACATTACAGATGGAGCTTCTGATGTCGTAATTAGAAAGCAGAAGGTTTCTAATTACAGCAGATGCACACTGATGGGGTCTGAATGTGGTTTCTTCTGTGATGGAGAACATTTGGAGAAAATGTTGCTGTTTTAGCTATGGATATTACAGCTATTTAGCTTTCCACCATATGGATAAACCACATGTTTGTGCCTATTTTACTTTCTGTACTAACAAAAAAAAACATCCTAAAGCTATATCTTAAGAGGAAGGACATCTCACAAGCTGGTAAGGAAGATAAACTAACCCTAAAGTTAGCTGGATAGAGAGCAACATTAACCAGGCATTAAAAAAAAAATAGCTAATGCAATTTAACCCAAATATTCGATGAACTATTGAGCTAGACTGAGGCTAATATGATTAACCAATGATTAGCTAAATCTACACTTAGCTAGATAGATAAAAACATTAATCAGGTGGGGGAAAAAATAGCTAACATAATTAAACTTAATAGTATGATGAGCAGGTTAGCTAGAGTGATGCTAATCTAATTTAACCAACTAACAGCTATCTATATACTTAGCTTTATACAAAGCAACATTATCCAAATGTATTAAAGGTCATTTAACCCCAATGTATGACCAGCAAGTTAGCTAGATTTATGCTAATTTTATTATACTAACAGCTAACCCTATACTTAGCTAGATAACTAGCAATATTAGCTTAGCTAGATAGCTACCATTAGGGGAGAAATGGTAATTTAACCCAAATCTATGATGAGCAGGTTAACTAAACTGATGTTCATCTAATTTAATCAAATACTAGTTAACCCTAAGGCTAGCTAGATATCTAGCAACATTAAACAGGAGGGAAAATGGTAGCTAATGTAATTTAACTCAAATGTGTGATGCGCAAGTTAGCTAGACTGATGCTATTTAACCAACTATTTGCTAACACTTAGGGTATTAGCAACATTAACCAGACAAACAAATGATAATTTAATCAAATTGTATGAGTAACATATCTAGTGAAGAGCATTAATACAATAGGATATTAATATAATCTAGCCAACTAATAGCTAAACCTAACGTTTCCAAGACAGATAGCAACATTAACCAAAAGAACAAATGGTAGCTAGTGTAATAGCAATTAATAGTAATTGTAGTAATATGTCCTTGATTGTGTTACAGGCTAGCAAGATAAGCTAATTAGATAGATAGCAATGTTAACCAGCTGAAAAGAATGAGCGCTAATATGACGTTACGTGACGTTATGAGTATTTTAGCTAGACTGATACTAATATAATTTAGCCAACAGTTTGGCAAGCTAATGTATGTTATAGCAATCATTTAATTTATGTAATTTATAGCAATGTATAGTAAAAGATAGCAACATTAATTAGAAAAAAAATGTTAATTTAACCTATTATTGAAATAATACAGATAAATGCTAATATAACTTAGCCAGCTAATAAAAACCACTCATTCCAACAGCTAGTGTGTTCTTGGTTAGGATTTGGGAAGCTATGTTTACAGCATCGAGGCCTAGCATGGCAAAATAGTTGATGGACAGGATAAAAAAACACATGTAGCTTTAGTGCTAACAAACATGTTAGCTAATCGCCTACATTTAGATTCAGGAGAAAATGTTGTCTATTAGACAAACTGGTAGCTAAGTATACATACAGAAACACGTATATATCTCTCGTTTTTCCCCTCTGTGTCGTGAGTCAAAGCCCCCACACGGTGAAACACAAACCCATCATCAACACACACACAGAACAAAAGCCACAAGTATGACGCTCGTTCTTCCACCATTCCCCCTTTTTCCTCCTTCTCACATGTGTCTCCCTCCGCTGATGTGTTTCATCATTCCTCTCTCCTGTTCCAAATAGCTCGAGGACATCATGCACAATCTATTAGCTCATCCTGGAGCTGACACACACACACACACACACACATACACAGCTACATTGTGTGCTGCAGAATGAGAACTTGGGTAAAGAAGAGTCTTCATGCACATTAGGATATAAAAACTGGTAAGAATGAAAAGTGAGATATTGTATGTGATGTATGAGGGAAGATTCACACATTTCAGTGCGTTGTTGTGTTTTAAATAATCGCTGACACATTCACTTATACGACTTCAATCGCTTGTGATCACTTGTTTGGTGGATGCACAACACAATCAATCGCAGACGAGTCTTACGAACGTAAGTCTGACGAGTCGTGTCTGATCCCCAAATCCCTCTTTCTCACAAAAATATCACCAGACACCAGAGCTGAATATCATGGGACTGTGTGACTTTGTCATTATTTTCTATGGAAACAAGAAAAAAGAGAAATAAAAGTTAAAAAGTGGAGAAATTACTGCACAGCAAGGAGTGCCTGTTCTGCAAAGAGAACAGGAGGTGCAGTACAAAAATTGGCTATTTTTAGGAATCATGCCAGGAATTACGTCGTGTTTGTTTATATTTTTGTCCACCTGAACAATCATTTGTGTATGACATGCCAAATAAGTTCTTACAGAAGCATTATTATTGTGCTTACATTTTGCCTTTGCCCTCCACACAAATAGACGGATGATAAACCGGATTCAGGAATCTGCTGCGCATGACAGCAGATGAATTTAATTTCCTCTCAGACTCTCATTGGCTGTTTCTCGTCGTTGTTCTTGCTGCTAGTCAGCATGCTTGAACTCAGACTGTTCACACTACACAATCGTCATAATGACTTTGTTGACCTTTTATGAACATGATTATAGTGCAATTACCACACAAAAACGTGTTATTTGACACATATATAATCATCCGTGCTGTACGTGTGTCATGTTAACCACTGATGAATAAGCATTTGGAATTATCATAAAATTGTTTAAGGGGTTCAATCCTGTAGTAAACCGAATCACCTCTGGTTACTATGGATACATCCTCCTTGTTTGTAAATAGCGATGAACTTCCTATTGTTCTGGGGGGAAAAAATGTTCCAGTTTGTTTCAGGTGCTGATCAGAAGCATGGGCCAAACTCACAGCATCTGGTCCCATCCGCCCCCACACACCCCCAGCAGAGATGGTCTTTAACCACAATTTCACTCTTGGGCCATTTACCAAGATCATTAACTGTCATCTGCTCTATGCTTGGCCTGGATTCTGGTTGACTTCTCAGTCACTTGGCGTAAATAAATAAAACTCATGATTAATAAACGTCTAGACAAAGTTACCATACCTCCTCGGAGCCTCATATGACCAAAGCATCGCTCAGATCTCTGACAGAGTAGTTCAACATAGCTGAAAGCCTCCTGCCTCAGTTTAGATCTCTTACTGACTCAGCTGTCCAAACCACAGCTTCAGACAAAAGCTGGAAAAACGTCAGAGCTTAAACATGCCCTTGACTGCCTCCTAAGTGTCTATCTATGGTTACATACTGCCTTTAACCATAGTAACAAGATCATACCATTCCCTAAATGCCCCAAACTGTAACTTTAGACATCCAGGGTGTAGAACACGAGTGCAAAAATGTTGCCAAATACCAGTTACACAATTCCTTATATAAAACGTGTACCTTTAATCATGTCTTAATCGTGTATACAGTAACAAATTGGATTTCAATTATAGTGTGTCACAAAGCATCTTTACAGAAATCAGTGTTCACATCTAGATATGTGGCCACTTTAAAAAAAAATTTTGGTCATAGCGGTTTCCAAGCTGAAAAAGCTTTCAGAAAACTGACATCAAGCGCTTTTTTTAAACCTCTTGACCAAGCATGTTGCAAGTTGGGTTCCAAGCGAGAAAAATAACAACGTGTGTATTTCTGGGACATTCGATGGTACGTGACGTGACGTTCCACTATAACTGTGGTCACACAAGCAACTCAGATCCTCTTGATTTTCTGCGTCTAAATCTACAGTGAACAACCTCCTCATCACCAGAGTTACACCAGTCTTTATTACCGAGAATAATAAGTGCAAGCTATGCTAGTTAGTTAGCTAGCTAGGACCGAAGAGCGGTGTTATGCTTACATTGTGCTCTGCCTAGTTCTTTTTCTAAAACAAAAGGCAAGTGTGAAAGCGCCCTAACTAAATCAACTATTTACTCTTTTACAATAACTTTTTAAACCTGGGCTCACTGATGAAAGCCCTGCACCCTCAAGGTAAAAACAAATGCAAATAGTGGTATTTAAAGCTCTAATTATGTACTTTAAATGAGTTTTAAATGAGCGTCCCTTTTCCACAGACCAGATGCCTGGGCTTGTTCTAGAGCCGACACCTAATCTGGAAATGTTCGGAGCTTCTCCACTGCAAGAGAGACAAAAATCGGTTACAATGCTGCTAGTCTAAAAAAGAAAGGCCTGGTTTTTTAAGTTTTACACTTCCACTATACCATCTAGGTCCTTAAAAGACTTAAAAGACTGGAGCACTGAAGTGAAAACTGCTAGTAAACATGCTAAACTTTAGCACCTATTTTTTTCTGGATTAGCATGATAATTCCTGTGTTGATTGATTAGCATAGCATTTCTTTTTTTTGCAACAGGATAGACATTTCTTTCACCTCAGCTGTGTTATTTAAATTAGAAGCATAAATGAGTTCAAATATCAGCTAGAAGGCTCTTCCTGTGTAAATGAAAAGCTAGGCTAATCCACACGTAGGTTACGAGGTTTACCTCAGTGCCTCAGTGCTAGTGACAGATGAGACTTGGATCAGATAGACCGGCCTACGCTCTCTCTCTCTCTCTCTCTCTCTCTCTCTCTCTGTGTGTGTGTGTGTGTGTGTGTGTGTCGGTCGGCTGTGCTACTCCACCCAGATGCTTTTTATCAGAGCTGCAAAATGGCCGCTGTTTATATGCAGCTGACAAGCCGTTTCCTGTGTCCCAAGGTCTAGGATCTAGGGCTCGTATGGAGCTAGAGGAGGAAAAATAGAGCGGGAGACAGAGATAATGGGGGGGCTGAGAGGAAAAAAAAGCATCCCCCCTTATTTTAAACTAGGTCAGCATAAACTCCCTGAGCTTCCTTTTTGGCTCACGAGACCAAAAATGGTGTGGTGCAAGTGCAGCGCTGTGTAAAGTGCACAATCCTGTAGCAATACAAAAAAAAAGAAGGAGAGAGAGAGAGAAATAGAGAGAGGGAGAGAAACTAAAAAGTAAATCTGCTCGACGCCAGGTACCAGAGGGCAGCTATGGCATTGTAGAGGGATGGACTGATGCGTCACCGCTGTCACGTTATGTAAAATACTGGCTCTCTTCGAGTTAAATATCAAATTCATAACGCATGGTTTATAGACGCAGGATCGATGTTCCCGAAGAGACTTTTCTGCGCCTGCTCTTTCTCCCGATCCCACAGTCAGCGGAAAAACCTTTCTAAATATAGCCTGAAGCATTTTTTTGTTTTTTTTTTTTTCTTTCCCTCCCGAATCCCTGAGCTGAAACACAAGGGCCATATTTCAGCTGCAAGGGGTGCGTGCTTTAGGTTTAGTCAGCGTAGGAGGCACCTCATGGCTGTGGGATCAATCTAAACATCTTAGCTCCGTGTGTGTGTGTGTGTGTGTATGTGTGTGTGTGTTTTGTAAGCGGGACACATGTGCTCCTTGACTAATGTGACATTCCAGCTCCATTAGTGACAGACACACAATACGCACCGCTGGCAGCTTCTCAGAAACGATGGGCGTTGATGCCGTTCTCGCTCGCAGCTCAAATAAGACACGATCCCTCTGCTACAGGTAAATGGTGCTGTTATAACTCCAGCGGAGGGAAAAAAAGTGTCCCTTCTTTACCAAAGAACCATCCTTACGTCATCCGTTAGCCCACCCACACACATTCTTTCAGAACATGAACCCCAGACTGAAGCGAACTGAGCTCCCCTTGAGCTTCTCTTCCCTTCCCCCTGACTGCAAAGTGTGTTTAATACGTCTGACTCAGTGCAAGGCAACCACATCAAACTCTGAAATCAGCACAGTATATTTTCTCTGTCTGTTTGCCTTATACAAACACACACGTGCGTTTAACACCCATGTTCTGCTCAGCACATAGCCACGGATGCCATGTTGCACTTAAAAATGTTTCATTTAAAGATTGAGTACTTAACTGTCGACCCTGAGCACATGTATAACTTATCAAATATCTTAATAAATCATTATACCTTTAAATAAATAAGACAAATGACAGTATATGGGTCAAAAGTTTGTGTTTTTACATAACCGAAAAATAGAGTATTAACATGCAAAAATATCAGAAGTAGAAATCATTTTTTTACAGGGAAATAGTGTTTTATTCTTCTTATACCCCAGCAATTTTGTATGTTTTTAATTTATTAATGAATGATACATGCTTTTTATGCGTTTACAGTTACATTTATTGTTATGTAACATCAGCTAAACAAGTTCCTGTCATCACAGCAGCTATCAACACTCGTTCTCTTACCATCCTCAAAAAAATACAGCTTGTCGTGTTACCTAAAAACCGCAAAGCATAAAACAAAGCTCTGACCCCTTGCATAAATTGCCATTTCATTCATGTAGCATGTTTGTTATTAGGTGGAGCGTCTGCCGTACAAGTCCATGTGAATGAGTTGTTACTACAGAAACGATAACGTATTAAAACGAGCACATTAATATAAACCTGCGCTACTCTCAGAGCTGCTGTTCTACAAAATGAATCCACAATTTCTGACCAGAATCCAGAATTCAGCAGCATATTTTTTGACTTTCACCTGTAGATGAGTAATTGCACTTTTACTTGAGTAAAGAGTACTCTTATATACACCAAGCAGCCATAACATTAAAACCACTGACAGGTGCCGTGAATAATATTGATTGTCTCAGTACAGTGGCACCTGTCAAGGGGTGGGATATATTAGGCAGCAACTGGACAGTCAGTTCTCAAAGTCGATGGGTTGGAAGCAGGAAAAATGGGCAAGTGTAAGGATCTGAGTGACTTTGACAAGGGCCAAATTGTGACGGCTAGACCAATTGGTCGGAGCATCTCCAAAACGTCAGATATTGTGGTGTGTTCAAGGTATGCAGTGGTTAGTACCTACCAAAAGTGGTCCAAGGATGGACAACCGGTGACAGGGTCATGGGCGCCCAAGGCTCACTGATGCACGTGGGGAACGAAGCCTAGCCCAATTGACCTGGTGCTACAGAAGAGCTACTATAGCACAAATGTGCTGAAAAAGTTAAAGCTGGCTCTGATAGAAAGGTTCAGAACACACACAGTGCATCACAGCTTGCTGAGTATGGAGCACAGAGCCACAGACTGGTCAGAGTGCCCATGCTGACCCCTGTCCACCACTGAGAGCACCTACAATGGGCATGTGAGCATCAGAGCTGGACCATGGAGTAATAGAAGAATGTGGCCTGGTCTGATAAATCACATTTTCTTTTATGTCATGTGGACAGTTGGGTGCGTGAGCGTTGCTTACCTGTGGAAGAGATGGCACCAGGATGCCCTATGGGAAGAAGGCGGAGGCAGTGTGATGATCTGGGCAATGTTCTGCTGGGAAACCTTTGGTCCTGGACTTTATTATGGTAGTTACTTTGACACATATCACCTACCTAAACACTGTTGCAGACCAAGTACACCCCTTCATGACAGCATGACTCCATTCCCTAATGGCAGTGGCCTCTTTCAGCAGGATAATGCTCCCTGCCTCACTGCAGAAATTGTTCAGGAACAGTTTGAGGAACATGACAAGAGTTCAAGGTGTTGAATTGGCCTCCAAATTCCCCAGATCTCAGTCTGCACACTTACAGGACTTAAAGTATAAGCTGTTAACGTCTTGGTGCCAGATACCACAGCACACCTTCAGAGGTCTTGTGGAGTCCATGCCTCGAAGAGACAGAGCTGTTCTGGCAGCACAAGAGGGACCTACACGATAAGAGGCAGGTGGTTTTAATGTTCTGGCTGATCAGTATATATTTTCATTTATTTATTTATTGAGTTGAAGGCACACATCCAGAACGCCATCGCACTTTCCTGGTGAAGTAACAAGAGGCTTTTGTATCTAAGTTGATACACACTTATTTTTAAACACATTTATTTTTACTTACGTCAATACGGACATAAATATATAAATACAATTTAAAAAAAAAAGTCACGCTGGAAATACAATCTACAGTATTGTTCCCCTTTTAGTAACAATCTAAAACAGCAGCAAAACGGGACTTGTCCTGCGTGTCCAAACTGCATATATGTCATACACACACAAACACACACACACACACACACCGTGTGTGTGTGTGTGTTTTTTGGAGGGGGAGGAATAAGTGATTACACACAAAATCTGTGAGCTACTTGCCTCAGAAGCGGTGAAGGAAGTGCATCGTTACTCTGGCAAGACTGGCTGGCGTCAGTGTTCAGGTCACAAGGGCATTGTAGATCCAACATGTGGTTCTGGGGAAAGGAGGGGGTAAAAAAGTGGGGGGAGATATGGAGCGATGGATGAAGAGAGGGAGGGATGGAGGCTGTCCTACAACAGGAAAGCCCCTGGACTTCAGGCCAGGATTGAGCCTCGGCCTGTTGGGGCTTCCCATATTTAACCGATTCCAGCGTTGAGGAAGAGCTCAAGGCTGGATGCACTGGTTAGCGTGGTGCTGGCGAGCTTTGCCTTTCCTCTCTCTCTCTCTCTCTTTTTCTCCCTCTCTACTCTTCTCTCCCTTTTTTCTACAGTTTCTCTGTCTCTTTTCATCCGTGGCATTAGGTGTACTGTGTCATTAGTGCTACTTTATAGCATCCCGGAGCCGACAGCACGACAGGTGTGCGCAGGTGCTCCATTCATCCATCGACACGTCTTTCGTTCTTGCGCACACACACACACACACACACACATACACACACGCACGCGCTTTACAACAAGTGCTGTCATACTTCCTTTCATCAGTATTTACTCACATCACACAGTGAACAGACGTTTCTTTTTTATCCAAACATAAATTAGTTTATTGAAAAACCCACTTCAAATGGAGATACAAAAAAGTCAAATGAAGATATAATGGACCTGAATAAAAAAAGAGTGATTGCAGAGTGTCTCTGTTACAGGATCACTGTATATATATATAAATACACAATGTTTAAGAAAAAAACAAAAGGCACATGTACAGGCATATCTCATTATGGCTTGAAGAGTCTCAATGGACCAATGCAGCATTTTATTTATTTTTGCAAAAGAGAAAAGGTCATGGAACTGATCTTTGGTTAATTTCGTTTTTTTTCCAGATAAAATTGGTTCCATTAAGAAAAAAAAACATTTTTTTTCTTGTAACTATTGCTACTGATGAACTGAACAATCGACAATTTTCCATCATCATTACATTACCTTACTTACGTGGAGGCTTTTTATTTTATTTTATTTTATTTTTTAAATGATGGCATTGTTTAAAGAACTGTCCATCTTTATAGCGTCACTTTCTCCAACAATCATTGTGCTTTGCAACACTTTAGTGCACACTTTACATTTTATTTGAGTAAAAAAAAAAAAAAGAATACACATTCAGAGACGTGATACAAATGTTTGGAAATAAAACGCATTAGGGATGAGTGTTGGTACAATCTGACAGCGTTTATTGCTCTTTTTTTTTTCAGAGAAGTGTGGAAAGCTCTACGGGGCTGAAACGTCTGTCAACACGCCGCCTCCGCTCACACAGCTGTCCCAATACATCGCTGCAAAGTGTGTGGAGCATGGTGAGAGATCTTACACCACACACACACACACACACACACACACTTCCCCCTCACTAGCAGCTGCACGCAAAAGGAAAGGGCCGGACCAGCCGGCACCGACGGGCATCTTGAGAATGAGGCGCATGGCCCAACTGCAGAACACAACCCCCCCCTAACCTTGATCGAACTGGGTTAGCAAAACATTTCGCAGCATTTGTGCGATGTTGCCTAAATCTGTCTTTGTCTGGTATGAAACCCAGCGAAGAAAAAGAAACACAATATAAGGCACTTCGGAAAGATTTTTGGGGTTCATTCCAGCGGATATTTTTCGCTTTGCCCCTTAACCTGAGTTCGTCCACCAGGTCAGGATCAGACTCAGTCAACAGGATGGTGGTTTAACACTGCTAACACTCCCACCTCCTTCGTGGGTGGGTAGATGTGTGTGAGTGTCTAGGCGTTTGGGCAGCAGCTGGAGACGGTGTGTTTGTGCAGGAGTGACATGCGGCTGAAGGTTCGAGAGCAGGTGCCACACTGGTACTTTTTCACCTCTGAATGGGTCTGAAGATGAGCTCTCAGATTGGAGCGATCAGCAAAAGCCCGGTTACAGTGAGGGCATGAGAACGGACGCTCACCTGGAGAGAGAAAAGAAATATATGTTAAGAATAAGACCAAATATGTTCTTAGCACTCTTAGCAAAGCAAGGCTAGGCAGGAATGAGTTAGCACATTTGCTTCAAATCTATAACTATGAGCAGCTAATTACCTTGGATCAGATATATGCTACATAACTGCTAAGCCAACAAGTGTGAAACATTTCCATAATGCTAATTACTTTCTAATTATGTTCTGCTAAGCATCAAGTCACTCACCGGTGTGTGTACGAATGTGGCCCCTGAGTAACCATGGTCTGGAAAACGCCTTGCCGCAGGTGGTGCAGACGCATGGAAGCGTGTGTGAGCGGATGTGCATCTTCAAAGCTCCCAGGCTGTTGTACTCTTTGGGGCAGTGTTTGCACCGGAAGGCAGCTCTTGTTGTAGTGCTGTCAGCCATGTTGGAATTCTCAACCAGGTTAGCATTGGTGCCTGCGCTGCAGTGCGAGAGCTGGTGGCGCGAAAGTGCGGCACGGCTGCTGCAGGAAATCCCACAGTGGGCGCACTGGAAACGGTCCGAAGGATCCGGACTCGGGGGGTCGGAAGTTCTGCCTTCATCTTCCTCGCCCGAGCTGGATGGAGAACTGAGGTCCAGTGGTGCGATGGAGGATGGTGTGGTAGGGGATGAAGGAGGGAAGGAAAGTGGAAGGGCGCCGGTGGTCCATACAAGAGCTGAAGTGTAGGTGGTCACCAGGGAGCCATCTTCTTTGGTTGGTAGTTCTGCAAGCGGGTAGCGCTCTGGTACCATGGCAGAGATTGGACCTGGAGAAAAAAAAACAGAGGGGGAAAAAAAAAAGAGAGAGTCAGGTGGCTGTTCACTCTGGCCTAATCCAGTTAAACGGTTAAGTTGTTTTGATGCTCTGGTATCGTGTTACAGTCAAATGGTCGATTTGTCGCAAAGAAAGGCAGTCAGATTTGATTATTTAGAGTGTAGAGTTTGCCCACAATGCCATGGGGACTTTTGTATCGTCGCCGCACTTTCCTCTGGGTGAATTTGCAATAAGATTGACAAATTTGTCTTTAGCTTAGTGTGGAAGGGTTTCAGTGGAAATATCTGGACATGACTTCATATGAATTAGATTAGCCTGGCTTGTGTGGTTATGTGTGTGTGTGTTTATTTGGACTTTCTGGATGCACACCAACTATGGGGTAATGGGTCTTATTTCCACCACTTATTGACACAAGAGTGCCAGAGGACTGCAGCTCTAAGTGCTAAACTAGATTCAGGAGGATGTAATTTGCAGCTTAGGACAGCAGCACCAGTGGAAAAGAGCCTCTGCTCAGGAGGGGGGGGAAATTCCTTGTTTGAGATGTTTGTTGCTCCCGTCAGGAATCCACATATGTTATGTATTAATTAGGCCCCAAAATTAAAATTAACATACCTGACTAAAAAAAAAAAAAAACAGTTACTTGCTGATCAGGTTGTGCAATGCAAATCTTAATTTCAGCATGCAAATGCAGCTGGGTTGGTGTATTGTAACCGTTTCTTTTCATTACTTAAAATGGCAAGGATGTGGTTCTTATTTAATAAGAATTTACAACAAGAATATGGATGTGACAGTAAGCATTTATCTACCAAAAAAAAATCAGCGACAAAGTCAAAACACTTACACACACTCCCACACACTTTGCATAAAAGGCAAGACCTCTATGAATGAACTTGTAGAGGCTTGGAAAAGTTTGACACTTACCATTTTGGCTCTCCAGTTCACTGTAGTTCGGCTTCTTGCTTGTAAAATACTTCTTCACCAAAAACGAACGTGGCATCTTGAGAGCTTGATGACCGTTATTCTCCTCCTCAGTGTGAATCCACTGCAGCAGTCTTAAAGCAGCTGCACGAAGTTTTAAACCAACTTCAGGAATCAGCCTCCAGGAAATGTGGAAGTTCAGAAAAGTTGGAAGGAATTAACTTTCGAATTAGTTTTAAAGAAAATAAGACAAGGTCCTCTTGGAATATCCTCTGTATCCAAAGTGAATAGAGTTCTGTGGTATGTGTGATTAAAGTACACCCATTCAGCTCAGAGCTGCCTCTTCATATAGCAGGGCAGGGGTGGAAGGGGTTGGGTTTGGAAGGGGCTGGGCTCAAAACAGGCTGGGCTAGCATGAGATTTGGGTGGGTTAGAGAGAAAAGGGGTTTGGCTAGTGATAGGGCTGGAGAAATTACTGAAGTAGAAAAGTGATTGGGCTCAAAATGGGGTGGAAAGGGATTTGGGGTGGAAAGTGGGTTGGGCTAGAAAGTGGTTAAGGAGGAAAGATGTTAAGGTAAGGGGTGGAAATGGGTTTTAGGACTGTAGAAATGAATTTAGGTTAAAAAAAAAAATGGTTTGAGGTGGGATACAGGTTGCAGTTGATATAGTTGGTATTTTTAATAGAAATTAGTGTAAAAAAAAAAAAGGTAGAAAATTGTTTCCACAAAAAGTGGTTGGAGAGGGAAGATGTTCAGGTAAGGAATATTGGGATGAACGTGGTTTTAGACTGGTGGAAATGGGATCTGGGGTTGGACAGAGCTTGGGATAGAAAGGGTTTAGGGTAGAAAAATGGTGTGAAGTGGAGTGGAGTTTGGGAAAAGGATATTGAGGTACAGGAAGTCCTTCAGACCTACGACTAAAACACAGTTTTCAGGATAATGTACAATAAAGCAAAACGTCTGCATTCCTCTGTGGCACTGTATTTACTATTTATTTACCTCACTGACACACATTTCTCTTGCTCCCTTTTAACTATTTCACTATTTCATTGGTGCTTTTAGACAGAAACGTCCACAGAACATTGTTGGGTTGAGGGAAGGGATGTTGGGGTGGAAATGGTTTTAGACTGGTGGAAACTGGTTTTGAGATGGACTAAGCTTGTAATATTTAGCTATTGAAATTTAAATATTGGAAATATTTAGCATAGAAAGATGGTTTGAGGTGGAATGAATATTGGTGTAAAGAGGTATTGGATAGAAACGGTGGAAAAAGTGGTGCTTTTAGGTAGAAATGGGTTAAAGTGACTATCTTTTTCCCTGAGTCCACAGAATCCTTGGATTGTTAAAGATCTAGGGGTGAAATCATGTCCTGCAGGTGCCCTCAGGGAATGCCTCCACTCGTAACACTTATTCACCACCGATTAACACGAATCCCATTAATGAGAGATCATTAGCCTGCTTAAGGTGCATTCCAAGCCAGATTAAGCTAATCAATTTGATTATAGCCTCATGTCCTAAAGCTAAACCTTTTACAAGCTGTTCAAAGACCAACCTTCACCACGAGCATGAAGTAAACATCAGGTTTTGTTTATTTGATCAAATAGTTCAATTCACTATATTCAGTTACATCTCAGAAGTAAAACCTCGTGCTTTGTGTTTAAGGATAAAACTAGTCAGGTTGCCTACAAATGAGAGTCAAAGGAGACAAATTACGACACTGATTGAATTTGTGAAGCGGTTTAGTCTCTGGATCCATAGCACCCTCTGTTGGAGCATGTCATTTATATCGTTTCAGTACCAGAAATGATTTATTTAGAAAATAAATACGTTTAAAAATTCTTTTAATAATTTATGTCTATATATATGAAGTAAATGTTGGCTTTAAAATGTAGTAGCCCTATATTATTTGTGATTTATTTACTTATTTAGAATTGATATTTATGATATTGGCATTTATGCACAGCCTACACCCTACACACACACACACACACACACACACACACACATCAGTTACCATGGCCAGTAAATTAAGCATGTCGTGTACTAGGTCTACGGCTAATAACTCCGTACAATGCTCAATTCATTTAGCTCCTAAAAAGCAAGTTTTACGAGTGCAGGGAAGATAACCTCCTGCGGTTTTTCCCCCGTTCTCTAACAAAGAAGCAATGCTTTCCATTCTAGTCTTCGACACTACAGAAATCGGCTGGTGCAGCATGAAAAGCCGTGCTGTTCACACCAGATAAAGGGATCAAAACGAACCGAACAGTATTGCCTTGTGACCCGCGGGCAGGCCTGTGAAGCTGCGGGTCAGCTCGGTATGCGCCGTGATTATTCTCACACTCACAGAATAAAGCGAATAAACCTGATGCAGTTTGGCACAATTGATTCTTGGGTTTAAAAACAAAACACACCAATGTTTATGTGATCTGCATTCCAGTGCATTGTGCCAGTCAACGTGGCCATCAGACTGGAATGCGGTGTGTTAATGAGGCTCATCGAACACTCGTACAGGTTCACAGTAACTCAATGGCTAACGACATTAACACCTTCTATCTTTCTTTTTATCAGTCTGCTGTTTAGACGCTGAACAATGAACCTGAATGAGGGACATGCTGATGTAATTACTGAATGACAAATGTAGCATCTTGAGGTCCAAACTTGTTGCTTATTGAATAAATTCACTAGAAAAATACTATAAATAAGCTTCTTTTAGCCTCAAATGACTGAGAGTGCCAAAAAAACTTAAATAAAAAATTATATGAATGATATGCGGTCACATCAGCATGTTATACCCTGAAATTGCACATTTTAGTTCAGTGTAACATCTGTGATGTCACATGAACAACAAAAATAAAACCTACATGTCCTACATGTGAGAATAAATTAATCATGTATAAAAAAAACCAACTAATTCATCTAATATTTATTATTATGAGATTATCATGAATCAAATGTAATATTATTCAGCCTCAGTTCAAGTTTTAAATGTTTTTATTATACTGACAGATTTTTATTTCTTACTGGAAATAGATGCTTACACTTTATTTATATATTTATATAAATTTAGAAATAGATGATTTCAAGCTTAAACTTAATATACAAAAGTCTAGAAAATAGATATGTAGATATATAATATAGAATAATCATTTGGTTTTGTTGTAATTTCATAACAGAAGATAAATTTGAAAAAAAAAAAAAGTGAAACCTTTTTGGTAAGGGTGTAAATGTTTCTATAAGAAAATACAGCATATTATTTTAATATTTTAGATTAAATGTGACTATAATATTAGTCTGTTTGTGTGACAGTTGATGATTTCCTGCCTTCTTCACGTGGATGAAAATGACGGTTTATATTTTATAAACATGGCTACAATAAAAAACAAATTAAAAAATGCATTCGAACCATAGACTATACTCATAAATAGGCTTGGAGAAACCAAGGCCCAAATCCAGAGTTGTTTTCATTTATAATTTTATTAATAATTAAGAGGGAAAGTGTTCAAACCACAGACGACACTTAGGATATCTACAGGATTATAAATAAAATAACAGCGTGCTGTTTCTTTTCTGTGTGTGTTGGTTCACGTGTGTGCTCTGCACAATTTCCGTTCCGTTTGAGCTGTTCACAGCCGGACGGGTTTTAGTGTGACACAGCATCACACACACACACACACACACACACACACACACACACACACACACACACAGAGCGCTCATTCAGACGCCACACAGTCTCAGGAGGTCAGAAGGAGCCAAACTGCTGTAAAAGTCATTACAAATAACAGAGTCGTGTTCAGTGCGGAAAAGCACAGCCTAAACATTCCTGAGATTTCACCCCGAGCCTCGTCGTTACACACGAGCTGAAACCTTTATTTTATCATTAGGCTACAGCAAAACCTCTAATGTTGGGTTTAAGGTCACATGACCTTAAATAATAATCTAAAATAAGATGAACCTTTATTAATCTCTCATGGGGGAATTGAAGTGTTACAGCAGCATGATCAAAATCAATATAAATCTGATACAGTATGATAAAGCATCGTATTTACTTGGAGACATTAAAGCGTATTATTTCTGAACCTTGAATATTAAACAGCACTTTACATGGTTTTATTACAGTTTACAGTGTGGTGAGATTCAAGATGACAGAAGCTTCAGATTAGAAAACGTTCTTAATTAAATGTTCCTTCATTTCAAGTCACGCTTATAAATGTAAACATGTTTGATATTAGCTGATTGTGATATCCCTATCTTCTGCATCCTCAACACTTGCACCCACTAGCTTCATCTCCTCATTTATT
>CM074960.1:1659094-1671073 GCA_037577455.1 Pangasius macronema | reverse complement strand
ATAAGATCAAAGAAAGAAAATGAGCAAATATATAAATGCAAACCAGATGAAAGGAAAAAACAAAAGAAAGAAGGAAACTAGGAAACTAAAAAAAGAGAAAATAAATTGACGAGTTTTTTGTAAACATTATTAGTTTAGAATTCCCGTAAATTCCTCAGGTTTTGATGAGTGATGAAGTGAGTCCAGTTCCTGCTCGTGGAATCAGACCTTTGGCTCTTTAGGCTGAGTGTGGAGGTTAATATTTGCTGGCAGTCATGTGTTCTTTAATTTCTGATTATTTCCCCTTCTTATTTCCTGTATTGCTCCTCCTCCCTCTCTTTTACTGTCTTGGGATTCAAACACAACCTCGTGGTCATGAACACAGAACTGATCTCTCTCTCTCTCTCTCTCTCTCTCTCTCGGTTTCTCAGCAGGATGTCTGAATCCACCCCAGCCCCTGTTCCCACTCGGCCGGTGCGAGGATCAGCGTGTCAGGCGGTTCCTCTTGCCAAAGTGACTCAGGCGAGCCGTGTTCAGAGGGCCAAAGCTCGCGCGGAGCATCGTCACCTGTGCCGCGGTCGCATGCAGCGCCAAAACCGCGTCCGCCAGCAGATCCCACGCCGCGTGGCTCACACACGCAACTCCTTCCTGCACCAACCGTGCCAGCGCAGCTTCTGCCACTGATCCACCCGGATCCCAGCATCATCATCATCATCATCATCATCATCATCATCCCACATCACCAACCATACTCTGTCTTCAGCATCCTTCACCAAAGCCCTCATTTTACGTTAGCGTTTTCATGCTACTCCAGTCACGAGCAGGAGTATTTTAATTAACTTAAATGCTTAAAACCCATCCGTTATAGTCAAACCGTTTGTTTCTCCAATTAGCATTCGATTAGCATGGCTCTGTTTTAAATAGTTGCATCATTTGTCTCAAAGATGCCATTTACAATCAGCGATCTCACACACAGACGAAAGAGAGAGAGAGAGAGTGAGAATGGCTAATATCAAAACTAGCAAAGAACAGAAGCAGCATGCAGACAGCACACTCATGTGGAAGAAACCAAACAAGGGTCCGAGGCCAAGTTCTCATCCTTTATTTGCTTTTATTTGTGTTGGAAAAGTCCAGTTTTCTCCATTCTTCATTTTTGTGATTTCTTTTAAAAAAAAAAAAAAAGAAGAAGGAAAGGAGCGAAAATACCGTAGAGGCTAAAATGTGTGTTGCGAAACTAAAACATGACATCACATAAGTTCTGGTTTCTGATACGGAGAAAAGGGGCTTTAACAACACACAGAATGGCAAAGTAGGTAGATGAAGGTGAAAGTGAGGATAAAACAGATTAAAGAGTGTTGGATGTTGATGGAGAAGTGAAAAGGGTGTAAATAAGTACGTATCGTAGCCCACAGCATTACCAGAGCAGCTTAAAGGGAAAATCCGACCTACTCTGGATTGAGAATTTAGATTTGAGTTGATTTTTTTTTTCTTGCATTTATTTGTTAATTTAAGTAAATCCTGGGTTGGGTTTTCCCTTAAAATGCTTTGGTGCTTTTGGTCTTTGGTGCCTCCTCAAACATTTTGGGTCAAGTTAAGGTTAAGAAACAGAAGCCACTGTGACTGATTACACCAACAGGTTGTAACTAATGCAGTCTCGAGTTTCCAAAAAGAGTTCTAGACTAAAGTCGGTTTTGACCCGATTTTACTGTCACAGACAAAAGCCACACGTTGTAAAGGAATTATTTGGTCGTTAGTTGAGGTCATGTGACGTGCTCACATTATCGACAGCTGATTTCCTGCCATTGTGACCAAAGACGGCCGATGACAAAGTTATTAAAATTAATTAAAATCTGAAATCTACTGAAATTCAGTCCAAAAATAGCAGAAACTGCCATCTAAAACTGGCTTGAGACCATTTTTTTTAGCTCGTTGCACCAAAAAAGTTACATCTAAGTACAAATAAGATCAGTCCATAGTATGAGCATCCATGTAAAAACATATATTTCTAAAACAAAACAGAGTTTGTAGTTGCTAATTTGCTAACTCAATCTGCCAAAATTCAAGATAATTGAATTGTAGATTGTGCTTGAAGGCGCAATGGCAAAAAAAAAGTGCATAATAACAAATAATTCTTGAAGTCAACATAAAAAAAATGATTTCATAAACAACTGAAAGCTGAAAGCTGCATCTGAGATTTTGTACAAACCAAGAAAAAATATATGAGAACCTGTGTAGGTTCTTTTCGTATAAATGATATAATTTATCAGGTATCAATTTCATCGCTAATATTCATAATACAGATGCTGCTAAAGCATACACAGGTTTACTTTTTTACTTAGCAGAAACGGCTAGTTAGCCTCTTTTTTGTCATGCTAACAATGCGAATACTGAATTATCGAATCTCATCCAGTTTCAGGCATTTTGTCCATTTATTTGTATACTTACTGGTCACATATTCACATATCCTTAAATGGATGTCCAGCCCAGAAAGAGGAGCGTAAAACCATCATCAGAGGCATTCTTCAGAGCCAGTATGAGGCTGCTGTGGGTTACAGGGTGTGGTGGTTTATGGAAGGTGTAGGATAAAGGAATTGCATCGCTGCCTAGAGGTGATACAGAACAAATAAATGATAAATGACACAGCAACTTAATCGTGCAAATCCTCAACTCAAATCTGGTGTCACGAAGGTGATTTGAGGAACTGCTGCAAGCCTGTTACACCTCTAGGTGGTGAAGCAATCCCCTTTAAGATACGGCATAGAAAGCGACTCTTTATTGTGTTTTGTTGCGTTAAGTTTAGATCATGTTCTTTTTAAGGTTCACTTTTTTAAGATCATGTTCTTTTTAAAATGTCTCAGACCCTTGACCTTCTTCTCCATGCTCAGTGTCACACCTGCATCTAAAACCCGAAGCTTAGCTAAAAGAAAATCACTGTGATCCTATCTGTAGACGTTCAAAAGTCATCCATCCTCATATTACACCATGACATTAGACTGAATTAATCATGTTACTCTCAGAAATCCGTCCCAGTGAGCAAAGACAGACCAGTGATGAACATTACAGAGACGACCTGGACACTTCTTGTTTGCTCAGATATTGCTGATTAGGTAAGACATGTTCTCTAATATAGCTAAGAAGTTTTTGGAAATCACCCTATTGTTGGGAGATCACAAGCTAGACCCTGTTATCGTCCATGGCCAGGAGCAACGAGAGCAAAACTGCCCATGCTCTCTGGATGGGAAGGATGAGGAAGAGGGCAGATAGCACTTTCCTCCGAAGGTGTTCAGCTGCCCTGTGATGTAGCATGTTTGAAAAGATGTGGTGGATTCATGTATCTCAGAGTAAGTACGTGTTAGACTTCACCCTCTCTGGTTGGGTGAGAGCTAGCTAATGGGCAGGAATTGGCAAAATGGCCAAAGTGGAAGAAAATGGGGTTTAAAAAAAAAAGCAATATACGCTCCACATTTCCGCCACAAGTCCACGTTCAAACTGAGGTGCAAATGATAACAAGCGATTTCAGACATCCAAGATGGCCACCCAATAACGTATACAGCTTTTCAGCTACATTACAGCGGATACGTGAGATAGACATTCATTACTTGTTAGCTACGTACGTTAGCTGTGTAAAAGCAAACATCTGACACCACTGATGTCTACGGGTCAGTGCTGGTTCAATGTTGTGTTTTTACATCCTCAGAAGACTGAAATTTAGACATCACATCACTCACCTGTGTCCATGTGTAGAATCCAACCTCATCCATCTCTCAGTGTTACTTTCCTCCGTGGGATCCTCCGCGTTGCGCTCTGGCTTACGTGCATATCATCGATGCTGATTAGATTAACAATGGTGCTGAACATGTTTGACTGTTTGTAAAATTCGACTTGGATGTATGTTTGCACTGTCTTACATTTTATGGTGAATCGAGGTTTTTTAGCTGTGTGCGATTTTATTTGTTTTATTTCAAGCATCAATATGAATGAGAGGGTGATGCTGATGTGCATGAGTTAGAAAACAAACTATTTTAAATTATTCACATTCACATGTATGTACATATAATGCACAGCTCTTTACAGTACAGTGTTTGAGTGATGTGTGTTTTATCTGAATGATGTCATCATTTCTTGAAAACATCTTTACAAAGCAAAGTTGAACACATAGAAGTGAACCTACTTTTTTCTTTCTTTTTTTCCCCCAATGTTTTAGGCCCCATAAGGTGTTTGTTTGTTGATCAGCATTTTTGGAAATGAGGGTGTACTTTTTTCTTTTCTTTTCTTTTCTTTTTTTTTTTTTTTTTGGAAATGAGGGTGTACCTGAAAATCCACTTCTGATTCTTTTACTATGTTATACCTACATGTAATGGGCTATTTAGTCATAACCTGACCACTGAGAGTGATGTAACACAAAGAAAATCTCTTAACAAAAACTAATATATGAATATATTCATATTTCACTATTTTCCCCTTATATTTTATGTTTCTTTATTATTTCCAAATGGATTATATGCACATCATTTTTATTCTTGATGGATGAATGTCAGAGGTGGATCTTTTAGGACATCTCATCAAACTAGGGCACTTCCTGCCCAGGTAGCGACCTGACATTGGGTCATTGTTGGGTGCCACTCTTGGCTCAAAGTCATTTTGTCCACTGGGCAAACATTGGGNGGGTTGACAGACATGTTGGGTCAGTGATGGCCATTTTATTGGCCCATTGTTGGGTGGCAGAGTTGCAGGGATGTTGGCCTAACATGCTTGACAGACTGTCAGCTACCTTTAACTTGATTTTGCCAAAGTTGGGCCAAAGTTGAGCAAATGTCAGTCATTCCACTGAGTCAACACTGGGTGCCAACTTTGGCCTAATGTAATTTTCTCCATTGGGCCAATGCTGGGCCCCCAGGGCCAACTTTTAGCCATGTTTAAATTCAGTGTTGGCCCAACGATGGCAGGGTTGTTTTATAAGTATACCTTGGCCAACATTGGACCACCACTGGGGCAACACTAGACCAGTATTGGCAGGGTTGTTAGGAAAACTTTCCCGTTGCCAACATTTAGTGCAACATTGTAGGGAGGCCCAACATAGTCACCCCAAAATAGACATTGGGTAAACATCAGTTTGCTATCTGGGTGTGTTCCCTTGAGCGTCTCCTTTATCAATGTGGTGCTTCTCGCCTACTGTGCCAGTCCATACAGAGGTGATGCTACATCATACACAGCAATTAAACTTAATGGGAGTTAACAGCTCATCCACCCTCTACAAACATCCATCACTGTTTATTTTCCTTCTATTTTCATCCCTCCAGCACCTTCTATCTTTCTTTCCTGTTGACTCTCATTATTGTAGTTTTTTTCTCCTGTGTGTGTGTGTGTGTGTATATGACTAATGAAATGTGTGTGGCTATAGGGAGCAGTGTGTTACACCTCAGGGCAGCTTGGGGTTTATTTGACTGTGTAGCTGGTGTGATGTGAGAACCTAGACAGGATGGGTAAATGAAAAAAAAACAAACAAAACAAACTGATTAATGAACTAAATATATATATATATAAATGTGCTTGTATTTTTCCTTATGATTAGATGCAAATTTTGTTTTATTCACTGTTCATGTTCACGATTTATTATATTGTGAAAAATTAAGGGGGTGGACCATCAAACAGCGAGACTGCACTCTTCTGTTTGGTTCTTGCGCCCTGAAACTATGGCAGCTTTTACAAATGTAGGGGTTTACCTTCACGGGGGGTATCCTCTCCGAAACATACACCCCCTTTCAAAAAAAGTACAAATAGAATATATTAAAAAGGAATAATGTATCTGATATCTATGGTGATCGTGCCTTTCACTATTCTGCATGTTTTTTTTTTTTTTTGTGATTAGCCGACTTTTCTCTCCTGTCCGTGTGGGCACTGGTCCGTACACAGTAGTAGAGACCTATGCAAAATACAAGGATGGGGTTCCAGCATCCATTCAGAAATGCAGGTACCGGAAAAAAATTACAAAATAAAAAAACTCTCAGGATGAAACCTGAATCTTGTTTCTTTTTTTTCTTTTTTTTTTCCAGTAAGTATATTAGAATGTACATTTTTAGTCACAAATGCATGATATAGCAATAATTGTGTTTTCGTAATACCAAAGAAGTTAAGCTGATTTATCTACTTACAACTACTGGGCCCATTAATTAATTAATTAATTAATACGCAAACTTTAAAGTGTAATTAAAATACAAAAAGAACAACAAAACGACAAAGAAAACTTATACTGAAGATGTCCTCTATTACATAACACAAACAAATCTGTGCTTTTTTTAAATAGATAGATAGATTGATAGATGTAAGAAAGAAGAAAAAGGAAAAATAAACAAATAAATAAATTAAAATAATGCTTAAAAAAGTATAAGTAAAGAAGGAAAACAAGCAATTATGTAACATAATAATAATTATGTCTTACAAGCCGCTATGAAATACTAAAAAGAAGTTCACTAAAAAAAAGTCAAATAAACAGAGAAAAAAGACAGTGCAATTTGTTTTAAAAATACTGTATTTGTAAAAAGTTAAATGTGATAGATTAAAATGCCCTCTGAGATATGCAACTTGACTCCGTCCATCAGACCATGTCTGGTGTCCATAGACATGTTACTTTAAATTTTCCAGTGAAACTAAAGGCTGAAGTTGCTAACAATTAATGAAAGCCTCCAGTTTAGCATTGTGCAAAATGCATGCCTAAATCACAGCCTCAACTTAAAAGAAACTTGTTTGGCTCAGTATATGAAGATCTTTACAGAATAGATGCATATTATCCTGGTTAGCATCATATATTTTCATGGTTAAACTGTGGAAAACATTAGGCCACACCTTCTAACTGAGTCTGAATGAAATGAAGTTGTGCTGAGGAAGAAAGAACATGATTCAGGTTCAGTATAAAGCTATGACAGTTTTTAAAGAGTCAGAAACCACATCAGCAAGTCTGACGCATCCCTTTGTGGAACGCACAGGGGTTAACAGTGGGCATGTTGTGTTCTGAATAAATTGGCACATGGGCTAATACAGGGTCTAATTTGGACAACCCAAGAAAACATATGTGTTAAAAGGTTCTCAACATCTACAGAATGTTCAGGTACAAAGGTTAAGCATTACAATACGATGACACCACTGATGATATTAAACCAGTGTCTGGTAAATGATTAAATTAAAAATTTTCCCTGCCAATATTATACTAAAAATACTCACAAGACAGACCTCTTAATTCTTAAATAACACCACAAAAAATTAAATATAGTTAACTTTTGTACCTTAACAGCTTTGATATACTATATATATATATCTGCCGTGATGTTAAATTCAGCTTGATCTGGAACAACTTGTCTATGATGTATTAGCAATGATTTTTCAGAAATAGTTACCAATCCAACTGCACGTATCAGCTTGTCAAGATGGTCTACGAGCGTGACCAGCTCGACTTGTGTTTAGCAAGCTGGTCAGACAAAAAAACTTGTTTCTCTAGGTCTGATGGAGGACACTTGAGAACCTGAAATAGGAGTCAACTGCAAGGAAACAACCTGCTCTGCAGGTCTTTTTAGACATACAAAGTCACAGCTAAAGAGACGCCAGGGGCAGACTTAGCACTAGGCAAAGGTAGGCAATCGCTTTGGGCCGGCAGAGGGCCCCCTAAAATGAAAATTACACATGTTTTTAATTATTAATGCTAAATAATGTATGCTGGAAATTTAAATATTTATGTTAAAACACTGAAATGATTCTTATCGCTGTTATTTCAGTGCAAGCCCCCAACCCCACTGGAATGGAATATCGAGGGAAATGTGTGCAATTGCCTAGGGCCCCCAAATCACCAAATCCACCCCTGAGAGACACACCATGATGCGGAGCTTGGATACATATAGATTAAGGTTTTTGAATAAAAATAGATGTTTGTTCCTCTCAGGGTTTCTTCCTCGTGTCCTCATGTCGTCTCAGGGAGTTTTTCCTTGCTGCCATCGCCTCTGGGGACAATGATTAGGGACAAATTTAAATCTGTATCCAGACTTCTGTAAAGCTGCTTTGGGACAATGGCTATCGTTTAAAGTTCTGTATAAATAAAATTTAACTGAATTGAATGTGTGAGGTTAAAACAGAGTGTTTATTGGCTATGAGATGTTGATTTCTTGATTTAAAATGTCAAGTGCCGACACACTGTAAATTTTATAAATGACAAGCAGGTAGGGATTTTCAGGACTTTATTTTTTTTTCACTAAAACACACATAGTTTGGGTTGTAGGGTTTAAAAACTTTTTAAAAACTAAAGATATATATTGTGAAATCAACCCATAAAGGTTTACAGTAAAGTTAAAAAACTACTGTGATTTTTTTGTTGTTGTTGTTAGCCTGGACTTCCTGGTTTGCACTGCGCATGCGTGGTACATTCACGCCCGCACCTGAGGATGATGAATGTGCGCATGCGCGGACGCAAATCAGGAATCGTTAGTGATCCAGAAGCTGCCGGGTTCTTGTGCTGCTTGTTGTTGTTGATGAGTGGAGATGTCCGCGTCCTCAGCCGAGGCTCTGGCCGGTTACTCAAGCGGGAAAATGGCCGATAAGGACGCGGGGCAGGACACGGCGCTGGGCAGCGCTTATTCCCCGGTGGACTACATGAGCATCACCAGCTTCCCCCGCTTACCGGAGGACGACGTGATGGCCGCCGGGGAGAGCGGCCTCAAGTTCCGCAGAGACGAGGACAATTTCCTGGGCGAGCAGGACACAGGTGTGTTATCAACCTGCGCTCTTCTTCCTTCACGTGCGCTTATTGCACACGCTGTTTACGCTTTCAGTTCCTCATTAACCTGAGGATAGACTGTCTCCCACATCATACCTGAGACCTGTTAAACCGGACCAGGCTTCAGAAAAGAAACCCTTTAATCCCTGATCTTAAAGAACACTCCGTCATGAGGAGAGGAAATCAAACGCAGCCTCTCATCAGGATGAATTCACAGATTTTTCAGTTTCCGCATTGACTGAGATTTCTTTCCATTAATGAAACAAAAATCCGCAGCACATCACTCATTTCTGAAATCCTCCAGACGCTGATTATTTACATGCGAAGGAAAATGTTTAAAGCATATTCTAACGAAAGGCTTACTCTTTTTTGAGAATTGAATGAAAGCCATTTTAATGACGTGTTTGGGAATTGTGGGACAGTGTGTTTGGGAATTGTGGGACAGTGTGTTTGGAAATTTGGGAATGTGTGTTTGGGAATTTGGGAATGTGTGTTTGGGAATTTGGGACAGCACATTAGGGCATTTTGGGGGACTGTGTTTGGGAATTTGGGACTGCAAATTTGGGGGAAATTGGGGACAGTATGTTTGGGAATTTTGGGATAACGTTTGGAACTTTTTGTAGCACGTTGAGGAAAATTGGGGACAGCATGTTTGCGAATTTGGGACAGAATAGTAAGAACTTTTGAGACTGTGTTTTGGGTTTTTTGGAACAGTGTGTTTGGTCATTAATGATGGTGTGTTCGGTCTTTGGGACGGCGTGCTTTAAGGACAGTGTGTTTGGTCGTTAAGGACGGTGTGTTTGGTCGATAGGGACGGCGTGCTTTAAGGACAGTGTGTTTGGTCGTTAAGGACGGTGTATTTGGTCATAAGGACGGTGTGTTTGGTCATTGGGATGGCGTGCTTTAAGGACGGCGTGTTTGGTCGTTGGGATGGCGTGCTTTAAGGACGGTGTGTTTGGTCGTTGGGACGGCGTGCTTTAAGGACGGCGTGTTTGGTCGTTGGGACGGCGTGCTTTAAGGACGGTGTGTTTGGTCGTTGGGGCAGTGTGCTTTAAGGACGGTGTGTTTGGTCGTTGGGACGGCGTGCTTTAAGGACGGTGTGTTTGGTCGTTGGGACGGCGTGCTTTAAGGACGGTGTGTTTGGTTGTTGGGACGGCGTGCGTAACATTGATTGCATATTAAGATGCTGGCTTACGTAACACTTTCTACATCATTCATTATAACAAGAGTAACAGGATTTAGAAAATCTTTGACATTTTCCAAATAGCTTAGATTAATGTTTGTGTGTTTTACATCATTAGAAAACGCTTTCAAGGCCGTCTCAGTTTACCCGAACCGTGCCGAAACCGCGCTCGGTCATATCAGACATCTTGAAAATTATAAACATGTGTGCATGATCTGACGTAACTTAGTAGAACACTGTATTTATGTGCACACTCATATGTGTAATAAATTAGTTTATACCCTTTTTCCTACCTCAAGCTTTTTGGGGTCGGCTTCCTGTTTGATGCTAACCACATCCTCTCGCATGATTTAGCTACGTCCTGTGCTTTCTGTCGTATCACTCCATAAACAAATGCGGCTAAATTAAACTGTCCCTGAATTCACTAGAACAGGAATTCAATTAGTGTAAATGTTTGACACTGACACAGCTCTCTTGGATGTTCATCATCCGTTTATTTAATTAACAAGGGTCAGGTGTCCTTCACGTGGCAGGAAGTGTTTATTATTTTAATCAGTGTTAAAGTATTGGTCCATCTTTCCATCCTATTTGGAAGTGTGCAGAATGTGTATAGCTTTTGACAACGCGCATTTCCCCATCACCGAACTCAGGTTTGACGGGAAATGTTGTCGGGTTTTTTCCCCTAAAAACATTTTCTGCATTTTAAAACAATTTCAGAACTGAGCTGTACGTACACGTAGGTGTTAACATTCATTTACGTGTTTTTATAATTGCTGAATTCTCAATTAATAAGAAAGTGTTGATTAATTTTCCATAACAGCAGCTGAGAAACGGCGTCCTCCTAAACCTCGGAACATATTTTGTTTTGTCAGCTGGGCGTGAGATCGTAGCAGAAACATGATGCCAACTGTTTTGCTTAAATGAGCGCTCTCTGATAAAGTGTATTTACTTTAGTGCTAATCCTTTAGCAGTATTTGCATTGGGTGGGGTGACTAATCTTTAAACACTTACCCTCATGCGTAAGTAAGTGCTCCCTACACTCATCCTCTTCTCTTATTATATGAGGACTACGGTACAGCTTCATGAGATCTGCGTATGATCAAAGGACAAAAAAAATAAGTGGATGGGAGCTCGCTCTGGTCGCTCACTGACCACTAAATAGAGCTGGAAGTCATTTATAATATAATTAACACCGTTGTTATTTTATTGGACTTATTAACTTTGAAAGAGAAAAAAAACGAGGCTGGTAATGGAACAACTGTTTATAGCTGCTCTAGTATAAGTGAGAACAGGAACTCACTTGTTTCCTTAACATTAAATCCAACTAAAAATTGTAATTGTTGGAAAATTGCTGTGATTTAAGAGGAATAAAACACTTTGGGAAGCGCTGTTGTAGGAAAATAATCAACTCTGGGGTGGTAACAGTATCTCCGCTTCATCGCACCAACCCGTGGTTGATTGTTTTCCTTTAACAGTGCAACATGTAGTGGTTTATTCCTTGCTTAAATACTCAAGTTATTGTTTGGGTCATGACTTATTTATTTACATGATCAGTGTAAATTTTTCATATCTGTTCTTCATAAGGTAATGCACAAGTAAGTGTCAGCTAAAAGTTCATAACTGTAACAGGGATAAACTTCCTGTTGTTTACATGCAGTAATGAGATGCAATATAATGCAAATGTTTGTTATAGATAGATAAGCCTGAAGCCTGAAGCTAGGATGTGCAGCTTTCCTCTTGGGCATTACTAAAGAAAGGATTGTGTGTATCTGATATGTCCTCAGACCCGGACCTGTTCCTGAAGTCGGCGCGTCTGCAGCGTGTGGCCTCGTCAGCGTCGGACCTGGCCAGCCACGATTCCTCTCCTCTGAGAGAGACGAGGCGAGACCCGCTGGCTCAGGAATGCGCTTGTACACGAGACGGCCTCACCATCCTCATCACGGCCTGTCTGACCTTCGCCACCGGGGTCACCATCGCCCTCATCGTGCAGATCTATTTAGGAGAACCACAGGTACTTAAAAAAGCTTCTTGGAGCCTGTGATCACCTGTCACTCTCTTC